>CM023095.1:9355431-9605938 GCA_013103745.1 Gardenia jasminoides
TGCTCATTGCTTAATCAAATGATTAACAGGCTAAATCTACGTATATAGGTTGGCTAAACTAGTTTTTTTGGGTCGATATTTGGTTTGCATAGACTAGAGAGTTATTCAATAGAAACATATTTGGAATGGCCTTTGGTATGAAATAAGATACAATGTACTAGTTTACTCCTTGTAGTCTTGTACCATGTCGAGAACTCAGAGTACCATTAAGTTGGCTTTTGAATTTGAATAACAAATCTTACACATGTGATATACATCTAGATCCGTTAGTCTATATACTATCAGCACACAAAAGATTTACTCTTGATATATTACTACGAATTTTTCGCCAACAAGGCAAAATAAATCATTAATTTACGAAGCATTTGAAGTCAAATAGTGGCTTAATCTGTCTTGATTTTATTTGTTAAATTTATCAAATCAATTAGTAATTCAACACAAAGTTTTGTACATATGTATGTCAGAAAAATTGTCATTGATTAATAAAAACTCGTAGCCAGCACAGGTCAAATGATACAGTCTACACAGGCTACATTCATATCGTGTTACCTTATGAAGCATTGCCCCCTTTTTTTTCTTTTTTTTTTTTGAGCAAAATTTATGAAGCATTATTTACTCCTATACGTGGGTTATTCAGTACTGGATCCACAGTTGATAAATGTGGTACACTTCTGCATGCATCCATTACAAACTTACTTTAGTGTCTGTTCGCAGAACATTCAAATTTAGCCGTTACTTGTTTGAACATTCGGTTATATACTAAGCCAAGCAAATGAAAAGAAAAAACCAATTACTTTTGGTTGGCAATCAAATTTTCATAGTTACTGCTAAAAACCAAAAAAAAAAGAAAAAGAAAAGAAGAAAATGTAAACACTGTAAAATGACATGGGGCTTGTTCTTGGTTGATTATTTGTACTGATGATAGTTTTAAGTTTGGATCAATTTTTGTGATATTCTTGTTTATTTTTGTATTTTGATTATAGATTTTTTAATAACTAAAAAAGTAAAATATATAATCACCCAAAGAGTAGCTGTTGTTGATTTTAATTATTTTTCATAATCAATTTTTATAATCAGATTTTGTAAAATCTAAAACAACCAAGAATGTAGTTTAGTTGAAGCTTGAGTTATATATTGTCCATTAATGATCTTTAAGGTCATATATGAAAAAGAACGAGTATGTATATCATAAGTTTTTTTCCCCCTCATTTTCAGGAATGCAAAATTAGGAATATGGGTAGACTACCTCACATCTCTGATTTCTTTTGGAAATATTAATTATTATCATGTCAAACCAACTTGCCGTTTAAAACTATTCTATTATTTGCCAAAAAAAAAAATTTCTACTCCATATATCAACTTCACATTGCAATAAAGACTCTAAATCTTATACCAGTACTTAAGTTCTTGGCCATTAGATCTACCATAATTTGCATGTCATATTCAAAAGACCAAAAGGGATTTACAAATAAGAGGCTACAAAAAATCAAAGGCAAATGTTCCCAGCAGAAGAATAATCATCAATGCAAAGTCCATGCAGGCAAGTAGCTCCTAAATGTATTTAATCATGAGTCATGCTTGGTTGGCTCCGTTGCCGGCATCCTTTGTGAAGCCATCCATGATCCGATAATTCTGGGGATGGGGGCAGTTTAAGGACCACTTCCATTTATTAGTTCATTCCCAACCCTTCTCTGTCACATTCCTTTCTTGCTCTTCGGACGCTAGCTGCTCAAATCTTTCATTGCTTAGCATTTTCTGCCTTGCCTTTTGAGATAATGATTCAGGCCGCATTTGATTCTGATTCTTTCTCTGCAGAACCAAATTGAATTGCAGAAACCTAATGTTCTATAATTAGTTTTTGAATTCAATTGTTTTTGACAAAAAAAAAAGGGTCAAATTTTGTACATGATTTGCATAGGTCTTACAACGGTAAAAACTAGGCAAGGAAAGTTGATTTTACAATTCTTATTTAAAAGCGAGTTACAATGGTAAGAGCTAGGTAACAAAATTAATTTTCTAATTCTTATGAAGAATGGAGTTATAGTGTAGTAAGGCTATATTGCAGCCTTTTGTTGGCTCAACGGAGATTTTAAACTTTACATGGATGATGAAGGGAAACATTAGGGTTTAAAGGTCGATCTAAAAACCCTCATGTCGTCAAATTAATGTCTCTATCGGTTAAATTAAAATCACATAAAATTATAATTTGTAATAATTATTTGAGGAAGATCAGATGCTAATAAAATATTATTATCTACCATTTGGTGTAAATTTCGGTGGAAGTAGAATTAGTATGTCATCGACTAAAATTAAATTCACTATGACATATTAAGAAATCGCTAATATCTTATTTTATTTATATATACAATCACTTTTATTCTACTTTAACATTGATGCGCCAAACACCATGCATCATCAAAATTTAGAGGACTTATAGTTAATTAATGTTAAAGTTATCATGTCAAAAACCTCCCTCAAAATTTCTGACAATTTTAATCATCACACCTTAAATTTTTAATATTATGCTCGACTCTTCTATTTCCAATTAATATTGGAGTAGCAAAAACAGCAGATCACAGCACAGCGTTAGTCCTAGTTCCTATTGGTACATCATGCACTTAGTATATCTTCAAATAAAGAGCACTGAAATAAGCCATCTATCTACACATATTGCATTAAGGAAATCAATTTCTGCAAAACAGAATCTCATGTAATGGTGTAGCAAAGGTCAGCTTTCAAATGGAGTGATAAACCAAAACTCTACCTTCCAAATGGGGTGACGAAAAGGGTAAAAAATACTGGCCCAAAATGCGCTAATAGAAAAAGAACTCTAAATTGAGCAAAGAGTCCAGAAATGCATACATCAATTTCAGCACAGAAGAGCTTTCCTTCTCTCCTTTTGGTATTCAACTCGTTTCTTTTCTCCAATTCCAAAACAATGTGACCAAAATGAGACAAATTACTCAGTAAGAAAAGGGAGTGACCTAAGTTGGTTATTTGTCACCATTTGACAGGCTCAGCATAATGCAGTGAAAGTGATGTATCAGCCCTATCAAAATTCAAAACACAATCTCTTCATCCCTTCCATTAGTGCTTTGCATGTTCTACTCAACTGCCTCACCTAAATACTTGGCCATGCAAACATTTCCTTTCCTTGTCCTTTTGTTAAGTAATTAAGGGCTATAGAAGGTGCTGATTGTATCTTAATTGTTTTTAAGTTCACCTGCTGTTCGCTTTTGAGCTAAAAAATGCGTGAATCATAATCAAAGCTCATAATGTTCTTGTTATTGCAAGAACAAGATTCGTTCCAATTGCTTTGCTTGGGTAGTTGGTTATTTTAGTATTTTAATTAGTACTTGCTCCTTGTTCTTATCTCCGAGATTAGTTTATTAGGAACAAATCTTTGTTGCACTTGCTTGCACTATGAAATAAGTAGTTTATTAACTCCTAAATTTTATTGTATCACACGGGTGTGTGTGTGTGTATATATATGTATGTATGTATGTATGTATACACACACACATACGTGTGGATTCCCATGCTTTTACAAAGAAATGATTAAGTACTTTAATGAGCTTAGTACTCCACCATAGGGAACGACAATACTTCATAAAAATTTTGAAACTAACGCTATCAAGATCATGGCATAAATTTAGAAAAGACATTTCCAATTACACCAGTTAAGGTTATTCTCTCTTTGTTAATGTGTAAGAAATAACCTCTGCAATCTCAGGCTAATTTAAATACTGTGAAGAGTGCAAGTGCAAATGAGTGATCAATTTGAACAATTAGATATTAACGTAAATGGAAACCAATTGTCACTCCTATGTTGTCTAGGTTAAGCAATAAGTAAATTTGCAGCTTAATAAAAGGACCAAGAATTTTATTTTTTTTCCTAAAGAAAATTCTATGATATATATCGATCTGAGGGAACAATTTAAATTGTGATACAAGAATGTAACGTCAGCTTGTTTTGATTGATATTTTCATAAAAAATAATACATAGAAACAATCTATCATACGTGAATGACTTAAAAGAAAAAAATTCTCTCTACAGTTTGATCCTAAAAAATAATATATATGAATGACTTAAAGAAAAAAAAAATCTCTCCACAGTTCTTCTTTCAGAGGGGGGAGATCTTGACCTCAAGCAAAAGTCTCCCTTTCCTCTTTCTCTCTTTCTATTTTGTGTTCAATAAAATCTCTTCTAAGGTATTCTAGTGAGAGTTTTCTCTCTCCTCGTGTTTATAGTGAGAGTTTTCATCTCTCTTAAACTATTTGAGTGGAGTTTTGTTTAGTTTTTATTATTATTTTCTCAAATCTAAAAATTTATGAGATCTAAAATTTTTTGAATCTTCCTATCAAGTTTCAACATTAGTTCTGAATTTGAATCAATTGGATAGCAGACATGAGGGAGTAGACATGCTCAAATATTTATGAAGCAACTCATGGAATTAGTGAGATCTGATGATTTATGATTCACAGTATATTCTTTTATACTTTTGTAGTTCTATTAAATCTAATGGTTCTTCAGATCAGAAATATCTGTGACATGTTCTATGTATTTTATGTCATTGGTATAGTTTTCTTTATCAAGCAAATCATGCTAAATGATTTTAAGTTAGTTTATTGATAATATTGGCTTTTTTATTTAAAAAGAAAAAAAGAAAGAGTATAGCATACGTGTCAAGTAGCTTCTGTTCTAAACAAAGTTTTAAAAACCACTATTAATGGTCACCAATAGAATTAATTATAACTTTACCTAAATAAAGTTTTAAATACAAATGCGGCATAAAAATATAGCTATTGCTTGTTCAAATGCAAGAATTAATGAGTTTTGAGTCCTTTACTATGGACTCATACGCACAGCATTACTGACCTGATCTGTTTTTCCTCTTCTGGACTGTTATATATGGCAATTTTTAAAGTACATAATCAACAAAGACCAAATCAAGTAAAATTTTTCATGGCTATCAACGTTATTAAAAAAAAAAAAATCCAAACCAAGCAAGTGAAATACATATATGGCGTTTACAACTATAGCTATTGTTTGCTTGAATGCAAGAATTTATGAATCTTGTGTCCTGTAAAATGGACTCATAACCACGACAAAACACAATTACCTAATCAAATTTTTTTCCTTTACTAAAAGGTTATAGATGGCAATACCTTTTTTGAGAGGAATAGATGGCAATACTTAGAGTACTTAATCAGCAAAAATCAAATTGAGTAAAATCATGACTCTCACTCTACTAAGGATTTTTCTAACAAGTACCCAATAAACACTTATTAATATACCTAATTCATACCTAACTTATCATATTAATTCACATACTAATAATTATGATATTATCTTACATTTATATGCTTTCCTTAATTAACATTATTTTTTCAAAATATGAATACATAAAGTCAATCTTAGGGCAGTAATCCAAAAAAAAAAAAAAAGGGCAGTAATCCCAAAAAAAAAAAAAAAAAAAAACCAAACAAACAGGTGACATCACTCTTAACAAAGCCCAAGATTTTGATGACTGAAACCTTTAAATCGAATTAACCAACGTCACAGATGGATCTTTGCTAAAGATAAAGTATAAAACTTGGAATTGAATTCAACATTGAGTCAAACCCCCAAGTCAAATTTTGGACCCAAATAAGACCCTCCTCAATTTCAAACCAATTACCCACCAAAATTCCACGAATACTGGCAATATATCGCGTGATTTTCAATTAAGTTAAGAAAGCCGACCGTTGGAAACCCCCTTTCACTTTCCTTATTTTCTACTATATCCCATATCTGAATAATTTCTCACATTGTACTCCTCCAACTAATCACCATGTATGGCTATGCACCAGGAGCTCCACTCTCTCAGTCAGCGCGTAACTCTTCTGCAGCATCGCCCTATCGGCCTAGCCTAACAACAGTCCCTCTCTAGCATTAAAATTCAGGACTGTTGCATCATTAATTACTCTCTATGTTTTCAAACTAAATACGTTACGAATTCAAACAAGGCAGTCATGCTTACCCTCAACTTAAAAAAAAAAAAAAAAAAGGGAGCTTTTTAATCAATGTACATATGATTTAAAAAATTAACTCATTTTTAATCTTTTACGTGCTTCTCGACAGCACTATATATATATATATATATATGTTTGTATGTATGTATGTATGTATATGTGCCTTTTTCATAATGGAAGTGAATTCTTATTTTAATTTCCTTGGTGATTAGGTATGCTTACCTAGTCTTGATTGTTTAAATTTTATTTTACATAAGGAGTTGGACACCTTCTTATATTTGGTAAAATTTTTCTTGTTTAGTAGATTTATTAAATTAGTTAAATTTTTCGAGTTATAATTTTTTATAGGATTTTTTGCTAATTCAAACTTAACTAATTTGCATTAAATGAGTCGATTTCAAACTTGAGATTTCTTTAAATTAACGAGACAACATTGTACATAATTTTATACTCATTAGATAAATGAGTACATTTCAACTTTGATTGTCAATAAACCAAACAACGTCAAATGGCAAATACTAAAGTCAGCTCATTCATATCTCAATTGGTACATCATATTAATCAAGATTTTAAATTTTATATCTTTATGATCGCTTATGCTCCCAGTATTCTCTTATCTGCTTAAGGATCTTTTAAAAGTTACAAACATAAATAAAACCCTTTCAATCATAACTTCTATTACTCAAGCTTTTAAATACTCACAAAATTGCATGCAAGATCATGATGAAAATATATAAAACATAAAGATAAGTAGATAGGGTAATGATAGATTTCAAAAAAAAAAAAATTAGTGACTAAAAGTGATCCGTAACTTTTAAAATTATGACGTCTATGACTGTCCTATTTTGTCTTTGCCACCATTCTAATTTATTTGGCTGAAAAACAAGTGAACTTGTAAGAACACTCGGGCGCGTGAACAAGTTGAAATCTGATTCCAGTTCTTTAAACGACCGAGTCCATTTTGTTTTTGCCCCTTTCAAACTGGATCCAAGGAAAGAAGACCGTTCCTCGATCCTGCTGCCTCATTACATTAACAAAATCTCTCTTAATCTCAAAGCCTAGGATCATATCCTACACCCCAGTTTAGCGACTTCAGTCTTCTTCTCTCTGTTTTGACTGACCTCCTCACTTCATCCTCTCATTCCTACCACCCCAAAACACAAAGAATAGTTACCATTTACTTCCAATACCAACCATTGGCTTCTTCTTCATCCAGCCTTTCAATCTTCTGGCAAAAGAGAAAGTGACACTTTTGGAGTTATAGATATGTCTCTATCCTTCCTTAACTTCAAACCAGATAGCATTGGCAAGAATTGAGAGAATACCATTTCACTGGGAGATAAGGGAAACGAAAGAGAGGTCTGGGGCTGATCTGGGCTACTCAAGAAACCAGGCAAGCAACCATGGTTGCTGGAAAAGTGAAAGTCGCCATGGGATTACAGAAATCACCACTCGTAACTCCAAAGCCAAAACCCTCTTCAGAGTCATCCCCAAAACCAGCATTCTCCTCACCAGCCAGTTCTGGGAAGCAACAGCCGTCAAACCAAAAGGGACCGGGCTTTTCGCGTTCGTTTGGGGTTTATTTCCCCCGCTCGTCCGCCCAAGTCCAGCCCCGCCCGCCAGACGTGGCGGAGCTCCTTCGGTTAGTGGAAGAGCTAAGGGAACGAGAGTCCCGTTTGAAAACAGAACTCCTGGAGCAGAAGCTCTTGAGAGAGTCTATCGCCATTCTCCCGGTTTTAGAAAGCCAAATCTCTAGCAAAGACATGGAAATCGAAAAATCCAAGAGGAAGATCGAATGCTTAGAGGATGAAAACGAAAGGTTACGCCAGGAAGTCGAGGTCTTACACATGGAAATTTCTAAGCAAAACTGTAGATACGAAGAGAAGATAAAATGTTTGGAATCACAGGTTTCGGAGCTGAAGAAGTCCAATGAAGAACTCGCAACCGCCGCTTCGTCGTCACAGAAACAAGTCGATTTTCTTATGAAGTCGAAGAGTTTTAGGAAAACTTTCAGCTCGAATGCTCAAACAAATGGTCAAGTGAATGCATCGACAGTTGATAGTACTAATAACGGTGCTTTAAATTTGAAATCAGAATACGAGACAAGAAAGGAGGATAACACGTTCGGACTATTTGAGAATGAAAAACCAAGGCATTCTCATTGCAACTCTACCGAAGAAATAGTAGATTCTTCAGAAAATTTAATGGGTATAAGATCCCGGCCTCCCCGGGTTCCTAAACCGCCTCCGCGGCCGTCGTCTTCGCTTCTTTCATCGTGTTCATCTTCATCATCTGCTTCGCTGCGTTCTTCATTATCTTCACCTTCATATGGGTCATTATCGGATTCAGCAGAACGGGCATTGGCGGAAATATCTAATATTCCTCCACCGCCACCACCTCCACCAGCGCCCCCAGCTGCAGCTGTAAAAAAAGCATTAGCTCCGCCACCACCACCTCCTCCTCCTCCTCCACTGCTGCCTTCACGGCAGTCCAAGGCGGCGCCGCCACCACCTCCTCCCCCTCCTCCGCCAAAAGGGCTGAAGCCCTTGCCAGCTAAGGTGAGGAGGGTGCCCGAGGTGGTGGAGTTTTATCATTCCCTGATGAGGAGGGATTCGCGGCGGGAAGCTGTCTGTGGAGCAGGTGGCGCCGCCGAGGCTCCTGCGGCGGGTGCGACGGCGAAGGATATGATAGGAGAGATTGAAAACCGGTCTACTCATCTACTAGCTGTAAGTTCTTGTTTTTTTCTTTTCTTTTTTTCCTGAGCCCAATTATCTTTGTCTTAGTCTATTTACTATTTTGCCACTGGATTTTGGTGCTTTTGGACAGTCCGTCGGTGAAAACTGACCAGTCCCTACCCCTACCTGCGCTTTTTGTTGGTTTTTTCCTTGTTTTCTACACAAGATAAGACAGCCTTTGGATTCGGAAAATCCAATTTGGTTTTTAGATGCAGAAGGTTGTCTTCTTAATGCCAGCATGTGGGCAATTATGACAATTCAATGCCAAGAACTTCTCCCGATTTTGGTTGCACTCAATGCAGAAGAACAATTCTTGAAATGATTAGTACTTCTCTGTTGGTTGGATTTGGCCCCAGATTTTATTTATTGTTCATAAAAATGATTGCCTCAGATTTGCAAAATTCAATGTGATGTTGCCTACAAATATGCCTATACCTTTGCCAAAGTATATGAGAATCATTAGTACAGATATGGAATTACCATTTACATCAGAATGTGCTAGCCAAAAGAATTCAACATTTGTCACTAGTTGTTGAAATGTTAAATTGGTGCATCCCATTTATATTGGTTAGTTGTCTTAACTTGTTTCTAATTATGATCTTTTTGTTATGTGGATAAATTTCAGATTAAGACAGATGTAGAAACACAAGGAGATTTTATCAGGTACCTAATCAAGGAAGTTGAGAATGCTGCATTCACAGACATTGAGGATGTTGTGCCTTTTGTAAAGTGGCTTGATGATGAGCTATCTTTCCTGGTAATCTTTGTCTGAAATCTAGATTAATGACTATTTATCAATTACATTATTTTAATAACTGCCCACTGGAAATTGAAAGTTTATGATTTTCTTCCTTAGGTTGATGAAAGAGCAGTACTGAAACACTTCAATTGGCCTGAGCAGAAGGCAGATGCATTAAGAGAAGCTGCATTTGGGTATTGTGATGTGAAAAAGATTGAAACTGAGGTCTCTTCATTTCGTGATGATCCTAGACACCCTTGTTCTTCAGCTCTCAAGAAAATGCAGGCTTTGTTTGAAAAGTAATGCATTTTTTTTTCTCACTCATTAAACTGTCTTTTACTTTCAGTTTCTGATCATCTTTACTTGAATACTTCTATCATAAAATCCACTAAATGAAAGATCAAGCATTGGAAACCTTTTTAACATTTTCAGTAATGACACACCAACTTTGATGCATGACTACTTTGTACGTAGGCCCAACTATTCTGAGATTGATTTAGGTGATTTTCAGTCCCTACATACTTAAATAAGTTTTCTCATGGTTGTTTAACTTAACTGTAGCTAGCTTTATTGTTTCTCCGTAGACTTTTTAAGTGTACCTACCTAATAGGCGAATTTCGCAATTGATTGTTTCCTACCCTACTAAACAGGATGCTTGTTTTCTTGTGTAACAGTGTCTACAATTTGTCAACAATGTTGCAATTGATTAGAGCTAGTAGATGAATATAGCAATTGATTGCTTTCTACCCTACTAAACAAAGATGCTTGTTTTCTTGTGTAACAGATTAGAGCATTGTGTCTACAATTTGTCAAGAATGAGGGAATCTGCAACAAACCGATACAAAGGGTTTCACATTCCAATGGACTGGATGCTTGATACTGGATATGTTAATCAGGTATATATTTTTTAATTCAAGTTTGGCCCTCATAATTGGAGTAAAAACTCTTTAAAATTCTGATTAGGAAACAGCTCAGTTACAAATTCATAATTGCTCACTGATTTCCCAGCCCGGTCAAACCTACATACAAACTAAAACTAACATTGTACACGTATAAAAAAGCCCACTAAATATCACTTATAATATCCGTCAAAAAAACTATTACTTATAATATAATCATTATCAGGTGGTCCCAAACGTAGTTAGGTTCATGGGTCTACCATACACCGTGCAATAATTATGTGTACATTGTCGTGACTCAGTTGGTAAGGACCTGATCTTATACTACGAGCACTTGAGTTCCAAGTTTTACTATAAATTAAAGCAATGTTAATAGACAATTTGCAAGAACTAAGAACTAGTATGAGACGATGTATATTGTGTAAGTGGCATGTTTTCTCACTAGAATGAAATGAAATTTCAATACTCCTAAACTTTATAGTTAAAATAAAAGAACAAATATACAGTAAATACATGTACAAGTTTAGATGTACAACTTTTTATACATGTAAAGCCAATCTGATTTGCCCAGATCGATGGAATTTTTTTCTTATTATAAGTAGAAGGTTTTAGATTCAGAATCTTGTACATACAATTCCTCTTTACCTCACCGTCTAGTCTAACACTCCCCGCCCAGACCAATGGACTTTGTATATAAACTAGTAACGAGTACTAAGAGATGATGATTAAAAAATTGCAAGACTTTAGTCTACCAAGAACTACGCCAAGTATAGGTCTTACTAGATGACAAAGAGAAATAGAAAAATTAGCAGCATGCCTCAATTACTATGCCCACGCCTGCATGGGCACATGTGAAGACTCAGATCTCTAGCATTTTATTTGCTTGTCTGCATTGCTTTTGATGTTTTCTGTAGGTGAGTATAAAAAGAATCAGATTCTACTTGTTGACCTTTTAACACCCCACTGTGGTTTCTTTATATTTCCATACTTGTGTTGACTGAAATTCTTTTAATGCTTCGCTTTAATAATTGCCAAAGTGGAATGGTGTGAAGTTTCCTTCCAATTCTCTTTGGATTTACATAAACCGACAAGATAGATTTGCAGAATTATTTCTTTCATCATGATAGTGTTGCTTTAATATTTAGAGAAGATTAAATGGATCTTGGAATCCATGTTGTTAATAATAAAAATAATGAATAACAAATAGAAAACAGTTTTCTCCATTTGGGAGCATCTTGAATTGTTAACCTAATGCTTTATCATTTTCTTCCTTCTGCTTTTTGCTGGTACAACCCTCCTGGATGGTTGTCTTTCCCTAATTTAAGTAGTGGTTGTTAGCTTACATTTTTTGGGAATTGCACAAATTAAACTTCCACTCAAGTTGATGGCTCAGATTCAGATATATATGGACAGAGAATCTATTGTACAAAGGTGTTTGAACTTCAAATGTTATGTTAATATCCTAATCCATCTAGACAACCAAGAGCAAAGTGTTCCAATAACATGAAAACCCCACTTGGGAAATAAACTTACCATCAAGAATTATGATGGTTCTCTAGATTAAAGATGACAAATTTTTTTGCCCTAGTCCATTTTTAGAACTGTTTGAATATTCCCTCTTGATTGGGGAATACCACACAAACGCATAAGAGCTTGTGATTGATAATAATGCATGGGGGCGGGGACATTATTGCAGATAAAGCTGGCATCTGTGAAACTGGCCATGAAGTACATGAAGAGAGTTTCAGCAGAACTTGAGACCGTGGGTGGTGGTCCCGAAGAAGAAGAGCTCATAGTTCAAGGTGTTAGGTTTGCCTTCCGCGTTCACCAGGTAATGTTTTCCTTGCATTCCGTACACGACAATCCCTACCATTTTGGCTTTCTCCTTCTTCACATGCATATATAAATCTAGAGTTCATCTCTAAAAAATGACTAATTACGACATTTTTAAGCGATAAGAACAAATGTAAAAATTTCTAAAATCAAGAAGGTGAACCATCTTTTTAATTCATTTCTGTCATTCAAAGTCAAAACGTCAGTTAGTATAGGAGTTTTCATGAATCTATATACACACATATAAAATTGAAACATACATTTTCCTTGGTGAAATTTCCTAACATAAAACCTTTCTAGTTTTATATTACATGTACAGATTGGGTAATACACCACCACCCACGATGTAGTACTACCAAATTAATTTGGTATTTTACAAGGGCATGTTAGTAACTAAGCATGGTGATTAGTTTCCTAATGCATGTTTTCTTTAGGACGTAATTTATTTGTGCTACAAAGTCTGCCTGATTGATTTTTGGCTATACATTGTTACAGTTTGCTGGTGGTTTTGATGTGGAGACAATGAGGGCATTTCAAGAGCTGAGAGACAAGGCAAGGTCCTGCCATGTACAATGTCAAAATCAGCAACAGCACAAGTACCTTTGCAGGTCCACAGCTTGCTAATAACATCTCTCATCTGTAGCAAACTCAGCTTCAGAAGAAACTGGCTCCCATGACATTTTGGTGTAAAGATACAAGAGGGATAATCACAGATGTGAATATATAATTGCCTGCTTCCATTTTGCACTTAAAAATATATACATTGATTTATTTTATAATATCCTCAATTGTTTCTCAACCCAAAGAACACTTGTAATTGTTCGGGGATGTCAAAATCATCGAGCCCCACCTTCGTAGATTTTCAAGGGCCAATGTATCCTCGAGGTTTTCGATCATAATTCAATCGACGATATGTCATAGTCACAATCTTGAATAAAAAGACTGATGAGGGATCGTAATCTTGCGGGCTTCAAGACTAATGACGGATCAAGGTCTTGACTATTATGGTCTTGTCGTATGTCAGCTGTTAATTAATATTTTACGTAGAGGAACAGTAAAAATGAGTAAGGTTGAGCATAAAAAATGTTCCAATGCAAAACAACCTAAAGCGCTTGTTAGGGTTTTAGGTGCTTTTAACTATATTCTTTGGTTATGTAATTTAATAAGTACTTATTGTATTGAATAATGTGAAATTTAAAAAGTGTTAAAAGTATTTATTTCCTTATTTAGTTCATAATATAGTCTAAAAATATTAGATTTAATGTTTTATTTTTAAAATATAAAAGTTATCCTAAAAGAATCACATTTGAACTGTTGCTAAAAATGTTTTTAACACCGAAACCTTTATTTCTAATTTTACGAAATGGTATTTCTCAAATACCTCAAAAGTACTTTTAGTATTGAAAAGTGCTTTTTTACCAAAAGCACTGTAATCCCAAACAGGGTCTTAAAAATATTGTGCATTTGTTGACTTGTCATGCAAAACATATGCTTCTAAGTGGGTTTCTAGTCCCCCATACTTTGGCCTATTTGGCAGCTGAGTTTTTTGAGAATTTGTATAAAATTCTACTATAAATTACTATAAAATTTGGAGAAAAAATTTTTCAAATGTATAAAAAAAAGTTCTTTTTCTTTTTCCTTTTCTTTTCTTTCTTTTTTTCCCTTTTATTTTTCTTTTTCCTTTTCCTTCCTTTCCTTTTCTTACCCCCATCCCACTGTTGGCCACCGGCAATGACTAGATTGTGCAGGGGGGAAGAGGCGACGGGTGAGAGGAGGGGAGGGGAGGAGAAATAAGGTGAGAGAATGAGAAAAGAAATGGAAGGAAAAAAAAAAAAGAAAGAGAGAGAGAGAGGAGCTTGGTGCTGGAAGAGATGCCGGCTGGTGGCGCCAGCACTAACCAGCGGCTGAGGTGGTGGTGGTGGGTTGAGGTTTAGGGAGGAAGAAGAAGAAAAGAAAGAAGGAAAAAAAATTTTGGTGTGTGTCACCCTAAAAACTCATTGGTCCAGCCAAGGAAAAAGGGCAAAAAAAAAAAAAAAAAGGCTCTTTTAGGTCCTGTTTGGGGTTGTAGTGCTTTTGTTTTTAAAAAAAATGCTTTTAAAAGACAAAAACATTTATAATGTGTTTGACGAGTATCATTCCTAAAATTTAGGAATAGAAGTTTCGGCTATTAAAGCACCTTTGGCTTAAGTTCAAAATTGGTACTTTGAAAGCAACTTTTATTTTTCAAAAAATAAAAAATTTACTTTAACAAGTTTATTGTAAAATTTGAACTAAATGAAGATATAAATATGTTTTAGAAATTCAAAATCACTTATTATCAAATAGAAAAAATACTTATGCAAGTATGTACTCAAATAATATGATTAAGGAATTAATAATTACTTTAATAAGAAAACTCTACCAATGGATGTGATTTTTGGTATAATTGCAACTCCAAGTGAACCTTTAATAAGAATTGGCAAGATTTTCTTTCTTTAATTTATGTAAAGTGTGGTAAAGCATTTACCTAATGGTTCGCTTGGGAGCTGATGATTTGGGCAGAAAAGAAAGAAAAGGAAGAGAAGTATAAACTTTCACTTGTTTCGGAGTTTTTTGGAGAAGAAAAGGAAAAGAAATCTGATACTATAGCTGCTACAGTTTAAAAAAATTTTCTGCCTCAATTTGGGCGGAAATGGATGGAAAGCCAGCTGAATCTTTATAAAAACTTTTTAAATACCAAATTTGTCCTTACATTTTCACTGCACAAATTTTTATTTATGTATGTATCCAAAATCATTCTATTTCTTTTCTAAACTTCCAAATAATATTAAAATCCCTCCCCTCCCCGTCCCCTCCCCTCTCTCAAAACTTACCGTTTCTCTTTTTTTCATTCTATCCTAAACTCCCAAACTAAGCAGAGAAAAAATTTGGAAGTCAGGCTGGAGCATTTTCCGGCCCGTAGCTAAATTGAAGTGGGCCGTATGCTCTTTATTCGCCAGTGAAAATTTCAAAATGGTACACCTTTAGAAGTTGGACCAGCTGTGCCCATCTAAGACTTTGGATTGGGTTTAGTGTCTACTTTGTCCAGGTAGTTTAAGCCTGATCAGGTTCCAAACTGACGGGGTTAGATGGGAGACTATTCAGCAAAATTATGTGGAAAAAAAAATTTATGCTATAATGTTTTTGTGATTTGACACAGGTGAAATAAGAAGGTTATTCATTCTTATCAAAAAAAAACAAGAAGGTTATTCGTAATATAAATAGTTAGCTACGAAATGTATTTAAAATGCAAGTAAAATAATATTTATAAAAAATTGTATATCCAAACACAATGCCCCACGAGCTAACCTAATTAGCAAAGATATTAACCAAATAATTATGAGATTCCTAACTCGACTTTCATACCTTTTATATTCTATTTTATCCTTTGGGATAATTTCAGAAACCTCCCATAATATCACTGAGCTCCCCTAAGGTTTTCAAAATCTCACTTACCTCCCTCCCTTGGATTGACATTTCTTGTAACATTGTAACCCCTTTGAAAGAAATGCAATAAGGATAAAACTTTTGTTCCAATACTACCCTTGTATTATCCTACTTATGAAGTTTACAATAACAATAAAAAATAAATGAAGACTAAATTTTTATAAAGTGTAAATTTATTAACTTAAACTATTTATTTTAGTTGTATTGAAACAAAAGCAAAATTTACACCTTCAAAATTTACACTATGAAAATTTATATGTATAAATAGATTATTTTAGTTACCAATGCAACTTAAACTACATCATGTATCAAAACATATTTTCCAATTTTTTTTTGAATTCCTTAATTATAATTGTCCATTAAAATTTTTAAGATGTTAGTTAATCACTAAAATCCTCTCACGTGGTTGATTTTGAATAAATTTAATTTATACATGTCCTTTTGTTATTCTAGCATCTCGATGTAAAGAAATATGGACTATTATTATATAGTAATTTTTTTAATATATATTTTTTGGTTTGAAAATTTTATTTTTGGTTTGACTTTTTAGTTAAATAATTATTGTGGGGGCCTCAAAAATTTGAAGTTATTTCTAAAATGCATAATAATATTTATACTGAGTTTATTTATTAAAATATTAGTGAAAATATGTTTAAAGTGATTATTTCTCAATTTAGAGAATTTTATACGAATTGTTTGCCGGTGTGTGGTTTTGGCCAAAATTTAGCGTTAAAAATTGTTCCAACGCGTGAATAGTGACTTGGACTTGAAATCGAGCATATGTAGTGATATTTTGGAAATAATATTATAGCGAGACAGTGTCGGGATGAAAGAAACCAGTGTAAGTTAGACTGTCGCGTGTGACGCGACATAAAGTGCTAAAAAGCACTTTTTTCCCCAAAACAAGGAAAAGCACTTTTTAGGCTTTAAAAGCCTTGACTTCTTGCAACACCAAGCTTCCATTTTCAGCTGCAATTTGTGAGATAGAGAGAGAGCTAGAGCCGAGAGAGAGAGAGCTTGAGAAAGAGAGAGAATTGCCTTCAAATTTCTTCCACTCTTGATTCAATCTTCTTGGAGATTAAAAACACCATCAACCACCATCATCTTCTTCCTTCCTAGCAGCCGAGAAAGAGGAGAGAGAGAAGAAGCTTTGGGCTGAAATTCTTGGAAGAAAACAAGAGGTAAGTTGAGATTGATCTTCCATTTTCTTTTCTTCCCACAAGAACTTGACTCTATGAAACTTGATTGATGGATTGTGGGCTTGGTTTCTTCCATCTCATTCCAGCCGAACCAAGGAGAGAGGACAGAGAGAGAGATCCGAACCTTTGAGAGGAAAAAGGAAGGAAAGAAAAGCTTGGATGATCATTTTGGGCTTGAGGTTGAACTTGGTGGCGGATATCTTCGACGAATCTTGAAGATCTTGGGCTAGGATCGAGGGTTTTTGGAAGTCATCAAGCTTGGAGGCTACTTCCTTGAAGGAAAGCTCGAGAGATTTCATTGGATCTTGCCGGATCTCGTTGGATCTTGATAGATCCGGAGGTATAAATCTCGAATCTTGTAGATCTAGCTTTATTAGTGTTGATTAGTGTAGATCTGTGGTTTATATTGATAAAAATGATCTCATCTGAAAAGATGAAGTTGGGCTCTTGAAATCCCAACCTAGGTAGCGGACTTGAGGTGGCCTCTAGGTAGCGGACTTGAGGACCTGATTGGGAATTTGATTGTTATTTGTGAACTTGCCTTGATATGGTTAGAAATTAGGGTTTTCAGTTGTTGAAAAGTTGAAGGAAAATGTATGTTATGGCCAAACCCATGCCTGGTGATTTCAATGTTTGATTTTGGAATGTCGTGAATGTTCTCGAAGGGTTTTACTTTTTGAGAAAAATGTGTATATTGTCAAATTGTGAGTGTATGTGTGTGTTAGTGAGTGTTTGGATTTGAAAAGGGTAAAAAGTGTAGTTTTTATGAAATTTGAGTGAAAAGTGCTATTTGACTGAATTTGAAGGTTTTGCAGCGTTTTGGCTAAATTCTGGGGATTTTCGAATACAATGGCTTGATATGAAACGTTTTATATCAATATGGAAGTTTTAGCCAAAAATGAATTGTCGAACGTATTGTGTAAAAAGTGATTTTGAGGTGTGAGATCTCACTTAAATGTTTTGTGAAAGAGAACGTACTTGTAGTGCCAATGAGTATATCGGTGGGATGCTCTTTTGAAATGGAAAAGTGATTTTTCAAAGAGGATTTATTCGAAATATTGTGCCATGTGAAATGAGAGTTTTTCCTCGAAGAAATTTTGGAAAAATGTCGTTTGAGACTAATAAGTGAAAGTAATTGTGTTAGTGACTGAAAAATGAAGTGAATCTCATGGATTGTTTTAAATTATTTTAGGAAGTGTGCAAGGCGGTGACTTTGACCCTGAGGAAGTGAACCTTACTTTGGTGAGTTTCCATACTTGTTACATGATTATGTGAAAATGATCGCAATGGTGTTTAGTGAAGTGATTTTGAAGTGAAAGCTAGTTCTCGAACTCTCTGATGGGGAGTGTATTTTATCACACTTAACCTTATTGTAAATAAAAGAAATTGTGAAAGGGTTTTTGCAATGACTCACATGTGTGAGTGTTTTAACCTGTTTTCAACCTAGTTCTAACTTGTTTTCAAAGGAAATGTTTTACTACTATTCTTTACCAATGAAATGTTTTCCTACTTTTGTGAGTATTTGGACTATGTTTCAAACTATTTACAAATGAACGACTTTACTAGCGATTTCAAAGGGAATAATTTATTCGTGCTTGCTAAATGGTTTATTAGTGTTTATAAGTGAAATAATTTACTAATGAAATGATTTCTAAGTAAAGACACTCTCAAGTGCGTGACTTACTTGGCTTGAAATGTGTTTTTAACTTGAAATGTGAATTAATGTGAAAGATAGGTTTTGATCCATCAAATGGAGTAGTGTGTACTTTATCGTAATTACTCCCATTTGAATGGTACTACTTGCAAAAGTGTTTTCCTGATATTTTGAGTATACTTGAGTCTTTTGTCTTGTGCCATGATTCACGTATTGAATTGCATGAAGTGATGTGGCGTGTCTGTATTCCTGTTCTTGAGAATTTAATCCCTTGGTACGATAACCTTGGGTTCACGTGATATCTTGAATCCCCTTGGTGTGATAACCTTGGGCTACGTGATATCTTGAATCCCGGTGTGATAACCTTGGGCTCATTGATATCTGAATCCCTTGGTGTGATAACCTTGGGCTACGTGATATACTCAATCCCTTGGTGTGATAACCTTGGGCTCGTGATAAACTCAATCCCTTGGTATGACTACCTTGGGCTACGGATAAACTCAATTCCCTTGGTATGACAACCTTGGGCTCGTGATGAACTTAATCCCTTGGTATGACAACCTTGGGCTACGTGATGAACTTAATCCTACTCTTGTGTGATTCTTGGCTTTCCTTCTTTGTTTATATTCGAGTATGAATTTTGAAGTGAAAAATCATATGTGTTATGTGCTTTCTATGTTTTTGGGAACTCACGGGCTTTTTAGCTCACACTTTTAAATTTGTTTTCCTTAACAGGTAATGAGTACCCGAGTGGAGAAGCCAACCCTTAGAAGTAGGGTTTATTATGTTGAACAGGTTGAGAACTTTGGAGTGTGATTGTTGCAAGTTTTGTAATTCGAATTTTGAATGTAAGGTTGGAAGACTTATGGATCCAAAGTTTGTAATTTGATGTTGGGGATTGTAAACTATCATTCCATTTGTATTGTACTCAGAGTTTTAGTTTGGTAAGTTGTTTGATGGTTGAGGACTGTAGTGAGTCCCGGCGAGAGCTGGGCAGGCGGTCACTGATACCCTAAGGTACGCCCTAGGGAGAGGTGGGTCGTCACAATTATCAAGATCAAGGGTAATGTTGTCAATTTGTGACTTTTGATAGAAATATTTAATCTTATCAAGTTGATAAGGGAGGTAAGTGAGATTTTAAAAACTTTAGAGGAACTAAGTGATATTATGAGAAACCTCAGGGGAGGTTTTTGAAATTATCCCTTATCCCTTTAGAGGATTTTAGACTCTACCTTAAACCCACACACACACACACACACACACACACACAGAGAGAGAGAGAGAGAGAGAGAGAGAGAGAGTATTTTTATAAGGATTATTCCATGTTTCAATACCTAACTCAAATAATATGGAAAACTAATTCGTTGTACGCTTTCCTCTCCTCCTTTATATGGCACAAGCAAAATCAAATTATTCAAAGGTGAAGGAGGTTATTCTTTGTCTGCACAAAATAACCAAAAAAAAAAAAAATTAATAAAGTGAAGCATATAGTCGGATAGTCCTCCTCCAAACCCCCTCCCCCAAACAAAAAAAAACCGCACAATTACTTCTACAATTAGTAGATAGTGACGTGATAATGAGCAAGTCCTTAATGAAAACAAGTAGCATTATACTTGGTTTTTAACTTTTAATCATTGCAAGAAGACATCCACATGAACAAAATATGATAGAAATATCGTTTCCTTTTGCTATTCAATTGAAAGGAGAGAAGATAAACGCTATATAAATTGTGGTGATACTAAACTTTTAGAATTGTACATTTGGAGTTTTTGTTAAAAATAACACTCGTGAGATGTAATGTAAGTAAAAAATTAAGGGTCTGTTTAATGGATGCCCATTATGCATTCATTAAAATATACTTTAGGTGTTAGATTTAAGATTCTAGATTTTTTGAAAGGTAAAATTAATTAGTAAACGTGTATAAATTCAAGAAAATGTATGTATATGTAACCACATGATAGGTTAGGTGAATTTAGCTATATTAAAAAGTGCTCAATGAGCACTATTAGAAAATCCAAAAACGATTAATTAGAAATCTGAGAAGAAGACATTCATTTTTTTTTGAGAAAAGAAGATATTCATTTAAAAACTCAAAAGTTTTCATTAAACTAACAATTCAACTCTTTAATTTGTGTTTGACAGTGGTTAATTTTATAAGGCACGTATTTCGCAATTGTATAAAGAAAACATTGGTGAATTAAAAAGAAAGAAAATCCAACAGAAAAGGAAGAAAATTGCAATCTAGTATAGGGATGCAATTAAATTGAGTTATTTGCAAGCCACTTACGAGTAGCTCGGTTAGTAGTTCAATTCATACTCGGCTTTGACCGAATGCGAGTTCAAAGCCGAGTTCGAATCGTGCTCAAGTAGCTCAATTGTTAAATGATCTGGGTCCGAATAGTTTTCTAGACTCGTCAAATCTCATTGAGCACTATATAAATAATTTAAAAAACAAATGTTTAGTTATTATAGTTTTTACTATTCTAGACTTAAGAGTTGTATAAATTACCAGAATATTGTATATGATTTTAAAATATTTATGGGTTATGTAGTAATTTTATATGAAAAAAAAATATAATTTGACAGGTTAAAAATATAATTTGATAGGTCTCATTTGAGTTCAATCATACTTGCAGTAAAAACTGAGCTTAATTATGTCGAGCTCGAGTTTTTAAACAATTCTTCAAACTCGAGTTCCATTTCTGCTGTTTGGATGAACTTGAGCAGTACTTCAACCTCAAACTCGAACTCCATTTTTACTGCTCAAATAGTACCTCCCAAGTGTTGAGTCAAGCTCCACAAGTACTACCTCCAAATGTCGAGTCAACTTCGATTATATCCTTAAGTTCAAGGTTTTTAAAATCGGGATTCTACCTTGGATCGTTTTTTACTTTGCAGATCAGATCGTAGGATTAGATCGTGGGATTGATCGATCCTACAAAAATCATAAAAAATAATCTTACTAGTAATTTTGATATTTGCAATTCACATATACAGCAATAAATAATGCAACTCATGTACAAGCAATATAATAGTATTATTAATTGAGGTTACAATCGTATTATCTAAAATATTTGGGATAATCATAAAAATTTTGGAACTACATGTGACATATTGTAAATGAATCTGATTAAATTAAAAATATTGTTCTTTCTCAATTTTGAGTCCAAATACAATTATTGGACAAGGTAGATGGAAAAATTGACTTTATATGTGTGTGTGTATGTGTGTATATCATTTAAGTATTTATTAATGAGACAATTAAATACCAATTTTTATAGGTAAGGAATTAGCATAACATAATTATGTGGTTTTAAAGTTTTTTGAATTTAGTTTCTAATGCAAGAAATAGCAGAATTTTCTATATAAAATTATGTCAAATTATTAAAATTTTTATCATAATATCTTTAAATGGCAGGATGTATCAAAATCAGATCCAAATCAAAAGTAATAATTCGTATCGTAGGATAGTAACATCCGGATCGCGATTCTGACAACAGCTTAAGTTCCAATAAGAATCACGATTCTGACAACTAAGCTTAAGTTCCAATAAGAAGGGAAATAAAGTAATCGCGAGCCCAAAAAAGTAATTGGCCGCTATTAGTGCCCAATGGAAGCAAAATTAGGAAACCAAGTTTATTTAGATAGAGAATTTATTTGAGATTTTATTTGGATAGAGAATTTACTTGAGATTTTATTTGGAATATTTACTGTAGCACTTTTTGTGATGTGATGTATGTGAGATAAAAATGTTGTTGGGAAGATAAAAAGGTGATTGGAAAGTGTGATTACTATGTAAGCAAAGTAAATTTTGTAAATAAATTAAATAAATTTCTGTTATACAAACAAACCCATTGAGATGATTGCTTCTTCTCCCCTCACTGCCACTTCCACTGTTAAACTTCTTCATTCTTCTTCTGCAACCCGCTTTTCTAACCCTTTTCTTGGATTCACATACAAGGCTCCTACCAAACAGTCCTCTTCTCTGCCTCCTCGTGTTCTCCACCTGGTTCTCACGGCTTCAATTTCAAGATCATCACCATCAGCAGGTCCACCAGCATCGCAGCCCAAAACAAGCATGGCTTGTGAAACTGTTCCCTCCCCTTCAATGAAGCTGTTGTTTGTTGAAATGGGTGTTGGATATGATCAACATGGGTACATTCTATTCTTTTTCAATCCCATTTCCCCTTTTTGTGTTGATATTCAATCTTTTTCGGTATCTGATTTTTTCTGTACTGATAAAGAAATTGGGAAGTGGATATCGAATAAATGTGGTTCTCCATGCGTTGTCATGAGGAATTGATACTTTCTTGGGGGTCGTATGCGTATAGGAAATTGCTGGAGAAGGAGAGGGAAGAGTGAAACGGAGAGAGGGCACTTGTGGAGAAAACGAAGAAAGAGTCAAATAAGAGCAAAGAGAGAGAATGCAGAAACAAGAAAGGAAGAATAAAGTGATTCCTGAGAGATTGGCTTTAAAGTCGACCTCTCTAACGTTAAACTTTAGAGTAGATTTTTCACAAATTTCCCTGGTTTGGTAATGAGAATGAAACTAGAAATAATATTGTTTTCAAATTTCAGCAAAATTTGAAAATTCAAGTAAATAACCCATTGCATGAAAGTGGGATTTTGGATGTAGTTTTAGCTGAAATTAGTGAATCAAAAGCTAAGACATAGCTTGTTAGTGATTTCTTAACGGCACAAAGAGATGGGATTTTGGCCTGAGCCTTATTGTACAGAGCAGTGTGTGTGCCGTATGTTTTTCGTTAAAAAAAAAAGGATCTTGGGTTAAGCATATTGGAAATGAACGAATGAACAGGCAGGTCAGTAGTTTAGATGAATTTGTTGGATTTTGGAGTGGACCATATGATATGCTGTAATAAGCTAATGTGTATGTTGGTTTGAGTAGAATGGGATTTTGGACTGAATTTGGTTTAAACGAATGGGTGAACAGGCAAAATATTACTTCTGCTGCCATGCGGGCTTGTAGGGATGCTATCTCTTCCAACTCCATTCCTGCCTTCAGGAGAGGTAATTGTCACCTTGTTATTGTTAAATAAAGCGTTAATCTGTTCCTAAGTTTCTGATGATTTATTCATCTATTATTATGTACGGAAGCAATATATGCAACTACCTGAAAATTATATGGTCATATGTGAACACTTTTTGTTGCATTTATAGATTGAGGAATAATTGTTGGTTTTGATTGCTCCAACTTAAATTATGAATTCACGTAAGGGGTGGGATTTACTGCATCATTATTGTGAAAGAATGCATGTAATTGGCCTGATTACCCCGGTATGCTAGCAATTCAAATAGAATGTTTTTGAACTTTCAAAGAAACATACCTGGAATACTTTCACCACCTGTTCTTGAGTGTCTTTGTAATTTGGAGATTGAAGCTTGTTGTTGCAGGGACTAAGCTATGAATGAGGGTCCGCTGGCCATTTATTCTTTAACTCAAAGCCAGTGTTTATGATAATTGTTGGCCAGAGGGACTGCTTATATTTGTTTCTGGCTTTGAATCTCGGATATTATGTATCCTATCACATTTTAAGATGAGATATTCTTATCTGAATCTGGAATTTAAGTCTGCTTGCTACCAAATTGCACAGTCCACTTAGACTCTGAGCAGATTGAAATTTTGCAATGGAATAACTATGGTGGAAATGTTTCAAGAGTCAGATTGGGCATAGAACATTTCTCAGAAGATGTCTTCTGCCTTTCTTCCTGACCTGAACACTGTAGCTTCCCTTTTTCTGGCATGGGAATAACTATGGTCGAAAAGTTTAAAGAGTCAGGTTGGGCATAGAACATTTTTTAGAAGATATCTTCCACCTTTCTCACTGAGCTGAACAATGTAGCTTCCCCGTTTCTCTGGACAACTAAGATATTATTAGTTATCAGTGCCCAATTTAGAACATGAATTACCAAACTTCTTTTCATGCTTGCTCTTCCTTTTGCCTTCCTCACCCCCAGTGCTGTTTGTCCCTTTGTGATAAGCAAGCTTGGGTTTCAAGGTTTCTTTTTACTACTCCGACAAACAATAGTGTCTTTTATTTGGAGACCACGAGAAACAAGCACATATTCAGTTGGACTGAGATTTCTGTCACTTGGCTTTTGTCGTGATTTATATATTGATTAAAATAGCATTCTTATCATAAACAACTGATTTAGTCATGTATTCCTTCTTTACCATGATTACATATCTTGATGGCCCAGCACATTCCTTCTGTGATGTGTTGAAAGACTAGAAAGGTCAAGAGTCATTGGCTGAACCTCCATTGTTGTTTGAAAGAAGTAACAAAATATAGACAAAAGGAAAGAGAAGTGAACATCAAAGCAGTATGATGTTTCATGCAGGTTTTTGAATTCTGGAATCTATGTTGCTTTTTGTCAAATATTTGGTTCCCCAATAGTCTTGGTGGTACAATTGGGTTTTTCAGTCGCTGCCAATTAGAATAAGTAATCTTGAGTTCTCTGTAATGAAACGTGTATTTGAAATCTTTGTTGTTTTTAAAGTTAAGCAGAAAATTTGATTCAGCTTTTGTCATAGCTTTGCATGTGCAAATCTTGAGATGCAAACCATTTTGTGGCAACCTTGTGTTTGCATGGATGCCTTTCTGTATTTTTTTTTTATAAAGAAAAATTTGTGTATTTTATTTTCTTCTCTCTCTCAAATTAGAAGCTTGGTTTCTTTGATGATTAACTTTAGAAACTGTTGGTATCTAATTGTGCCAGCCAGAAGCTCTATGCTGAGCAATATTAAGAATATTCAAAGAGAAAAAATTAACAATGTGACGAAAATCTAGTTCTGCATGTATGACAACTAGGAAATGCACTTCAAATATTTTAGTTGCGGATGGTTTGCTTTGTCTAGGTCAAACTATGGCTTTCTTTTTTCTCCTAATTTGGATATTGTGTCATTGGCCTTGTTCTAGTGCGGCATCATGTTGTCATTTGTAAGCCTTTAAGTTGAATGCTTATTGTTGTAAGTAGCAACTTATGTAGTGGAATGCTTTGCTTAGTGCAGGTTCTATACCTGGCGTTACATTTAATGAGATGAAACTACAGATCAAATTGGGAGTTCCTCGACCTCTTCAGGATTCCCTGGACATTGAGAAAGTCAAGTCTGTTTTCCCTTAGTGAGTATAATGTGCTTTTTTCAGTACTGTGTATGAAGCTAACCTTCTGATTCTCAAATACGTATTGGAGCTTAGCATAATTTCTTTCTGAAGTTTGCATCAGATTCTTATCTCTGAGGAACTGTTATATTGCCCATTTCTTTCTTTAGTTATTCTTGGCTTAATTTGTAACTAAGACATCTTAGATAAATCCCATTTATATGTCAATTTTGCTGCTATATCAAGCTGTGTGGTCTATTGTTAATCTTGTTGTATGGCATTCTCTTATAGTTTTTAGTAACAAGGATGCATAATTAACAAGAATATTATCATCTTTTCAAAGAAAAAGTAACATTCTTATTTTTGTCCTGTAGTTTTCTCAAGAATACAGGGTATTATATTGAAGCTTCTTTCTATTTCCCAAATTTTCAGTAACTCTGCAAGTGATAGATTTCAATGTTGTTACTTTTCTTCTTATTATTGTTACTGGGGGTTGGTTTTCAGCTAGAGAAGTACTGTAGGTGGGGGGAAGAGGAACTGGGAGAAAAGTCAACCTTTTCTTTTAAGTGCCTCAAGAATTGTTCTTTTTCTGCAACCCATGGCTGTCCTTTTGTCTCCTTGACAGTGGAAGAATCTTGAGTGTTGAAGTCGTGGATGGAGGGTTGATATGCTCAAGTGGTGTGCACGTAGAAGAAATGGGTGATAAGAATGATGAGTGTTACATTGTGAATGCTGCTGTTTACATTGGCTATTGAGTTGTTTCTATGACCGTCTAAAGAGGTTAGCTTTATCCCTTTATCCAGATAACTGTTACATTGTGAATGCTGCTGTTTACGTTGGCTATTGAGTTGTTTTCATCACCGTCTAAAGATGTTAGCTTTATCCCTTTATCCTCTTTACAAGCTATATCACTTTCACCTTGATGGCTTACCAGAACTGCGTAAGATAGATGGTTCTTTTTCCAGAAAACATAATAGGCACAAAATTATTCTAAATGTTGGATATTGTTTGTTTTTTCTCGCTGACGCACACAGATGTGTGTGTAGACACACTAGGCATGTCTGGCTTGCTTAGATTGCTAACATACCTTTGTTTGTCCTGGTTGTTTCTTGTCTTTTTATGGACCTTGAGATGTTCGAATTTTACTACATGTTGTCTGAGATTGATAAATATGCCGATACCATTGATGTTGTTTTTCATGATGTCTTCTCTGGCATTTTCTGCACATCAAATCACAGTTCCTTGCTACCGCTAGTGCTACCGCATCCAGTATGACAAAAATATCATTCTTTGCTGACTTACAGCTATGATCCGCCGATCCCACTACATGCTGCATGCAAGACTAGAGGGATTAAGGACAAAAGAAGATGAGGATCAGAATTTCCTCATATGCTGACGTCATGATTGGGGTCATCTATGCTTGGTTGTTTGCATTTGTGTTACTAACAATGTGAAAGACACTTGTGATCATGAGATGTGTACAGGATTAAGTTTCTGTACTCCATTTTGTCTCTGTTTTTCTGGTTGAGACAGAGACATCTCTTACAAATGTCCGCCAATTGGTTACCTTTGCATGTCCTGTGCCTTCATCTTTGCTTTTCTTTTCCATTTTGGTAGTCGTCAGTTTGAAGCATAGTTATGGGAGGCGTAACAAACTACTCATCTCTGTGACTGACTTTACGTAGTAAATTAAATGCCCTATATTGAGGAAATGTCAGTAGTAACACATATTTCTTAGGTAAGACGTTGTTGGTGCATGCTCTACTGAGATCCTATCATGAGACACAGCCTGTTTTCCTTCTCTGGAGTTCCATGCTTGGTTTTTACTATCTGCAAGCATGCATCCACCTATTGTATTGCTGTTAATGAAGACTCTGTTGTTTAATTGAATTGCCTAACAACTGGTCTTTGTAAAAGGGATGTTGATGCAAACTTGAGCAAATAGAGTCTATTCTTGGCGATGTTTGTAAAGGTATTCAAGCATGAGTTGGTCCCTAACAGAATCCCTAACAGAAACAACCTTGCATAGGTTTACATTTGTAATTCCAAAAGCTTGAATTTGTATTTGTTATTCTCTTTATACCGAGATTTAATGATAGGACAAGTAAATCTTCAGCCTTATTATTTCCACCAATAAAGGCTGTGCAAATCATTACTAAAAGCTAAAGTGTAGCATAGAGAAGCTGGTTCCAAACATCAGGCAGCCCGGCAAGGCACCAGTGACTGCAATCATTCCCTGTATGCAAACCACCGTAAGTTGATGGATGAGCATCTTTCCTCAGTTGTGAGAGTGTTGTAATATCAAGCAGCACAACTGGTTTCTGCATGCTGCTAAGGGTCTTCTTAACCACGTCCACAGCTGGAGGTAGCCCTGCCGGATATTTTGATCCTTCGAGTGGCTGTTGCTCTCCATAGCAACTCTTGGAACCTGAACTCCAGTCATTGCCACTGTTTTACAGTAAAAGAAAGTATAATTAGTTTAGTTTCCAGACATGGATTTTTCTAGCAGGAGGTTCATCTGTTACGTACTCGTAATGTGTGGGAGAGATCCCCTGGAAAAAGACCTTGGTCTTAGAAGTGTCGATATTCTGATTAACCCATTGTGCCCAGGTATTCAAACCTTTGGAAAATGCCACTAGACGGTCCATATCTTTTGACACAGTTGAACCATCTCGCACATAATCCCATCTGCAAAAGCACAGAAGATGCTAATGGTGTGAAAAATACATCTTTCTTTTCTGACCAAAAGAGGATTCTCCAGCTTGAGCCCCTAAACTCATCTACATGAATTGATAGTTTTAAGGGGAAATGAGTAAGAAAAAAGAATATCTTAAGCTGCAGAAAATCGAATATGTTGATTCTTACGGCTGAGAATCTCCTCTATGAAGCCACCAATGCCAGGAGTTGAAAACCAAAACATCCATTCCTTTCCATGCACTGCTGCCTTGATCAATGGTGTTCAATTCCAGTACCCGGCCAATATTTTCTTGTGCTATGTCTACCAAGTATGTTGAATGGTAAAGATAGATGGTTACATCATAGTCCTACAAGACATTATCAATAATATTAGGCCAACATTTTCATCAGATGTATGTGCATCAACTCGTCAGCTGCTCGATAAACAATTTGGTAGGAGCAGTATTAAGTGCCATGAGAGATGGAATTTTTTTTTTAGTAAATAAAATGAAAGATGGAAATTGCATTATTCAGGTCCAAATATGGCCTAGCTTTTTTTTTTATTGTTTTATTTTTCAATTTGCAAGAGGTGAATATTTAAGTACAATAAAAAATTATATCTCGAGAGAAGAACTTCAATCTTATGGAATTCACTTTTTGCGCTTATCCATAGAATTGCAGAAACATAATCCTCTGAAATGGTGCAGACTGAAGAAAGAGATTACATGGTCATGCTGTTGTCTGAACATTGAATTCATACGTATAGGAATTGGTTAACCATAAAAATTGTGCCAAATCTTCGTTCCCGACAACTAGTACAGCAAAACGTTTAGCAAAAATACAAAATGTTTCCCATTTTGGATGTTCAAGAACAATGCCTTTTTCTTCATTCTTTATCATTAATTTTTACTCATTAAATATCTTACTAGAATTTAAAAAAAAAAAAAATTAGTTTCACCCTAAATGGGCCCAAAAAAAAAAAAGTTTTACCCTCGAAGGAAAAAAAAATTAAAGAAAATATGATAGATAGAGATTCCAAATGCTACACATATATGCAAGTTCCTTCAAAAAAAAAAAAAAAAAAAAGAAACTCATAGATTACAAGTGATTGGGCATGCCTCTACTTCACCATTAATTTATCTATTGGGTATAATAAGGTAACAAAAAGGATTGCAAGAATGGAACAGAAAGGATACCCAAACATGCTCAGACAAACTCAGAGACATAATTGACCCCTCCCAAGAAAAACAACAAAAGATAAAAAAAAAAGAGAATAAAATAGTATACTACCTAGAACAATTGTACCTGAAATGTGACATAAGATAGGATCTCCTGCCTCACAACATTGGTGTTGGCACTTGGCACCGACGCATGAATCAGACACAGCAAAGATTGCCACTGGTTCAAACTCAAAGAGTCTCCAACAAACATTACCTTCTTACCTTTCCATCTCCTCAACAAGTCCAAGCCATCAAACCTTTTGACCCAAAAAAGGGGGAAAAAAAAAAGAAAAGTAAACATTCATTGAAAATATTATATATATATATATATATATAAAATCACATACACACACACACACACACAGAGAGAGAATCTTTAGAGCCACAATTACCCAACCAATCCAGGCCGTGGAGGACCGGGGGTTGGAGGGGGTTTAGGTGATGGTCGTCACGCTTATGAAAAGGGAAGGTGCATTGGATACCTGGGCAAGTTGCAAGAATCAGGTTTCCAAGCATACTTGAGATACTGTTTGTCCGGGCGGCCATATTTTTGGCAATCAAATTCAGGGTCAATGAAGGGACAGCTTGAGGAGTCGTAAAGAGGAAAAGAGCTATCCTCGACCCATTTTCCTTGGAACAAGTTGCATCCATCGCCTAGCCCTCGACCTCTATTATGTCTAGTGACATTATGGTGCACTCTCTCAACTGATGATGAGTTTGCATGTTGCACTGCAAATAATACAATAACAGAAGCAAACAACAGTATTGAATGGTGGAAAACAGCCATGGCTCACAGGTTCTTGTACCAAAAATCCTTCTTGGATTTTGGTACACAAAGGTTCAAAGAATAGAGACTAAAGTGTAAAGGCTAACGAGTTGTCCTCTTGACCAGGCGAAGGGGATATATTTATCTCTGCGTATGATGGGAAACGGACAAGTATATAACCAGTGGTGAGGTTGGGAATTTGGAGGTTTTTGGTTAGGGGTTTCACTTGGTCAAGAGGTGGTAGAAGGCGGATTGATTTCTGTATCTCATGCCTACATGAGTTGGAATTTTTTGGATTGATTCGGAAAAAGTGTTTATTTATGGTAATAGTGTCAATATTGCTCAAATCTTGAATCGGCAATTGCAAATATTGTTATATTTAACTTGGCAAAATACATATATATGATTAAACAAATTTCTAAATTGAAGTCATTCATACAATAGAGTTAGTAGCTAGTAGTAAATAAGTTTTATTTGCTTACCAAATGAAAATATGAAAAGTAAATTATTTTTTAAAAGCCATTCATGCAATCAAGTTAGTAGCAAATAATAGTTAGATTTTGTTACCAAAAAATAGCTGAAGTTACTTTCTTCAAGTCATGCATGTACTTAAGAATGTTTTGTAATGCACTTAAATGTTTAGTCGGTATTGTTCTTCTTTTGGTTAATTGTATTTTGCACCCTTAAACTATACCTTATTTCTCATCTTGACCCTTAAGCTAAGATTTGGATGCTTTGTTCCTAAAATTTTAAATTCATTCAACTTTAGTCCAATCATTAATGAAATATAAAAAGCTAAAAGGATGAACCCCACTCTCTGTTAATAAAATATTCTAATTTTATTACCAAGCTTATTGAGAGTGGCAATTATAATGTCAGTTTTTTTGTGCATTTTGTTAATAATTGGACTAAGGTGGAACGAGTTTAAGACTTCAAAGAGCAAAATTTTCCAAACTCAATCTTAAGGACCAAGTGAAAATTTAGGTGTAGTTTAAGGATGCAAAATGAAATTAACCCTTCTTCTTTTTCTTTCTCAAAATAGATTATCATTAATAGGGTGAATATGGAACTATGGGAGGTTTGAGGGTAAGAGGCAGGTTTGAAATCGTGATTTTTCATTATTTGATTTTCTAAGCTGCATCTCCCATACAACCTGGAAACAAAATTCAACGCAGAGTCGTTAAACAATTAGTCACAGAGGATGATTTTAGTATCACGGGTGTAAGTTTGACAGGGAAATCAGATGCCACTAATGTGGCTTTTGACAATGACAATTGTCGACTCTAATCTCTGTGTTTGAAAATTTAGACCTACCTCCCTGAATTCATACATTTGTAAGATACTAACACAATAATCAAATATTGTACACAACTACTCCTTGTGTTTAAAAAAAAAAAATTAAAAGTGGAATGGTCGTTAATTGAGGAACATTTTTTGCAACCTCCACCTTTGTTAAGGAGGCTTTGCTCTATTATGTAGTTGAAGTTAGAACTCGGCAATTTAGAAGAAGCTTTAATCCCCTTTCTTGTTTTCGCTTCTTAAATTTCACTCCTATTCGGCTACATTTCTTTTTTAAAATTTTAAAACCACCACCTCCAAACCGCATGCACCGCTGCCTCTCTGGCTTCCCATGATACCCACTTTGTGGCTGATCACCTCCGTCGTCATCACCGTCTCTGGTGTCCCTCACTTCCTAGAAATGCAAAGCAAATCTAGCCCACCGAAGAAGGAAATAAGGATGAGGAAAGGTGAGCAAGCAACAAGTGCACAGTGTTAAGGGACAAAGGGATTTACTTTAGGGGCCATTACCTAAAAAAATAATAATGTAAGGGCCATTTTAGGGATTTACTTTAGGGGCCATTACCTAAAAATAGCGTAAGCGGGGAAGCACTAAGGAACTGGGGAAGGACGAGATTTTATGTTTTGTCTTTTTATGTGTCGTTGGAATCTTACTTCACTGTATGTAGAGCTGTTATCGAGTCGAGCCGAGCCCGAGCTCCTGAAGTTCGAGCTCGCTCGATAATGTTATCGAGCTGGCTCGAGCTCGCTCGATAACGTTATCGAGCTAAAAATTGAGCTCGACTCGGCTCGTTAAGGCTCGTAAGGCTCGTTAAGGCTCGACTCGTTAAGGCTCGACTCGGCTCGGTTAAGGCTCTACTCGTTAAGGCTCGAGTCGGCTCGGCTCGGTTAAGGCTCGGCTCGTTAAGCTCGAGCTCGAACTCGATTCGATTAACAAAATGAACTCTAAATTAAACTCGACTCAATTTAAATTCTATAACGATTCTCCAGTTAAATGAACTCTATAACAATTCTCCAATTAAATTTAGTTGCTATGGCACTATAGTCCATGTATTAAGTTAGCCAATGATTCATATATTCTTCATTAGTACATAAGGTTCTAACCAATTCTCAGTCACTTTAATGTTCAACAACTTGTAACTGTAAAATTGTTTACTTGACAACAAACGGAACCTAAGAATGTTCAATTATTAATGACTTGAAACTGGAGTTAAATGAAATTCAAAATTTGGAATGAACAATATATGCAATTGATCATTGGATACGAACAATATATGCAATTATCATTGGAATGAACTGGTGTTAGTGATGTGTTTCGAAAATAAATGCAATCAATTATACCCCCACTAGATGAAAAGGGATTCACTAATACTAGCTTGACTTTATATTAACAGTTGAAAAAATCATTGTTAGATTCTCTTTTTTACAATTAAAGACTAAAATAACAAATTCGAGCCTATCGAGCCACTATCGAGCTACTATCGAGCCGAGCTTATCGAGCCACTATCGAGCCCCTCAAAGTCGAGCCTATCGAGCCACTATCGAGTCGAGCTCGGCTCGACTCGTTAATGATACGGGTATTTTTCGAGCTCGAGCTCGACTCGTTTACTCAAATAAACGAGCCGAACTCGAGCCTTAACGAGCCGAGCCTTAACGAGCTCACGAGCTGCTCGACTCGAATAACAGCTCTAACTGTATGTGAAGTTATTATAGAGGTACTTTCACTTGATTAAATAACTTGTCTGCAATTTTTTAAAGGTAGAGGGAATTGTTGAAATTGTTGGACAACTTAGAGGAGGTTTATGAAACGAGTTCATCTATAAAAAGTGACTATAGTCGCGGTATTACTAAACAATACAAACATGAAAATTTCTAAAATTAAGAAGGTGGCTATCCTTTAACTTGTTTATATTGTCATTAAGTCGTAATATCACTTATTATAAAATTTTTCTTATGAAAATATTTCATTTTTGTTTACCCAAAGTAGCAACATTCCTGATCAAATCTAGTGTGCAACCTGTGTGATTCTCATGTCCAAAAACGTTGCCTGTATCTTAAGCCCATCATCATAATTCATCCAAATATACGTATCCTGATAAATCTTACGATATTGAAATTTCAATGACGCATTTCCATCTGAAGATGATGGTGAATAGGAAATCACAGTCGATACAAGACTATGATAGCATATGCACGTTTGGAAGCAACTAATCTACCCACTCCTAGAGGTCATAGTCCACCCCTTCATGGAATTCAGATGAACAAAACAACACCAAATAACTCAGAAATTGATGCCTCGATATACAGTCAATGTCTTCTTGTTCCCTCCAAGAGCAAACCACCTTTCAATCTTTCATTATCTCATTCTTGGAATTTTTAGTCCCATGGCCACTTATTGCCTTGTTGGCTTTTGTTATGGGACCTGTTGTGGTCCTTTCTTTCATTTAGAAGTACATGAATTAGCCGCATTCTAGAGAAGAATTCACTTGATTGAAGAAGTGGTGGTTGCTCGAGGTGGGCTGAAAATGAGTGGATTAGCAAGCTCGACCTCAGCTCATTACTTGTTTGATACCTTGCTTTTGATTTGATTGTTCACGAGGGTACTTGATTAGTCCAGCAAGTAGATCTTGAAGTTTCTTTTTAATAGAAAAAGTAGATTTGTGACCTCCCGAGCCAAGCCAAAGATTTTCTTTTTCCATTTTGATTTATGTATTAACGAATTGTACGACAACATTAAGAGTCATAAATTATATGAATTTTAAGTATGACAAAAATGTGTGAATTTTAATACTTTTTTCTATGCACATTCTTCTTATGTTCATACAGATATAACATAAGTCAAAACAAGGTAGAGTGCTGATTTGCTGAAATGGATTGAGCTCGATTATTAATATCAGAGCTGGATCGCAAACGCCCTTTGAGGCTAAATCCAAAGGCATCTTAACTAGACTTGGGTCCAATTTCACATATAATCTTCTATTAAAAAAGGCTATAGGGAGTCTAAGTGGATTATGCTTAATAGTTGATTTCTCATTACACATTATTGGTACCTACATGGGTAAAGCTAATTAGATGAATGAGTTTGCTTTTAATCAACTTTAATTGATTGGAGTCTCGCCCCACGTAGACCCTCATTCAAATAACTAACACATTATCCACATGGAATAGCTTTATCTTCTTCGTTTCCTCTTCCTTTTCCCTTTTTTGTTTTTCTTTTTAGTTCCCTTAATTCCACTTTGGAGAAGCTTGAAGCTTTCTCAGACAAATTAGGTATCAACTTGGGCTGGAAACTTTTTAGAGTGTCAATAATTGTCATTATTGCATCAAAAGTGATGCATTCAATGAAATAATTAGCAGATTTACATTGACAGCTCTGATAATAGCAAGACAAGCCGCATTACGTAATTGACATTCTCTCATATTTCTGGTTAATGATGAAAGAACTGGATTAGCACAACTCGCAGTTTCTTTCAAACTATTGGGTTCTGCATGATATTATATCATTCTTCTGTGCATAGAGATTCTAAGTTGTTAACAAGACTTTCCAATTTTTGTCCAGTGGACAATTCAATACAAAAAATTCATTAAAAAAATGTTTTTTGGTGGATAGTAGTAACATTTGGTCTCCAAATATCTTCTCCTGGCTCCACCACTTGAATAGTGGGTTTATATAATAGTTAGTGTTACATTGGAGGCTGATTATGACTTCCAAAAAGATTGTTGTAGTTATATGCATTTTTTTTTTTGTTTTGATAGTTTCACGCACGTCATGTTAGGTTTTTCATGAAAAGTAGATGGTATTCGAGTAATTTGTTTTTGAAATTACATGAAATTAATTTTTACTATGCTTTTAGTGGAAAGATTATTTTCTTTTTTTTACATTAGTAAATTAGGATGTACATGCCATGTATGCAAAAAAATGGATTTCAAATTTGACTAGAGTTATATGCCATACATCTAGACTATTAATATAAAAAACCTTAGGGTCACAAGATAGGAAAATTTAATCTTTTTGCATATTATGGATATCCTCTCACACGTAGTTTATGTGTAATATTGAGAAGACATTGGTATTATTATTTATGAGCAAACTAAGTTGCCATGGAAAATATTTTGTAGTTTCATATGGAATTTGAGAAAATACTAAAGAAAAATATGACGCTAAATTTTCAAATCTATAAAGTAAGTTCTACAATTATTGCAAATAACACTAAATAATATTTGCAATAGTATAGTTATAGTTTTTTTTTTTTTAAGGTCAATTGAAGTCTGAAACCAAATTAACACAGTTCTGTTATGGGTTACTCCCATTTGATCTTCACCTAGACATCGTTTAACTATATCCCATGGTTGGAAGAAGATGCATTATATTTACAAATTGAAACTATGCTTTTTATTGCCAAAAGAAGAAATTATGCTTTAGAATATCAGCACGAATTCCCTTCCCGCAAATGATTATTTTGGCTTCTCTATTGTTGAATGTACCGATTCAAATTGTAACGGTGAAACTCCTTAAAGGGCCGCTATCGAATGGAGTTCGGGGAGAAATATTTGAACACGAACTCAAACTCGAGGTCATCGAGTTTTTCAAAATTGAGTTTGATTTCGAGTTTGAATTTATTTTACCGTATTTGAGTTCGACCAAGTCGAACTCAATTGAGTTTTCAAATTTCATTTTTTAGTAAATTTCATAATTTTACACTAAATAATTAAAAATTATATAGTAAGTGTATTACTCGATAAAGTTCCATGAGTAATCAAGTTTTGGTTTTTTCTATTTGAACTTGATTCGATTATTTTATCAAATAGTTTGAACTCAACTTTAACTCAGTCAACATCGAGTTGAAGTTACTGAGTTACTCACCAATGCGAGTCGAGTAGCTTGATTAATTTACATCTCTATGCCTTAATATCATGATCTATCAAGTGAACACTCGTTTGAGAATCCAATTCAGCCTCCAAGTGTCTCACACCAATATCGCAGACGAATCGAAGAACTCCCCGAAGGCCCCAATAGTTTCATTGTTTTGGGTGGAGTAGAGTTGACCCTCAACTCCATAATGCAATGTTAGCTGGACCAGAACCGGGCGGTGTGGTGGTGTGAGCAGAGAAATATTATTGGTGGCGCCCATACTGAATCCAAAATGGGCTAGGTCAGGTCAAGGTGGCTTACTCTAGATAGTGGGCTCTAGGTTGGGTGGTGGAGGCCCACTTGAGCTCTTTAAAGAATAATAATAATAATGAATAAAGGAATAATGATTTCAATTTTTACGGCAACGTACAAAAATGAATTGTGGTCTTTAAAGAACACTCTCCCCAAAAAATGTATTTGACACTCCATTGGATGGGATCCATAGAGCAATTTCCTATGTACAATAAGGGATAATATCAGAAACCTCCCTTGAGATTTCTGCTAATATTTATTGATACCATTGAGATTTTAAAAATATTATTTATCTCTCCTTATAATTGCAAAATGCTATAATAACCCTTACTTGATAGATAATTCACATATCAAAGAACTGGAACTTGAAAATTAAAAAAAAAAAAAACAAAAGACACTTTCTCCTCTTTCCTTTTTATCCAGCATTCTCTCTTACTCATTTTTTGAATGACTATGTGATTTTTCATTTGTAAATTATAATAAATTAAACTTTATTTGTCTTTTACTTTTTTTTGCTTATGATAGAATGGAGTATGATTTCTTTATTTATTTTGATTTGATTTTTATAATAATTTATACAATTTAAAAGCTTGGGCATGAAAAAGTTAGAAAAAATATAAAATTTGTAAGAATCAATTTTGAGCATATAGAATTAAATTGGTGCAACTTAATAGATATCTTTTTTTTTTAAATTTATATTTTTATGGACTATAGCATTATGATGTGTTAGTACTACTAGAGATTGTTTTTAAGCAATAATTTTTTTGAAGTAAACAAAGTGTGTTTAGCAATATTTTTATTCAAGAAGTAAAAGGTTAGTTTAGGGTTTTTAAATTTTTTTTTACACAAATAACAAAAGTAAGGGAGATATAATATTTTTAAAACCTTAGAAGTGTTAGGTGATATTAAGAGAAACCTCAAAGGAGGTTTCTGATATTATCCTGTACAATAATGGAACCCAGTGTCACTCTTTTAAGCAAAGAGATTGGGAGATTAATAGGCAAAAACAGCCGTTGGTGAATACTTTAATTGTACTATACCATGATCCCAGTAAAGGGATTAAGAAAATGCAGTACCAAGTTTCAAATGGAGATTCTGTTTTACAGATTATTCATATCCGTTTGACAGTCGAATTGTATGCCGCCTCTTCTACTTTTTGGTAGCAACCCGTTGCATAAAGCAAAAATAACGTTAGGCTTCATGCCAATATCTCCCACCAGCTTTTCTGACTATACTACGAAGGGCAGTTCACTGATTAGGCCGACTGCCTTGATGAAAAACCAGCACTCCTGAATTCAAGTTTGTATTAGATTTCAATCTGATAACACTATGAATTACACTACGAAATTGATTAAGTTAGGAAAGTTAGCTCCATGCATGTGATGACTTGCTATTCCTTTAACTTTTCGGCATGCAGGACCTTCAATGCCCTAATGGATTGCCTAAAACTTTAAACCATCACAAGCATATCTCTGGAAATTGATGACCTTTTAGGACCATGAAGAAAGGTAAATTATGCTTTACTTCTTGTAGTCCAGTGCTTTTTTACACAAGCCTTTTATTGTTTTAAAAGTTATTACTTGATTTCTTTACAGTTTGGAATGAAGCATCAAAGTGATGACAATCATCTTCTACAACGAAACCAATTGAAATGCCAAGATTATCATAATTTAGAAATTAAAATGATTGAAATCGAAAAAATGTATAAATGTAGCATGAAAAAATAGCTTCTATAGTTTAGCACTTTTTTACGTGACCCTCTTTATAGTTGTTTACATCTATACGTAACCTCATGTCATTAACAGCTAATATTCATAATGACATTGGAATACTTTTAACATTTAAGTTGGCTCCATTATAAAAGATAAGTTTCATCAGCTTGACACTTTGATTTAAATCATAAAGGAATTATGTATAATTTTTTAAGATCATAAGAGTTATGTGGAAAAGTGCTAAATCATAGGAAGGTAAAATGTAATCTACCCTAAAAGAAAAAAAAAGAAAAGAAAAAACAGAAACTCAAGACCTTTAGAATATTATTGCTTGCCTACATATTACCCATGAAGAGTGTGTCCATTATAAATTAGGAGCTAGACATTGGAAACTATGAGCACTTGGAGATCAAGTTTCATGGAATCATCTTTTACCAGTGAAATCCACAAGCTGCTATTCTCTATGCAGGGTCTTTTATTTACACAACATGTTTATCTCTTCACCATGAGTCTGGGGTTCTTAGATACAACTCTTGAAACAAAACTTGCTAACAGAATTACTAGCAACTGACTTCTACAAGCTAGAATTACCAAGTAAAGTCCCCTCTCAAAGTGTTTACAAATATTAAGCAGCAAATATGGGTCATAAAAACAGAACCTTATGTAAGTTCCACACATGACGTTAACATTGCAAAAAACACAATTAACCCCTCTTTTCTTTCACTTGCTTTTAGCAACAATTTAAACGGAAATACACTATAATCTTCCAAACAAAGCAGCACAAGAACATTAACGAACACAAAATCTTGTAGATTTCAATAGAAATACTAGTATGCGATGAATATGCATACATAATATATCTCTAACCATGTAGCAGAAACCTGATTTGAGGACTTAGGAGATTTGGGAAAATTAGGCTACAAGGAGGGCAAACAGGAAAAAAAGAAAGGATTGAGAACTCAAGCTCATCTAAGAAAGAGAGAGAGGAAATTCAATTTTAAAACTTCACCATTTCTCATATGTATAATGGAAGAAAACTTAAAGCGTAAAGGCTCCTAAACACTAACTTAAAGCATAAAAGCTCCTAAACATTAAGGCCCACTTGATAAAATAAAAGCCTGAAATCTTTGAATTCTAAGACAAAATTTAAGTGTTGAATATATTAAATTCTCAAATTCAAAAAGTTATATCTATTTAATGATCAATTGAATTTAAGCACTGAATTGAAATATTACACAGATATGATAAGGTTACCTTTAAAAAAAATCTTTATTCTTATTTTAAAGAGAACGAAAAGTATGTATGCAAAAGAAAAATAATAAAATAATTGAGAGATGGTATTTAAGTGTGATAAGAAAAAGAGAGAAAATGTATACAATGTGCAAGAGCTTGTGTAAAAGCGTATTGCATGTGTGAGAGGGGATAATATCCGTGGTCAATTCAATAAACTCAATAAAAAATTTTCACTTAAAATTTTGAACATAAATTAAGAAGTCATGAATTACTTATACATGTTCAAAGTCAATAAACATTATAATTTATTTTGTATTTGTTAGCAGTAGCATCATCTTAATATACTAAATTAGCATTTCTACAAAATTTAATCGAATAATAGAATAGTTTAACAATTTATAGGATGTAGGACTTTCCTCCAAGAATTGAGCCTAGCTCGAATCCCAGATCAGGATAAATTGGTACAGATAGGGCCTCACAAACGAGGGCATTTAGCAAGCGGGCTAGGGAACAAATTTCAAGTTTTCCGTTCTGTCCGAGCCGGACTAGTAGAAACCCAAAGATTCATTGGGCCCAATTGACAAGCTTAGGTGTACCCATCTATATTTGATTTTTTGAGAAGACCTTGGATTAATTTGGGATGAACATTTTCAGTGGGGTAGTATTTGTTCTCATTTTGTGGGCCCATAATCATGAATTCACTTTTTAAACGTATTTTTTACGAGACTAACATCTGGTTACCATTCAAATATGATAAATCAAATATTGATAAATGATTTTTAACAGGATAACCATTAAGTTAGTAATGTCAACAATTTTGAAACCAAAGAAAAAATATTACTACATTTCTCTCTTCATGAAGAATAAGCTTATAGCAACATGTGTTGCTGTAAGTGGTGATTTATAACACTATTTATTACTACTAGATTAGTGATAATATAATACATATAGTATATTATCTACATATAAATTTGGTAATCAACCAATAATCGGTAATTCATTCAAGAATCGAATTTCAATATCTATTAGAGCCATCACCAACTTGTTTTTATCAAACTTTTAAAATTGGATATCAATCAATTTTACTATCTAATTTGGATTGGTCAGGTCTTGAGTTTAGCCAAAATATGAACACCCCTAATCAGTGTTGGGTGCATCGAAGGTTAGAATTTGGAGGGACTTTGATGAAAGGCATTTGACAAGGAAAAAAAAGAAAAGAAAAGAAAAGATGAAAGGGCAACCAAATCAAAACTACTACTTTGGAGACCTAAATCGAAACCATTTTTAATTTAAAGGGCCAAATTGACATCTTTGCATATTATGGAGGGCCACACTACTATTAACTCTCGAAACTGGTGTTTTTCACTTTTGGTTAGACAAGGTAAGAGCTCAAAAGAGTCCTTACTCTTCAACCAAAGGCGATAAGGTGGGAGAATTCAACAGGACAACAGGACCCAAGAAAAAACCAGAGGGAGGGAGGGAGGGAGCAAGAAACAGGAAGATTGTACTAGTGAGAAAAAAGACGCAGAGGGCAAAAGAAAAGGAAATGGCTTGCATTTCAATGGCCACAATGTTGTCTTGCAGAACCAATTTTACTGTCCCTTCAGCTTCGTTGTCTCTTCTCACTGGTCCAAAAACAACTTCTTATGGGTCTCTGAAATTTGCAGCCAAGGCCAAGGCTGCCACTTCGCTTACTTCTGGGCTGCTTCACTGCTCCTTTTTGGCCCCTTCTTCTTCACTTTCCTTTTCTTCCAACTCTGTTTTTTCAGGTGATACGAATTCTTGGTTTTCTTTTTGGTTTTGAATTTTGATGTTTGATCAATTTCAATTGCTGGGCTATATAAAGATTTAACCTTTTTGGTTGGGCTGCTTCTTGGTTCCTAGCTTTAAGCATTTTGGTTTTCAGTAAATGGTGTATTTTTGTTTTTGGGGGGGGGGTGGTGTGTGTGTGTGTGGAAGAAGCTGGGACAGAGGAGCGCAATGAGGCAGGAGACTTTAAGAGTAGAATCTTCTCATTCTTAGACAAGGATTAAAGACCTTTATCCACTTATACTAGAAAATGGACTTGCATTCCTTGTTAAGGGCTTCTTCTGTTGAATTTATTGAGTATTCATAGACATTGGTTTAGTTAATTCTTGGGATGAAATGAAATTTTGTAGTATAGTTTTTGGAATTTGATAATTTATTGATGGGAGAAAAGCTGCAAATTTGACAAAGCTGGGTAAAATTCCCATTTATTTGCTCCCCTTTTCACTACAAAGAGAAAAAAAAAAAAAAAAGATTTTAGAAGTGGAAAGCAATGAAAGAAACTATCTTTTCAACTGTTCATGAAAAATTGAGGCTTTTTTTTGTCCCTGTGGCTGGTCACTCTTTTTTGCTTAATGTGTTCTCTGATTGTAATACATGTTGAATTTCAAATTTTCAACACATTAAAGGAAAAGTTAATCAGTGGGGATTGGAAAATTATGGTAAAAAAATATTTTAGAAGTGGAAACCAATGAAAGAAACTATCTTTTCAACTGTTCATGAAAAATTTGAGGCTTTTTTTGTCCCTATGGCTGGTCATTCCTTTTTGCTTAATGTGTTCTCTGATTGTAATACATGTTGAATTTCAAATTTTCAACACATTAAAAAGAAAAGTTAATCAGTGGGGATTGGAAAATTATGGTAAAATAGATGTGAATGTGCAAATTCCAAACTTCATTAATGTCTCTTTTCCTTCTGGTGGAAGGGTGTACCATATATAGTTCATACAGAATTAGATACCCATGCAAATAGCAGACTTCTGAATTATGTCACTCACTGCCTTTTTGTTTCTGTGTTTTATTGTGATTTTCCCTGATTGAAATGCTACAGCTTTTAACTGCTGATTTCATCATGGGTTTTGAAGTTTTACATGTCTCTAAGTGGTCTGGAGCTTATGTAATTGCCATTTCTGCTATTAATTTATTTCCTTTCAATTTGACAAGTGAATGCTGATAGATTGTTGGTTTCTTTTCTCGCACTAACATCTCTTAAAAAATTTCAGGTTTGTCGTTGGGATGGGACTTGTATTCTAATGGTGCAGCAAAGACAGTGAAAAGGCGTGGTTTGGTTGTGCAGGCTAAAAAATATGCTCTTTGTCAAACAAAGAGGAATAGGTCAAGGAAGTCTTTGGCTAGAACTCATGGCTTTCGGAAGCGTATGAGCACCACAAGTGGAAGAGCAATTATCAAGCGCCGTCGTGCCAAGGGTCGATGGGACCTCTGCCCAAAGTCTAATCCAAACAGTGGGAAGCGTGCCTAAATATTGACTGCATTGATTATTCAATCAATTTTCTGTAGGTAAAGAAAAGTAATGTCTACTATTAGCAGTTTGTACTCATGCTTCACCGTTCCATGTGGGAAATTGGTTTTGTGCAAGATATATGGTATGTATGTATCAATCATTGATTTCAGTTCTTGTCTGTTTAATTGAAATGTGATTTCAAGAAATGAGAAAGTAACAAGTATGCTGTTCAAACTAGAGGTAAATTTACCACAGAGATGATAGGAATGATTCTAGTGATGATTGACTCACAAAGTGGATGTGGTTGCATGTAGAAGCCAGATGCTAAATGTCCAAAAGGAATGTGTGTAACCAAAAAAATGCCCTAATTAGATACCTCTGCATGGCTGGGATCTAAACTTGCGGCATTCTTTTTCTTTATTTATGCCCCTGCCACTGTGGCCTTCTATGATGCCATTATCTTTTTGTTCAAGACTGTTTCCACCTTCATTGCAGCTGGTGCCTTTCCTAACGACTTTTAATGTTTTTATTTTCTCCACTTGCAAAATAGCTTCTAACACCTATTTGTGACCTCCTGCAAAAAGATTGCATATTGAATATTTGGATCCCAGAGTCTTTGCACCTGTATAGCATCAGAGTGGTTGTTTGGTGTCAAACATCATTTGTGTTAGCTAGACCCTTTATTTATTTATTTATATAAAATTTTTTTCTGGTGTTAGCTATTCATCTGGGTCAGGCCACTGTCTTATAACCTGTAATATTTTCCACTACTGAACCTACTTTCTGGCAAACACCTTCTCATCCCTGATAAGGCCAACCTTCACTATTTTCTGGGGCTGCTGAGGAAATGTGGCAATTGCATCATTCATGATGCTATGCCATTAAGTTCTATACCAATATAGAAGTGTGCTGTTGTATCATGAAATTGCATTTTTGAGCCATTACGTCCCTTACATTGTGCCAGTGAGGATATATTGTTTTAGCATGGTTAAGTCATGACAAATCCAATTTCAACTTGGTCTTAATTCCTGCAAGAAACCAGCTGTAGATGACGTTCTTACACAGATGATGAGGTTGTTTGTTGCCACATGCTTCTTGATCTTTGATGCCTATAACAACTCCTTTTCCCTTGTCAATGCATCAAGTAGATTTGTCATGTTATGCTAATGCTACCTAAATGTTTGTGTTAGTCTTTGGAGTACATCACTAACAGCATGGTGCTTGGTCATTTCTAGGATCTGCAGATAGGCGATCTCTGACTTTTATTGTTATCACCAACATTCTCAGGAATTATCTCGAGTCATTTAGCCTTCTTCTATCTCATATTTCTACCCTCATCCATCATGAGCCATGAACCTATTAGTCTCTTAGCCATGAACAGTTAACAGTCTCATCTACCCTCAACATGGTGAACCATCCACCAGTTTTTAGCCATGTACATCTCACTTTCTGTGGGTTGCAGTTTGAGCAAAGAACTAGGAATGCAGGAGCCTCTTCGCCAATGAGAATGCATAGGGGAATTGTGGTATAATTTTGCAGAATGAGAATATCAAAACCTGTGTGTTCCAAATTTTGGTACAATATTGGAGTTACATAGCTAGCTTGCTTGCTTATGATGATATAATAGTCCTTTGTCAGTTTAGCCTTTTGGGTAACATTAGTGTCATCCAAGTGGTTTGACTTGGACTGTAGAGGGGAAATATATAATTGGAATTCTTGTGGCTGTTGGAAGCTGTTAACATATCTGAGGGAGGCACTGAAAGCTGTGACAAGAGAAAAATTGGTCAGAAGCTGGCTGGAGAATTTGGTACCGTTGTAGTTTTTATCCTCTTGGACGTTGGTTGATCAGTCCTAAGGCTTTGAGTCTATTAAATAGCAATTATCATACAAGCATCATGCTGATGTAACTCTTTTCCTACCCCAGGGTGCGGGCAAGGAACGTCGCTCTGCTCGATAAATCATTCGAAGCTTTGAAGAAAGTTTTGATGGTGGAAATGATCATACACCGTATGCTCCAATTTGGATTGCTTTATGGTATCCTACGTTGTCACTAAGAAAAAACCAACTCCCATTCACCAGTGTAATAACTAGCAATAGCTACTCAACACTAAGAGATGCAGTAGACAGAGAAACTGTGCAATTAATTTTCATTAATTAGTTTTTTTAAAAAATAAAAATACAACATTTTTCTTAAATTGTACGTAGCGTGTACAGTGAGGGAATCGTTATCAGTGTGTGCGTGTGCTCCATTTCATGAGCAAGACTAATGCTAAGGACAATTGAGTACCAAAGCCCGTAGAAGATTTCCATGAAATGTTGAAAACATAATAATACCTTTCTTTCTGAAGTACAAGGTAACAAAATACAAAGAAACTTTCGTCTTTCCCAGGGTGCTAAAAGCTTTTCAAGGAACAAGGAAACAGCTATCTCTTCCTTCGGTATTAAATGTTTTTATTGGTCCTTCCAGAATTACAGCAACTTTCTATTTCATTCTCAAATGGTTACCAAATCACTTCTGCAGCTTTAGTTATGCATAGTCACTAAATCTTGTGTAATGGTGAGAGATCTTCTCCTTCCAGTAGTACCTGGTGCTGCTGTAGAATTAAGATAAGCATTTGAGACACTTCATCAAGGCATCTGTTTGCTCAGGCTTGCCCACAGACACACGAACATAACCTGACAATTCTTTTTTGTTGTAGTGACGAATCATCACTCCCATTTTGGCGAGGTCTTCCTGCAAGACACAGAATCCAGTAAGCGAAAGAAGTAGATGGTGCAATAATAATCTAGTAGAAAGTTTCTCTTCATTGGAGAAGGGCAGCTCTTCAGACACATTAAAATGCGAAGATTTTCTAGATTGAATTTAATAGTCCATGTCTGGGAAAGATAAACTTTAGAAAGCACAAAGTTCAACCAGCATTAGCAACAGAAAGGAAAGATAGAGGACCTAACGTATTTAAGCCAACAGGAGGATAAGGACAAGGGACTCATTTAATAGGCTGGAAACAGAGAAAGAAAATTAAAATAATCAAATCAATATTTTGAACAAAACCAAGCCAAAAAAGGATAACAGATAAAAACATACTAAAGACGAACCAAGCTTGTCCAAATTTATCTGCAAAACCATGTAATATGACTGGCAATAATGAAGGCCAATAGACCCATAGAACTTTAGAAAGCACAAAGTTCAACCAGCATTAGCAACAGAAAGGAAAGATAGAGGACCTAACGTATTTAAGCCAACAGGAGGATAAGGACAAGGGACTCATTTAATAGGCTGGAAACAGAGAAAGAAAATTAAAATAATCAAATCAATATTTTGAACAAAACCAAGCCAAAAAAGGATAAAAGATAAAAACATACTAAAGAAGAACCAAGCTTGTCCAAATTTATCTGCAAAACCATGTAATATGACTGGCAATAATGAAGGCCAATAGACCCATAGGCATGACTTCTTGTAACTCAGGTTCTTAGTATTAATAATCCTAGCCTCGGTCAATGAGCAAATTGAAATGCAAAACCAGTTCAGACAGCTTGCTACCATGGAGGTTTGGACAGTCTATGCAATAGTTCATCAGCATAACAAAAGGTTTATCTACCTATTTGGAAGGTCCTATGCAGCATTTTGCCAGTAATAAGAAAGTGTGTCTATCAATTTCCAAAATCAGAGTGATCAAACAACCTCATCATTCAGCTGAACAGCAAAGCCAGTAAGCTGAACAATCTCCCCTTTTATCATCTCACTTCTCCATGACCCTAGAAGGCCTGAATTCAGCAGGCAGTTTGGAACTAAAACCATTATTGTATCTTAAACCCTTAAGAGGATTTCTGACATCATATCCTCTCTGCCATCCGCATCAGCATAACTTCAAATTAAGAATTTATAACTGCTATAATATCCAAGTATCTATGGACCCATTTGACTTCAACGACTTCAGAACGATATAATGCAGTTGTCTACTCTGACAATTACAACTAAGGAACAGACTATGAATGTTTCCACAGTAAAATGTGCTCTTTGCCAACAATGTGTTCCTCCATGGTTCAAAATTCGCATGACTTCTAAGGAATACGAAGTAATGCAGTAGCAACTTACAAAAAAATGCAGACAGGAAAGGTTTGAAGTTTCTTTTAGATGGAGAAAACTAGACCACACACATTCATAATGAGTAGGTTGCAACACTGAAAACCATACATCATACACAACTCAAAGAAAGATATAGTTGGATAATCACTTCTACACCTAGTAAGCATCATCTATTTCCTACATTGTTTCTCTTGATTAAATCTGAAGTAAATCTACAGCTAGCTGAGGAGATGGAAAAGAGAGCCAATTTCAAGTTGCTTGGCTATCTGCTGACTGTGGTAAGCAGGAAATTAGCTCATCAAATAATTCTAGCTCACAAGGTGGCAGAAAAGAATATGAACCCTTTCTATCAACTGCATACAGGATTAGTCATCAAGGGTCAAATGTTGGGATGAAGCTCCATTTTTTGGCAAAGATAAGTGGTGGCTCAAAAGTAGCTAATAAAAGGAAAAATGATGGAAGAAGCAGAGTGGATTCTGTATTCTCAGACAACAAAAGAGCTGCTGTATAGTGACGTTCATGAGAATTCTTCAAAGAGGTTAACAGCAGGCAAGTTGGCAGTCATACATAGGAATACATAAATACAAACACACGTACACCGTTTCATCAGAGAAAGAAAAAGCAGCAATTAAAGATAGGGAGGTTAAACTGAGTTATGGAGATGGAATAATAACCAAACTTTAGTGGTAAACAATAAGGATCATTTAAAACTTGGAATAGTCAAGCAAACAAGTATCATTCCAAAAGTAAAGTAACAAAAGAAAGGTAGAATAAAGTAATCAAGATCCTGACAAAATTTCTACCATGATAACAAAGTATTGTACCTTCAACTTCTTGGCATCCATTCCAGATGCAACCTCACAGAGGATGAAATTAGAATAACTCGGAAAAGGGTTAAGGAATGGTACTTCTTTCAAAAGCTTAAACAGCCTTTCACGTTCTTGCACCAAAGCCACTTTTACTTTCTGGCAAAAGTACATCACATGTGATGGTCAATGAGAGATCAAAGTGAAGCTTACTGATCGAATCTGAACATCAGAATATTTTAAGCCCTTTGCAAAGCCAGAATCTTCAGCTCACCTCCAGGTAGGCAGAGTTTCTCAATGCTGCACATGCAGAGACTTCTGCTGCAACAGACACATTATATGGTTGTTTTGCTCTCCAGAGGTATTCAATAATACTCAGAGGAAAAGCTCCATAACCCACACGAAGACCAGCTAAACCTGAATGACAAACATTCCAATCCAAACAGATAAGTATAAAGCAGAGAGTAAAAGTTCCACAGGGCTTCTAAATGTGATGTTTTATTTGAGTGACTTTTCTTCTTTTTATATTCTCCATACACATGTAATTTAAACATAAGCCATCAATCAGATTTAAGTTGGTAATTTATCACCATATTTTCATAATTTATAACTTAGATATAAGGATACAAGAAAGACACCCACTACATTACCCGGACTTGGGTATGGAAGTCCTGCTGACACAACTACTCTAGTGCAAGATGAAGAGTCAGACACAGGTACGGCAGGGCAAAGTGACGAGTCAGGGTAATATAGCACACCCATACCCATCCCCTTGCAGAATCCTAGTCAAGACATTTCATGAATCTGACACCTAGAATTATACCCTTATCCAACAGCCATACCCAATCCCATGTAATATGGCTCCATATATTGCAAGGCAGGGTTTAAGACTTAAATCAACGTGATTAACTAATAAATAAAACCATCCTCTCTTTAAAGTGAGTAGTGAGGTTTGGTCAGGCATTCCAGTATCATAATACATGTTATGAATGGTCAAGGGTGAGACATACACCTTGAAAGAGTTACAAGAGAAAGGTCCTCATAAAATTCCAGATGGTAAAAAACTGAGGGAGTATATACCTACCAGCTCTTTTACTAAATGTCCGAAGAACAATGAGATTCTCATGCTTCTTCACCCACTGCATTTTAGACTCAATTCCTGAGAATTCAATGTATGCCTCATCCAGAACAACCAATATGGGCAAATCAAGTATTTTCAGAAGAGTATCATCTCCAATTATGCTGTTCAACACAAACACCAAAGAAGTTCATATTAAAACAAAACCCAGGATGTTCACATTATAGTTTGCCCTTGGCAAATAAAGTCTACAGACTAACTAAATGATAAATATTTAAGCACAAACACGTCGTCATTGTTGGCTGGAGTATGATTAAGTCTTAAACTTTGAATACAAAGCATCATCTATCTTTTACCAGACATGTGAACAAATCTATGGATACAGTAAAAGCAATTGGTCTTGTAAAGAATCCAACCCTTTATTCCCATTTTCTTTAATTGTAACATCTTAATCTTTTTTCAAAATAACTACAGAACAGGGATACTGTACTCCCACATTGTTTCTTCTCTTTCTTCATACTCTAGTAAGTTATGGATGACAATAATTAAGCTTGGATGATGAGTTCTTCCATGCTTCAAGAAGTGCATGCAAATCAATTACTGCAGCATTACTGTTCTAGTCTTACACTTTAGCTTCTCTTTGTCAAACTTGTGGTTACTATATTTTGGTTGCTCTTATGCAAAGCAACCATAACATCATTATCCCCACTTTCCTCCCCTTCCTCTCCTTCAGCCTTTATTATATAAGTGTATATACATGCATCTGATTGAGTAATATCACTTTGCAAAAGGTACTTGTGATAAACTATAATAGAACATACACCTGCTAAGAAAGATGCTTCTCAAAATAAAGTTACAAACAAATTAAATTAGTTTTATATAGCATGAGACTCAAATAAGGTCAACTTGGAATCTAAATCAGCCAACATCAACTGTTGCAGCACTAATGTGAGCCTCCGTAGCCCAAGCCATGATGAATTATGGTTCAATTTGACAAACTAGTATAAGTTTTTTAGTCAAGGAAATTACTTGACTGCCTAAGATTGTGGTTAGTAAGATGCTTGATAGATTCTAATGCTAGCCAATCTGAAGCAACTTGGAAAATTTCTTCATAGCAAAGTAGTATCAACTAATAGCAAGACCATGTAGAATTCCACTTTAGAAGGTTATGTAGCTCATTTTGAAGAGATAATTCCAGCAGAAAGAATATTTAGAGCTCATCTGAAATCAACTTGTCACAGTTTTTCTTGCCTAACAAGTGCGATCCTCCTTTTACTTATCTGAAGGAAAGACAATTCCAAATCATATTACTTTGGTTAGCTGACAAACATCTGACAGAGAAATTTGATCGACCACTTTTTTTTTTTTTTTATTATTATAAGAGATAACACTCTAGAAATGAGATATCTCTAATGCAATCAAAACCCACCTAAACAAAACCTCTAGGCATGCTTCCTAGTTTCTCTATTTCATCTAGTTGCCAATAATTTGTACCATTCTTGTTCTATATTTTAGTCTTATTCAAGCAATTGGCAAAGTTATATCTCATTTATTAAACTTAAGAGAAAAACTAAATGAAAAATAACAACTACAGTAAAATTAAGCAATGAGAAAATGGAAGACCAGATGATTAGACAGTAAATTTGATGTCATTCTGTTAAAAAGACATGTCAAAAAACTAAAACCAGAAAAAGATCAGCACAAAAAACTAAAACCAGAAAAAGATCAGCATCCTCGTAACCAAATATGGCTTTTCCATTAAAACATGCATTGACACCAGAAAAAAATACTGTAAAGATTCCTTTTAAAGCTTATCTGCAATGTAAGTGATCAATTTCAAACTTAATGCTGAAAGAAGTATGGAGCAATAAGCAACATACTTGATGCAAGGTAATACATAGACTGACCACATTTAAGGCAAGCAGTAACATTACAGAACAGATGCAGAATTGAATTACCTCCCATCTGGATTATTAGGTGAAGTTAAAAAAATGCATTTTGGTTTCTCCTGCTTAACAACCTGCACAATCCGTTCAACATCCAAGCTAAAATCCGACTTGCGGGGTACTGTAACAATTAAAGATAACGAATGTTATTATCTGTGGAATAATGAAGATAAACATCCAGAAATAAGACTCTAAACCAGCTAAAAACTAGCTTTAGAATAGCACAATTGAGCTCTTTATTTTCAACAAAAAGTGCATTCTTGCTAGGAAAATGTTGGATCAGAAAGAAACATTACAAGATAGTGAATGGAACTGAGAAGGAATTCAAGAACCCATGTAATTGTTAGGGAAAGCAACCTAAGACCAAAGGGACGAAATCAAATACTCAAAAAAAAAAGTCAGTAAAAAATTGGATTCAAAATAATTGACACATGAATTTCGTATATTACCAGTAAATAAACAGAGTTAGAATTAACTTTGGAAAAGATAATTAAAGAAGATAAATATCAAAATTCTGTCTACCCTTAACTACAAAGGCACCATTAACTGCTGCATCAAACTCGTACATGGTAAAAGTAGGCGGACAGTCCACAATTTTATCACCTGGATCTAGTACACACCTGCAAGGGATAGATGCCAACAAAAGCTAAAGGTAAAAAACATGCAAAAGATTATATTGCAAAGATTAATGGTAATGTACAATAAGAAACCTGAAACAAGTATGAGCTTTATAAAGTACATGATATCAGGAAACAGACCGCATAATCAAATCAATGAGCTCATCTGCACCACAGCCTGCAAGAATGTATTCAGATCCAAGACCAGAATCTTCAGCAAGGGCTGCACGCAATCGTCTACTTTCAGGGTCAGGGTAAATATACGGGAACTTCATTGCTCCCAGAGCTTCAAAAACCTATAAGAAATTCACGTCTTAGTAGCAAGGAAAAATTAATATCACCTACAAATTGCACGGAAAGCATCTTTTGTTAAAAGACCAATATTGATAGTAGACCATAGATAAACTTAGGTAAGAAAAACACTATTTAACATATGACTTACCTCTGGTGGTGGGCCATATGGATTTTCATTGGCATCCAATTTTACAATATCCTCAGGTTTCCTGCCTAGCCGAGCTGATAATACCTAATAAAAAGCATAGTAACATTGCCAATATCCTCAGGCTTCACAAAAAGGCATGATCACTAGACAAGCAGAAAAGAATGTCACTTTAGAAATATAAATTCATAGAAGGTCTCAAGATCTCAAGATGTCAACAAACAACAAAGCAAATAGGAAATAGCAGTTTCTCATAGCTCATACAGATATTCAAGGCCCAAATATTACTAGTTTGAGGATAAAGAACAGAGATGAAGGACCACATTATAAACAGGAGTAGACTTTTGCTCTACAGAATGCATAACTAGCTAACTGCTTCAGAGAAAGGCAAAACAATTCACAAGGTAAGTAATAGCATATTCAATTGAAGCACAACCAAATCAAGTACACTAGCATGCCAACCCACTCCTCTAGGAGCGCTACAAATTTCTCAAACAACTCAACTCAGCAGTTCACTTTTAAGCATTTGTTTCGATTAAAACAATCTCAAACAACTGTTTAGCATTTCGGTGTTGACAAAATAACAGAACCACGAAAAATGGAATTATTGCTCAATGAAGAATACAACAACAAACGGAACAGAACTATTAAAATCAATGGCTCAGTCACCTCAAACGGCAAAATGGGCTGATAAGGTTTCAATTTTCGAAGATGGGATCGGATGAAAGAGTCCCAGAAACCTTCGACGAGCATTCTAGGTGTTCACCATCATCTTTCTCGTTGACAGCAGCTGCAGGCATAGTCGATGATGCCATAATACTAATTGAAGTCTGTAATCCTCTTTTGCCTCTGCTATGGATGCTTTGCTGCTTTCCCTCAAATGGCCAGACGGTTTTGGGTCTTTCAATGCAAAGAGATGACAATGATGTGTTGCACAGTAGCTCAATCATACCCATCACACCACAAAAACTTCTGTATTTAGATTGAAAATCGAAATGCTCAGGAAAAAAAACACGAATAAATCATAAACAAAGCAAACCAACAAAAAAAATATATATTTTCCATTATTTTGGGCCCAAATTAATTACATCGAAAATTCCCAAACCAAAAATGAAGAAAAAAAAAGAAGGGAGAAAAACTCGAAATGCTGTGGAACAAAAAGAAGAGGCGAGAATGAAAAGTTTACCAGAGGAAGATCTCCTTATGCTTCCGGCGCTGGAAATGAGGAGCCCAAATGGGAGAAAGGGTTCTGCAAAGGGTTCTTGGGTGGGGAGTGTGGTGCTTAGGTCTGTAATTTGCCACATCCTGGTGTAGATGGTAAAGGGTTTTAGGTTCCCGTCGAAGTCCATCAAGGTTTACCTTAATTTGGTTATGCCCCAATTTTAGTTTTCTAATCAGTTTACCTCCTCTTTAAATTGATCTTTGAGTTTTGACAACTGATTCGTTTGATCTTATAAAGCAAATCGATTGTCAAATAGTAGAAAAGCTTTTGGACTTACAATCATGTTTAATAAATACCCATGGGCTTGTTTGGCAAAGGTGTTTTTTGGCCAATTTGTATAAAACTTGTTTTTTCCTACTTTAACTACGTAGTAGTAGATGTATAATTGTTATTACATAATTTCTTATATTACGTATACACTAGTCGCCCCTTACATATTAATGATATGAAAAATTAGTCCCTAAAAATAAAATGAGCAATCTTAGTCTCTAACATCTTAGTGTCCCTTTCCCATTCCTTTTCAAAAAGTCCCTTCTCCCACACTTTTCATTGTTTTCTGAAGGGGCTTGCTTCTATGGAATTTGTCCTTCTTCTCGGGCTGACAACAGGAAATTCTTGTGCGAGATGCCACTCTTGACAGCTCCTCCCGATAGGTAAAGGAATTGGCTTGCTAACTGCAAAGAAGGGATTCGACCCAACTAATATGTCACTTGCCGATAATAGTTCCAGGGCAATAAGCTAAGCTCCTTGCTTTGTAAGAAGGGATAGTTTGGCAACCTTGTGGGCATGAAATGAGAAGAAGATTTTTTTTTCGGGATAGATGCTTTCATCAACCATGTTTCAATTAAAATTTGTCGAAATAATGTGCGGACACATCACGTCAACAATATTTAAAGGGTGAATATGATAATTCACTTAATATTGAGTCAATCTCTCATTAACTCTACCATTTTCACCCGTTTGTTCTTTATACAAACCATAATTTTGCAAACCAAAAAACACATACACCCATTTTTTGTTCCACCACCATTGCCTCCTACCATTCCCACCCACCACCACTACGGACTATCTCTCACTCCTTTCCTGTCACATGAAATCAACTAACTAGTACTAGTACTACTACTAGCTAGCACTCAAGTTAGAAAGTAATTTGAAACCTAGTTACAAAGTCTTGTTAAATCTTTTGATCTCAAATTTCTTCAAAGATGTAGATGTAGTTTTAAACTCGAGTAAGGCGTTTTCTTTTGACAAGGCAAGCTTAAGCAGCGCCTTAGCGGTAGCTTTTCTCACTGTCCAATCCTACCTGCTCAAAAACTCTACTAGATATATTAGCAAGTTGCTTAGCATCATCCTAGAAAGACCACCATGGATCTTGATAACGATCCTCATGAACCCTAGAATAGTTACCTTAGCTTTAAATTACTTGACTAACTTCTCCAACCAAGGGTGGTAGTGAAACTAAAAGGGTGTGCATCAAAGGGAGGAGGAAGGAGAAGATGAGAGAGAGAAAGAGAGAGAAGAATGAGGAAAGTAGGGGAAGAAGAGGATGGAACTAGAGGAAGAGGTGGTAAGAGAGGATGCAAGGGGTCAAGGGTGATAGTGGTAAGAGTGAGAATTGTAGAGGAGTGTGGTGGTGGAAGAGAAAATGGGTAGATTGCTTTTGGGTTGCATTAGATTTTTAATGGAGAAAATTATGAAAAATAATGGATTATGTTAATGTGTCCATGCCTTTCTCCAACCAAAATTTGACTGAAAAGGTAGCAAAGGATTAAAAAATGGATTTTTTTAAATTTGTCATGGATTAGAATCACTCATTTTAATTCTGAGTGACTAAATTTTCACATGAATAATATGTGAGGTACCATTGGTGCTACTTTCCCTAAAAAATACTTGAATATTAAGTGTTAACGTATAAAAATGGTGATGGAGTTGATCCAAATGAAGTTGAGTCTTCTTCTGTAGCCGTTTAATTCATCCGTTTGACTACCGCTGCACAGCCTAACTCCAAAGGCTTCAAGCAATCTTCCCTCTTGTGTCTTAGTTTTGTTTCTGTTGATAAAGCCAATTAGACAGTTGAGGTGGGGAAAAAAAATTTGTAACCAAGAGAATTTAGTAGACTTGTCTCTATTATTATCATGGTTCGAAGGCTAGGCCGAGTCGTCACCGAAATGAAGGTTGACGATCCAATACTTTTTGATTCGACTCGAGACATGTAACTAGTCGGGAAATCATCGAGACTCGGCTGAATGGGACCTAGTCGGCTCTGAGATGCAATAAAATGGCCAAGTCACCTGAGTCATCCCGAGTCGATTCGGAGTCAAAAGATAAGAGGAAAATCTGATAAAATGCCAAAAACCAGACAATATCTAATGCACGAACACAACAAAATCTGGTAGACAAACACAAAATACAACAAAATCATAATTTAGGGTGTTGAATTTGTTTTATTGATTTCTTGTGTTAAAATTTAATTTATTTCAAATTAAATCATAATATTGATCTGATAAAGTACTCAAGTTATACAATAGATTAGTGTAAATTTATTTGATATTTTATAAAAAATTAATAATTCCTTGCTATAAGTATGAATATGAATTTTCTCATTTATGAATTAACATATACTAAATTTCATTCTTGTTGAGTTTTATAGCTATTATAATTCCATGTAATTCTTACTACATCTTTCATGTATAGCAAATAAATTTTAATGAGTGATCAATTTTAAATATGTAATGATAAATATGATGTATCAGCAATTTGATGATTTTTTTGTATACATTAATTATTGCAATAATCATTTAAGTTTTAGCAAAAAATACTTCAAAAAAATGAATTAGTGATCATGCAAACAAATTAACATTAGAGATAAAATTTTGAACTTATTAACATAATCAAAACAATGATTTTTTTTTTGTAAAATGTTTGCTAATTCTTTGTAATCTCTTTTGAAAGTTATTAATTCTTACACCATGGACTAATCATGTATAATGGCATATGTAACAGGTGAAATGGCAAGTATGGATATTGGTTGGGAATATGGTACACCTGTGGGGGGAAATAGAAAAATTGTGAGATGTAATTATTGTAGAAAAGTAATGCATGGTGGAATTACAAGATTGAAAGAATATGTTGGTCATGTTTCGGGGAAGGTTGAAGGTTGTCCAAATGCTACAAAAGAAGTTAGAGATGTAATAAAAATGCATTTAAAGGCTGGTAAGGCTCAAAGAGCTGCAATAAAAAAGAAAAAGGAAGAAATATTAAACTTTTTTTTTTGCACATGTTTTTTATATTTTGAATGATCGTTTACAATTTTTATAATAATGAAATGATTTAAAATATGTGTCTCACCGAGATCGCGACCGATATACGGAAATGGATGTGGAACGGTACAGGCCGCGACTGCAACCGCAACCGCCACTTTTAACCATGATTATTATAGGAAAATTAACGTTTCAATTGTTAAAATTATATTAAATAGCTTATGAACATGCTTTGAAGCATATACCAAGAGTGCAATTGTGAATCCAGAATTGACACAAGAAACAACCTGGCAGAGAGATTATCAAGATTCATCGGAAACTTGGTATGGTGTTGCAAGTAACAAACCTTGACAGACTACCTGTTTCCACTGGTTTGTTCCGAAGATTTCCACGCAACAAATTAAATGGGCTTGAAAACTAGCTAGTTTAAGAGAAAGAATCTCATATCTACGAGAGGAGATGGTGCCAACAATAGCACAATGAGTAACGTTTCCATAATTTAATGATAAGAAACTTGGACCAAAAAGCGTATATACGAACTGATACAAGATGGAAAATTGAGAGACTTCTTGCTTTGTACTGCGGAAAATAGTTAATCACTACAGAGGCAAAGTTTCCCAAGCATCATTTTTTTCACTCTAACTAGGAAATATCGGTGCTTGGTGGAATTAACAGAAAGGTTAATTCACCATGAACCTGAAAGCTAATACCTGATATTTTGTGATATATCTCATGATAGTAATTGTCTAAAATTCTGCATTTCAAATTTCAGGTCTGATTAACTGGGAATTGGTTGCCTTCTACAATGTGAAGCCATATTCTCCATTAGAGGTGAGAACAGGTATAGAGAGACATCTCTTGCACCTTAGCTTTAACCAGTTGGCCTAGAAATTATACCTCTAAATGAGACCGGTAACATATCATCGTTATCACTGACCGGGACAACCAAAGGTTAGCTACGTACGTAGATGGTCCTCCATTTAACCCACAGAGCATTTCTCAATTATCTTCATTTGGAATGTTGCAATGAGTCTGTTTCCTACTATTTTGGACCATAATGAGCTATAGGTTGAGCATAAAAGTCAGAATGCACTGATATTCTAACTTTTGCTCGAGTTATCATTGGAATTTTATTTATATTTTTACTATATTTATTTCTATAGCCCTGAGGATCAAATATCAAGTTGAATATTTGTGAAAAATATCGGAATTTGGACATCCATAACATCCTCATATGTTAACATAAAAGATTCTGTCCGATAGGCAAAGCCTTGTATATCCAGATAGAAAAACAGCACCAGACGACATATAAAAAGTACAAGCCTGGAGGCAAGAGAAAAGGACATTAGTTTGCCCCGTACGGTAGGAAAGAGATGGAAATCAGTGTAATTTAAAAAAAAAATTTAAAAAAAAAAAATTGAGGGCTAAATGCTGACAGCACATTGCTAATTCCTTGTACCTACATAAGATGATGTAGGGCCTGATCATCAAAGTTCTCCAAATCAATTCTGAGTAGACAATTATAGACTAATGGGATCAATTATCTTGAAGCAGTTTTTTTGCTGTTTTCTGATCATTATCATTCATGGGAACCACAGGCATTGTCTCGGATGATCCCTGATGTTTCCATGAGAGAAAGGCATGAGGAGTGGATGTCTAGTTATGGACGCCAGTACAAGGATGCTGCAGAGAAGGGAAGGTGCTATAACATATTCAAGGCAAATGTCGAGTATATAGATTTTGTTAATAATGCAGGGAATAAACTATATAAGCTAGCTGCAAATGAATTTGCAGACCTGAGCAATGATGAGTTTAAAACTGCTCATATTGGACAAAGAAACCTCTTCAAGACAGCAAAGTCAAGCACAGCAGCCTCTTTCATGTATGAAAATTTCACCTCAGCTCCCCCTAGCATTGATTGGAGGAAGAAAGGAGCTGTTACACCAATCCGAGGTTCAGCATGTGGTAAGTGTGAAGCAGTTTTTATATTTTTTTATTGATTGTTATTTTGCAATTGTTCTGTGGAACTCATAATAATTGTACAGGAGGTTGGACAATTCCGGCTGTTGATGCCGTGGAAGGGCTTACCAAGATCAAAACTGGAAAGCTGTACACCTTGTCAGTTCAAGAAATTCTGGACTGTGATGGTGGAGGTCATAATGGTTGCGAAGGGGGTTTTACAGTTAACGCCTTCCAATTCATTAAACAGCATGGGCTGACTACTGACAGTAACTACCCTTCTAAAGGAAATTTAGGCACTTGTGACACCAAGAAGGAAGACGAACCTGTGGCAAAAATTAGTGGCTATGATAATGTTCCAGCTGACGATGAGAATGCACTAATGAAGGCAGTAGCTAACCAACCGGTTGCTGTCACAGTTGATGCTTCAGGTATGGACTTCCAATTTTACTCGAGCGGTGTCTTCACTGGAGACTGTGGAACTACTCTAGACCATGGTGTAACAATAGTTGGCTATGGTACCAGTAATGGCAAGTTGAATTATTGGCTGATTAAGAACTCATGGGGTGTTGGCTGGGGAGAGGATGGATACATGCGGATGCAACGAGATATTGCTGCTAAGGAAGGTTTGTGTGGAATTGCTATGGAAGCCACCTATCCTACTGCATGATTCAGATGCAGTTTATGCTTCAGTATGTCGTATTTTAGTTGATTTACCTGGCTTGCTTTTATTATTGTGCAATCTCAGTTTGGAACTTCTCGCAGTTTAATGTTGACCGACTTTACAAATATCATTCCCTGTAATATGCATTTGGTATCATACGAATAGTTTGATGAATGTTTTGTGGAACAACTTCCTCCCCGTTTCCAATTTCATTATGCTAAATGAGCTGGAAATTCAGTTAATGAGCCGAGTGCATGCAAACACCTTTTCCAGCTTATTAATCTGACTAATGAGTTCTAACTAGACTTGACAATAAACAAGTTGAGTTCAAACAAGAGATACTCAACTCAAAATCGATTTGTTTATAGCTCTAATCTCTTGCATCCTAGGTTGAATCATTTGCCTGGACACTATACCCCAATAAGAGCCAAGTAACTTATCGATGACATGGACCACCAAAGCTTAGTTGCCTACGAAGACGATGCTCCGTTATTCTCAACTAGAATTTGTTAATCATCTTCATTTTTAATGTTGCAATGAGTTCGTCTGCTACTGTTTTGGACCTTAATGAACTATTGATTAAGCATAAAAGTCAGAATGCCATATTATACTTTTTGTTTGTGAAATAGTGAGTAAGGCTGTAAATTAATCGGCCTCTTAATGAATAGTTTGGATTTGATTTATTTAGGACTTGATTCAGATTTGATATTGAGAACTCGATTTTAAATTAGTATTAAGATTTGATTAAAGTATTGAATCGAATTTGAACTTCTATATATTTAATTCGTTAAGGCTCAATTAGGCTTGAATAATTTTTTTTAAATATTGTTATTTAATATATATGTGTGTGTGTGTGTGTGTTTTATATATTTATATATAATACACATACACATATATATGTATGTATGTATATATGTATATATGTATATATGTAGATGTATGTGCATATGTATATGTATGTGTGTATGTATGTAGGTATGGATGTATTTATACTTAAGAATACATTTTTTTTTTTGAATTTTTTTTCCAACAAGGGATGCATAAGATTTAAAAATTGGGAACGGGGATAGGGAATTTGAACCCAGGACCTCTACATAATAATACACTTATTATTTTATTTTATAGATAATATATATCTATTACTCATAAAATAATATTAAAGTGTAAAAAATAAATAAAATTTCAACCTCTTGAATCGAACTCAGACCTACCAAATATTATATCAAATCAAACTCAAACTTAAATTTTAAATCATATAAGGTTTGAGTTCGAGCTCGAGTTCAACACTTCGAATAGGTGCGATGGTTTGAAAGTTCGATTCAGTTCAGTTTGTTTATAGCTCTAGAGTAAGTGATATTTATTTGCTTTGGTACTACATTTGCCTCTAGAACTTTGAGAATTAAACGTCAAGCTGAACACTTATGAAAATAGCAAAAGCCAGATTAATCCTCACATGCGCGCGCGCGCGTACTCAAAGTTTCTTTCTGGTAGGTTAAGGTATCGAACCAAATAGAGGAAAAGCACCAGATGACATTTAGAAGATACAAGCCTACGGGGAACTGAAAAGGACACTAGATTGATCCAAGAATAGGAAAGAAATGGAAATTAAATCTAATCAAGCCAAAAAATGACTGATATAGCAAAATCCATACACCCATAGAAGATGATTGTCATGTGAGGGAAATTTCATCAGAGTTTTGTAATCAATTCTGAGTAGAAAAACTATTTACTAACAGGATCAAGGTATCCCGAAGCAGCATGCATGTTTTGTTGTTTTCTCATCATGATTATCATTTCATGGTCTCCATTCTCAACAAGCCTTCTCTCGAATAATCCAGGATGTTTCCATCAGAGAAAGGCACAAGGAATGGATGTCTAGTTACGGAAGCCAGCAAAAGGGCTCTGCAGAATAGGGACACATTCAATGCAAAGTGTTAAGCAGTGTTTTCAGATTCGGACCGGACATCAAACCGATCGAGCTCAGGGGTCAGGGGTCGATGGGTCCGACCAGGTTCGACCGAGGGTCGAATCAGATGACGTCATAAATATGTCATAAATATATATATTAATAATATATAAACAAAATAGTATATAAAAAAATTTTCTTAAAAAATAATATATAAAAATTCTCTCAAATTGGTAGTTTTCAACTTTATATATATAAAAATTTTTCTTAAATTGGTGATTTATGACTTTATATATAAATTAGAGAATTTTATATTTAATAAATAAATTGACTTAAAGAATGTAATATATATATAGAGGTAGAAATGTAACTTAAAAAATGTATTGGATTAATTTTAAACTTTATTAAAATAATAAGAGTTTAAAGCATATTTACTAAAACTTAAAAAGTGAGTTTGAAAGGATATAATGGGTAAAAAAAAAAGGGTCAAATAGTCAAATCGGATCAACCGATTCACCGGGTCAGACCCGGTCAAACCCGGGTTTTGACCGGTTTTGACCAGTTTTTGAATTTTCCGATTTTGAGGGTTGACTCGGACCATATGCCTGGCCGGTTCCCGGTTCAACCGGCCGGTCCGATCCGAGTTTAAAAACACTGGTGTTAAGCACTTGGATTTGATCAATAGTGCAGGGAATAGACCATGCAAGCAAGCCGTCAATATTGAATTTGCAGACCCGAGCAATGATAATTATGAAGCTGCTCATATTGGATACATAAGCTTCTCTGAGGCATCAAAGTCAAGCACAGAAACCTCTGTTTTTGTTTTCCCTGCTTTAAATGGATACGTGTATCACATGCATCACCTATTTAAAAACCTTCAAACTAATTGAATCAAAGTCAGTCAAGCGTTTACGTTCATTTAAGTATTTTAACTCATTCGTATCCATTTACAAGCTTTGATTTTGGATGGATAAATGGTTGTGAATAAACATTTCCTCCTCTACTATCAGACACATCTTCTCTTCGTGGATCGAGTTAGGCTTATATGATCCTATCAACGTGTTTGGGGATACCCTTCCATGACAAGAATTGTAGTGGCAAAAAATCAAATTGAATACTTGTTGGCACAAAAAAAAAAAAATGCACAATGGAGGTAATTTTTAATGCATATAAAAATATATGGGAAGAGGAGGAGAATAAAAAAAAATACAAATATTTAATAATTTATTAAACCCAATAAAAATAGTATCAAGCTAATAGTAACTTAGAGTCTTTCTCTCAACGCAACTCTGCAAAACTTAACGTAGCAATACTATGAGTATATATAGAGAGACTCAAGACCAATGAAGTACTTAGAACCTAAATCAACTAGTGATGGGACTAGTACTCTTAACCGACAAAGGAAGCTGACTTGGACTTGGATATTTCCAATTTCAATAATGAAAACTACATGCTGATCACATTGACTAATCATACGAAACTAGATTTTGACTTAAGGAAACTAAATTGTTGTTGGACTAAATACAAAAACAATAAACTAACACAATTGGGAAATACAATAGCTTGGTTTAACTTCCTTCAAGTCTTAATAGCCATGAGGGTAAGGCGACTCATTTTCACCAGTTAAAGAAGCATAAGTAAGGAGCTCATCATTGGCTTCAAATGAGCACATTTGCTGCTTTTCCAGCGTGACCAGTGCTTGTATTCCATTGATCCCTTTTCCATTTCTTAGGTCCATCAGAATAAACGAGTTCTTTTGTCCCAGTTTAGTAGCATAGCGCACCAGTGAAGGTCTTCCCCAACCAAAATCCACATCATAAAATGGAAATCTACACATGCTGGAGCAATGATAAACATCAAAGTTCCTGAAAATACCTTCCCGCTTTGCAAGTGTGGATTGGAATTCTTCAATTGGATCAAATTTGTGCCTTTCTTTGTACTCATTTTGGATATCCTTCCGACCATTCCTTAACTTAATAACCAAGTCTGGGAGTCTCATCTCATCCTCGTTCTCCACCACTACGGGATAGACGGTAATGAAATTTCCAACAGAATTCTGTGGCAATGGAGGAATAGTTATTTGTCGTAGATTTGCAGCATTGCGCAACAAAGTGGGCCTAAATGAGCCTGAGTTAGCCCTTGATACAGACATTGCACACTTCAAAATTAGTGCAGTCACAACCTCAACTCGAGTCGGGTTATCCACTCCTGAATTAATTGCCATATCCTTGAGTTCAGCAATTTTAGAAGCATGGAACAAGAATCTCCTGGCCATGCATGTTTCCTGCTTTGGCATAGTGTATAGCTTCAATATTGTTGGATCTTCAACTGGAGGAAAGAGTGAAGCTCCAATGAACTGAGGAGATGGAATATGATCACCACTTGACAAGAGGTGACGGGCCACAGCAGCCCAGTCATTCAAGAAAGTCGACATGGTGGATGCATCAGCGACCTTGTGGGAGATAAACATGCTTACTGCCAGACTTCCACAATCGAAATAGTTCAGCTGAACAAGCACTAGGCTGGCATCGGCAGGATTACTAGTGATGGGAGATATATTATCAGATGCATCTGGAAAGACGAGATCTTCCAAACGAGAGTTTGGTTGGTTGATAATGTCAGATATCCTGCATTTGATCTGGGCTTCGATAAAGTGAACTCCCATGTCATTGCAGTCGATAAAAAGGTTGTTCTTTAGCCTTCCAGCAAAGGGGTAATAATAAGTAAGAGTTTTTGACAGTGAAAGTTGAAGCACAGTAGATATTTGATTGGCAGACAACCGATTACTACCCTGAATATTAGGGTAGAACATGGCTATGGGGTTATACATGGTAGGCATTACCTGGTCCATGTTAGAGATTTTGTGGCTTCTCAGAGAAGGAGAGGTAGGGGAAGAAGGTTTGACGAAACTTTCAGAAATTATTTCTAACAGTTTGGAGGTATCCATTGCAGTTTCTCTTCTGGCTACAAAGTCTCTAAGGCAAAAATTTCTCAGGCTTCTGCTTTCTAATTGGCCAGTATTTATAGCTTAACGAATGCAAATTACAACGTGGAGATAAAATCAATAATTGAGATTATTTATGGAGCCTCACAAATCTGGGAAATCTCATTCTCAACTAGTGAGCCTGTGGGAACACTCATTTTTGTTAAGGTGTCAATTGATGACTCCCCAACGGCGACAACGGTCGTAGTAGTAAGGTGTCATTTGATGACTCCCTAAAGCTTCTAGTAATTTGATGCTCTAATTTTTTGCAGATGGTTTGTTCTATACCTTTTTCTGTTTTAACAAAAGTAAATTTCATTAACGAATTGTTGAAAACAGTCTAACCTGATTTGATTTATATCTTTGTTCTGATGGTAGGTTAAACATAAATTTGAAATAATAGATCTTCTTAGATAAATATTTAGATAAAGTAGATCTACTCCAATAAAATAAATTACTATAGATCCCTTCCTTACAATGGCCACATCTATATTATAACGTTAGTACACGTGTCATCAAATGATTCCCTAAGATTCTCATCTTACCAATTTCGGCCTGCAGAGTTTGACCATTAGAGACATGTACAAATCTTCTTTGATTGCCAATTAGAAGTTCACATACTATTCCAAGGGTGGCGCACCTCTAGTCCAAAAATGTGAAACAACAGCTCCATTTAGTACGTGAAGTGCATCAAATCCGGTTCAAGAGCTCGAGAGCGGTAGAGGTATGACAGAAATTTGAGAGCTCTAGTTTTTGAAACTAGACAGTTTTATAGATTCTAATGGTACCCAGTCATCTACACAATAAAAAGATTTTATTACGAGAGAGGATGGCTAAGGTTTTATCGTCAAATGCCTCCTTACCCTAACTAGAATCGGTAGTAAGTTTAATTTTATGCTTCTAATTCTAAGGTAAAAAAATAATTAATTTAAGCTAAGCCCTTAACATGGATTAATTAACACATGCTTAAACATGCACAATACAAAAACAAACCAAATAAAAACGCAAGTGACACATTCCAAGAATCTATAGGAAAAGTCACGAAACAATGTGCTTGACACACACGATTACACAGAACGAATATGCAACTAAAGGAATAGATAATATTAATACAGTATCCTATATCCCATTTTGGGTTCACATCAATTGTATAAAAAAAAAAAAAGCACTATAACATTAATTAAAGTTAATTAAACTAACAGAGCCAAACTATGGAAAATCCAAGCTTAAATGGAAACATACCCAGTTTTAGAGAACTTTACCGTCCCCAGTACAACGCCATTCCTCTTTATTTTCAAACTTCAACCTTAGTTTGGGATGGAAGTTAAGAAGAGTTTTAGGAAATTAGATATTAAGCAAATGGGAGTTCAGGAATAAGATTATTTATGGAGAGGAACAAAGAGTGATTTCTTTGAAAGATGATTACCAACCCCAAAAAAAAAAAAAAAAAAAAATCCTTGAGGTGGGGAAGTAGGATTCGTGAGTCCAATGTGATGGACAGACACTCGCAAGGTAAGTCGTACAAGACCTATGCAAAAAATAAGAGAGAGGAAGGAAAACAGAAGTAAGAAATGTCAAAATAGTTAATTCATAAAAGCTTAACTTACTCATCACACTCACGTTCGATGTGTAAATTTTTAGAGCTCGTCAATTTCAGTCTTGCTTCATCCATATTAACTTTGTATGTATAGTGGAATGTCAATTATACGCCTTAATAAAAAAAAATACAAAATATTAAATTATGCTATTCAAGCTTGATTTTACTTGGTGGACGCCGATTGAGCTCAAACTTGAGCACAAGTTCAAATTCAAACTCATATAAGTAAATGGCATAACAAGCACTTTTTAGCAAATTCAAACTCAAGAAAGGGAGGAGAGTTCGATTGGATAGTAAGATGGAAAGAATTGTAAGAACTCTCCTACTTAATAAAAAAAAATAAGGGGCTCAAGTGTCAGCTGTTAACAGACAATACAAATCATTCCTCGATATAATTAGTACGGTTTGGTCAATTTTTTCATAAGTTTTGCTATGATACACCGTTTGTCGAATGGATGTACTTTGAGACACAATATTGATCCACTGAGTCAACAGATGAAGGCATTACTGTTTATCTGGATTGCACCAGCAGACTCCCAAGCATATTTTTGCATTCTATCTTCTGCCAGAAACAGATTAGGCTCAGTTGATTTAGGTGTTCCGCTTTATGGCATGATGACGCAGATCAAACTGTAATTTAGCCCTTCTGCAATTTCTAGCAAATATGCCATAACATACGATAAAACCCCTCTATTGTCTAGACAAATAAACATAACGAAAGGAGAGATGACAAAAAGTCCATCAATGCTTATTAACTATACAAAAACTACAACCGCCTAAAATGGAATATCTGCTACTTCAGTTACATGCAAGATGTGATACATCATCTTGCCAACTTATAAGAAAAGAATGGACAAAGTCTTCTTCCTTCTACCTGCCGGAGGACGGTACAACTAGCAAGCTTCCTTAAAGTTACTACACATAATAATCCCCAATCTGGATGTAACTGAATATCTTGCCTTCAATTAACTATATCATCTTGCCTTCAATTTGCTATATCAGCTGAAGCAAGACACCATCATCCTATCCAGACCCCATTAGATTCAATATACATCATAAATTTATCGAAGTTGAAGTTGCTATAACATGTTCCTTACCTTGAGGAGAAAAAACCCAGATGTATGAGGATCATAAACGGGAAAAGGTCTCCACCATTTGGTTCCCAAGTTGTCATTGGTAATGAGGAATGATCAAGTCTGAATTATTTATTTTACATGAATGGGTGCATGTAAGAGGTTAGAAAGTGCTTCGATCAAAGATTCTGGATCAAATATTACACCAACTTTTGGGTCAGGTATTGAATCAACAGTAACCTACAGAGTTCAATAAGACCACATACAACATCAAAAATCTGTACAAGCAAAGAGAATACAAAGACATGCTAGTGGAAATCTGCTCAGCTTGTTTTGTTGCCGAGGCATAATTGCCAAGTATAAGTGATGAGATAGATTCAATGCTCACAAACTTCAATTCAAGATTATCCTTATGATCAATCTATAGACAGCAAAATTTATCTTATTTCAGCTAGAGAGAGCATAATGCCTACATACCACATGGAAGATCCCTTGGGCAGTCAAGACTTCGACATCAACAGGAATTTGACCATCCTTGGGAACCAAAATTGTGTTTATGTATTGGTTTGGCTGTAAGGAAAAATGAATCATTATTAGCAACAGGATTTCTTCCTCGTTTGAAAGATCATGCTATGATTTTAAGCATTGATATATGAGCTAAATTTTTGCAGAAAAAAGGAATAAGAGAAATATTTCTTAAATGAGTTCATGTCATCATACAGTAAATTAACAAAAGCTGAGACAAGTGCAAGCACGGTTTTTTTTCCCCCTCCATTTCTCCAGTAAACAATAAATAAAAGACAACAGAATGGCCCCCAATTTGTAACTTTTGTCAGTGAAATGAGCTTACTCTTCCATTTCATCTCCACAATTGTAGTCCAACCTAAATGACAGCCAAACCAGACAGATTCTACTATTAAGGAATTCTTTGGAATGGACCTAACTGAAAGTTCATTTCCAAAAAGTGGAGAGGCCAAATATGTTGCATCTTCTTTTTAAGTTAATTTATTAGATGTGGGTGTGGCAAAGGAAAAGGCTGTTTAAAGGACGCATAGTTGTGGAGAAGACACTATATAAGGATTGTCTAACAGACTGGAATATAAACTATAAAAACGAGTTTCAAAATCATGAAGAGAAAGATAAAAGAAAATAATATTACAATATTCAAAAACTTGCAGCATGGCTATACTTCCACCAAAAAGAAAAAAAAAAAGAAAAAGAAAACATTTCCAAGAGCAAAGTATTTTATTCCTTTCTATTATAGGGGCAACAGAGACCGTATATCTCAACAAATCCTATCCTCCTATGCATATATGACCTGTCTACATCATAATTCTTAACTATGAAGAATTACCATAAGTGGCAGCAAATGTATAGCTCAATCAGTCAAACTCAAGCACATGACCCAAATAAAGTAGAGCAATGCACAGTAAAAGAAATTCATATTTGAACGAATCTCTTAGTTTGCAAACATCGCAGCAACGACTTCTAACACTACTTACAGTATTCTTAAGACAATTCTCTGGGTCACCATAAGTTCGATTTAGGGCATCGGTGATTGCTGTGACAAAGCAAGAAGCAGTAAAGCGACTAGTTTCCCGATCAGGAGTACCATTCAACAGAAGTACCTGGAGAGGCACAGCATCTAAAATAAGATTAAAATGATAAGAACATCTCAAGCTGTAATGCCATAACAAGAATAATATACCAAAATGAACATACCATTCACTTCTAATATCAATGTAACCAACCATGAAGAAGATTTAGAAAACGCATCTTTCCCCATCAAAGAGAGATGATGAAAACACAAATGACTTGAGTATCAAGTATATGTTAACATTTTTTTATAAACGGAAGACCTACCTTCGGACACCACCTCAATGAGATAATTTCCCCAATTCCACGTAAGACCTAGTAAATTTAGAAAACGAAATACATGAAAACCAAATCAAGCTGAATCCAAATAATATAGTTTTGTTTGATGAAAATTGAGCTATCAAATTTGACATCACTAACTATAAGAGGAAACAAAGTACTAAGACAAGAAGAATTTTCTGTTCAGACTGAAGAAAAAAGAACCAAATATGATGAAATATAAGGCAACATAGGAACTGAAAGCAAACCATCATTAAGAGAGAAAAACATCTACTGGGTGGGCAAGCTCCAAGAGAGAGATACATCTTACAGTTTATAAATAAAGCAAGTGCATTCCCACCATTGTTATCTAATTTTGTCACATGTTAGAATTTCAATATTAGCTTTTCAGAATAGCATGTAAGCTTAAACTTTCTCACAAGATATGACCAATAAGTAAACCTTTTCAGGGTAGCTCCCTAACTACAATATCACATTTTCCTGCACAATTCCACAAAAGAGGTATTTTCTATGTGAAATTATTTTTAAACTATGCACACACGTAAAGTGTGCCAAAGTCACCAGGAAGCATGGAAGGTACTTGTGTTAAAAGTTTGATGAATGTCATAGTATTGATGGACAATTAAACTAGAAAGGACTACCCATCTTCTTGTGTTGATGCCTTAATCCATCACTATCAGATATTACATTAGTGAGAAAAAAAAAAAGAAAAGAAAAGTGTTGTAAAGACAACATTGTTCCCTGACTGCGTGCAAGATAGTTTTAATGCATACTTGTTTGGCAGATAAGGCCGCTTTTGCACTAATGAACAAATACATTTGGCAGTAATGCCATCATATTGCAGTAATTAAACCTCCCAAGACTGACAGTGCAGTAATTAGTTACTGCATAAAAATTTGGAACGCTAATGATTCCAGCCTCCCAGGTTTGCCATCTATACATGCACATACACAAAAAGAAAGTTTTAAGAATAAGGATCCTGTGAAGTTACCAAGGAGGGGCAAATAGAAGTAAAGAGTGATCCCATGGCAAATACAATGCAGTCAACAGCCTGTAACTTTTCACAGACAGTTGGATTTACACTTGGGAAGACCTGTTACATGTCCGAACAGCATAAAATCAGCAGAGAAATACAATCTAAAGCAAATGACACAATATCTAAACAATATACTCCAGAAAATTTGAAGAACTGACTCTTCTATGAACATTGTACACAAAAAAGATAATCACATTGCAATATTAGCTTCTGACTTTATTTAAATCAACTCCAGAGACAAAAGGCATAAAATACCATATGCAATTTCCCTTGACCTTAATTTAAATAGTAGTGAAAGGAAAAGTCAAGATACTTTTACCAATTATAGAAACTAACAATCACCATATGACTTTTTTCCCCTTTTACCACCATATGAAAATTTTTCAGAAGATGTTGTGTTCTTCAGAGTTGGAAAGAAGAAGGTGGGCAAAGACAGAGAGGTGGAAGGAGATGAAAAGCCATCTATGTACTTAAATTGACTGTTCTATGTATTTTCTTAAAGTGAAGGATCATTAATCATGAAGAGGGTGTAATGGGTATGGATGAAACATTCTTAAGTTCCTCGTTTCTGGCGAATTTTTTTCTGGCAGGGGGGGGGGGGGAGGAGGAAGAAACCCAGGAGGGATCTACACAATCCAGTATTCTAAGAACCAAAAGTTTGGTTCACAGTTATCACATATTCCTATCAATACTACCCTTTTTTCCCTGAACCATTGACCTCATTTAAAAATGCATGGTGATCCCCTTTCCCTGCCCTGTTTTGACTCTTTATCTGTTTGACTTAGATATTTTGAGAACAGTATTGCGATAGATGCTAAGATATCTTTCTGTCGCCACCACAAGGATGCAAACCCAAAACATCCAAAGAACATGTATGAACAGGGTTACAAAATATAACAAGTCCCAGCACAACAGTTTTTAGTTAAATTTGGATAAGATTATAGCTTCCAGTATTCTTTAACCACTTATGGCAAGTTAAAGAGTCACTTACTTCATGCAACAAATTGCAGCCTTCACTTGACATATAGAACACTCGTTTTATTCTTGCTGGAAGAGCTGGAACTGAAGAGCTTCCCTATCAGTATGAAATCAATCAGTAAAATGATAACACCTTTTGGCTACCAGATGAGTAAGTACAAAAAAGTGTATATTCTAAATCCCTGTTGCATCATAACCGATGAAATAAATTCTAGAATCATTAATCAAGAATTGAAAAGCAAATTATATTATTGACCCCAGAGGTTGACCCTAAACCAGCAACAAGGAATAAAAAAATCCCCATACCTTTGAAATTTAATGTTTTTCTTTTCTTTTATATATATCTTGAGACTCAATTGCAGTTGAAAACAACTAGTTTAAATATCAGGGATAACCAAAAAGAGTTTTCCTAAAATACTCCCACACTTACCTTTTCGTGATAAACAATATGAAAAAGTACTTGACCATGTAGATGTGTTAAAAACATGAAGCCTAAATATAATAAATAGGTTCCCTAGCAGACCATAAAACCACTTGCAAAGAATCTATAGAACCTCAAACACTTGCTACATAATTGCAGTAAACAAATTTAGGAGATTAGTGCAACAGCCTTTTTAGCAAGCTTTCATAGATAGCAGAATGACAGTAGCTAGAATACATGGACAAAGATGCAGGGGACTCCTTAACTAACACAGGCCCCAAAAAATAAGACAAAAGAGGTCTCATATGGCTCCACATAACGTCTTAAGTCTCCAGGATAGCTGCTGTTGATTCATAACCCCAATTCACTAAGCTAACTTCTGTAAGAGTTTCTGACCCTTTACATTACTCAAAGCAAATAACCATTAAACCAGAGACAAAACACTTCATTTCAATTATATGAAGTGATAAATTTTTTGAGAAAACAAAAAATGTATCCAAAACCCTCCCAACACTCCAAAAAGAAAACAAAAAGGGTTTATAGATCAGGATAAGGAAATGTAAAAATGGACAAGAAACTCTGGGCAGGCCAACTCCCAGAATATGCATTCCTTGCTTTTAGGCCCATAAGAAAAATGAGAGCATAGTTGGAAACCAGTACCTTGTGTCTAAATGCATCATGATTATTATGTAAAGCAACAGAATTTCCATAAGAATGTGAACTAGTACAAACAGGAAAGAAAAAAATGCAACAACGATATCCCATGTACATTACAGTGAAAAAATAAATAAATTTACACAAGCACTGTAAAAAGGAAGATGCAAGTTATACAGTTTCCGCATCAGCAGATATTATGTGTACCTTATCTATGGTCTGCACAGAACCCTCACTCGGATGAGATATCTCATTTTGCCCACGAATAATAGTTCCATCCTGAATATTAGAAACACAAACAAGAAATGCAAGTCATCTAGACCTTTTGGGTCATCATCCTTGCTTGGATTGTACACTTTCTTAGTTACATAATTCACAACCCCAAAGAATATATGACTGAACTTGTCAGCTAAAAATTTACTAATCATACCCATAATTCACAACCCAATGTAAGCCTGTCATTGGTAGATATCACTGGGAGGACCAGACTCTCTGTAGGAATATCTGAAACACGTGAGAACAAAAAAATAGCCGCATCTAACGACCGAAAGAATATGCGTGCTCCTGCAAAAAAGAAGTTCCCAATGCTGCAAAATTCATGCAAGTTAGTTGACAAAATACGATCAAAGGTATACCAAAAGAAGTACAGAATATTCTCTATGTAACCAACAACCAAGCAATTATAACAAAAATAAAAACATCTAACAATTGATCATTGTTCAGAAACTACTACGAAACAGAACAAGAGAAAGTCGCTTTAACAGTGGACGTAAGACATGCAGACAGCAGCTGACATTAGAAAATCATGACAGAGAAAACAAATCTGGTTTGACAGTGCCAGTCTTTTCACTTGCCAGAGATAATGTAATGGGGAAAACAAAATCAGCACCAATTACCAGATCTAAAATTCTAGCACCAATTAGCCCTCTTCATGATTGACTATACAACTTACAGCACATCTTGCAATTTTAAAATAGAGTAACAATAAATTAGAAAATGAGAGAAGAGATAGCTATGAGCCTTCAACTTTTAGTTTGAAAGATTACAACAAGAAAGACCTTGACCCATTTTGAGATAGCTATGAGAAAACAAATTATCAGCCAAAGTTGAACAAATACAAATCTAAGAAATAAAACAAAACCACTGTAAATATCTGTGAATGAACATATTTATTTCTCACACAAAGCTGCACAAGTAAGTCCTCCTTGTTTTTGCCATTTCATATATACACGTAACTCAAATATCATTTTCCCAAAAGAAAACTAAGCTTAGGAAATATATGTTTATAGAAGATTCTATATTTATTCTTCACCATGCAACATCAATTAGACAAAACATTCTTGCAAAGACAGTGTCAGCTAACATGTGCATAATATTCTAGACATGAAAAGTATAGGACAATATGATGGAACTCAACCATGCAATGCCATTTCCAATATGCCAGTCCATATGACCCTCTATTATACTCTGAAGATGAAAAGGTAGATGTACTGAAACTTAAGTAATTGAAAACGCTAACAAATGTATCCTAGCAATAAGCTCAGAAAAAGTTTAAAAAAATGCAGGAAACATACAACTGAGTCATATAATAAATTTTTATTGTAGCAAATGGACCATAAGATACCTTCCATTACTAAACAAAAATTGTTCATCTGCATGGCGAAGGATCTGCAGACAAAATAGAACAATTATGATCTATTATATGCTAAATTAATGTACAAATAAACAGATGAAATTTTCTGGGAAAACTAAAAGCACAGAAAACAAAAAACAAAGAAAGAAAAAGGAGTAAACTTGCAGAGATTATACAAGGAATATCAAAATTAATTCCATCTGAGAGAAAAATCAAATGGTCGAAACAATGTAATGTTGTACAAAATTACAAAATTTTCAGTAAGATGCAGTATGGTTCTGGACCTTAGACAAAATCTAAAACTCAATGGTACATCAGCATTCAAGGATGTGGCAACTTTTCAATCAAGTAAATAGGAGGTGAATAAGTACCAAGTGTCAATATGCAAAATACTATGACCAACAGCAAATGCATGAATTACCTAATAATATAAATTGATAAGAACATCCAAAATATGCACCTTCTATAATTTTAGTTCAATCTCATTCCAAAATGCACCATGTTAATCATTGGTTTTTTAATGTTAAAATATCTCTTGTGATTTGAAAGTGCTGCCAACTGCTGGCCCCAAAAAAAAAATGCAAATGTTTTTCCCTTGCCTTTGTTTTGGATGTTTTATTATCTTTCTGTCTATTACATAGTTTAAAATACTCCACTTTTGTTTTCCATGCTGGTCTAAAACAAGAGGGAACTCCATTTCCTTTGAGGAACTTTTGCATATATGACATTATTCCGGAGCAAACATCATATGTGCAGCTATAAGACAAGACTATATCATTCAGAAAACTAAATGGAATTTTAAAAGAGAAGGAAGGCAAGTTGAAAATTTCCAAACAATCTAAAGATCACCTCTTTTGATACAGGATTTGAGCAAAGGATTACCATTTTCTGGGAAAAATGAGCTAAACTAATCAAGAATGAGAAAATGCACTATTACTGAATGTGCCCATGCAACAGACTGTACAAAAAAGGGATCAGAAATGTCACAGCAACACTCCGCTGTTTGCATATATGCATCATATGTCACAAAGCAACAACAAAAATGAAAACACAAACACATACAACCTCGATCCCATGTATTTTTTCACCTAAAGTTTGGGAACAATTTTCTAGGAATCCAATTTACTGGTTTTGCTAATTAATTACCCTTATGATTAAAAAAGAAAAACCGTTTTGTTTTTATTGAGGGCATAATTGGAATGTACATGGCAAATCATTCTCTTTTTTGGAATGGTGACATTTTCCATGGGAATGTGTGACAAAGATAAATGGGACAGAGGAAACACAACTCCCATTTTACATAGAAGTACTAAAATGGAAGTCCACATTCATTCTAGCAATGCAAATGGACCTGATCTTGAAAATACACCAAGAAAGCTCGAATAGTCTCCCTGTATGGTTTTGAGACACCTTTCCAAAGAGGGTGCTGCCCTTCCACAATATCATACCTGCGAATTTTCAGCATAAGAACACAAATATCCAAGAGGAGTAAAAGAAAAACGAGATGCATGGTATCAATAGGCAAAGAAACGATTCAAAAGAAAGACAGACATTGAAATTCAACCACCAAATAATTTGGTTATTGCTGAACAGGTCATGTAATGGACAACCATGAAACAAACCAAATCATTCTGAAGCTAAGAGGTGAAAATTTCCAGACTATCATCTAAAAATTCTAACTTAATTAGATCAAAGACTTGGTTTATATCCTCATGGATATTGGCCACTATTTCCAATGGAATCTGCTAGACTCATACCTAACAGAAGAGAACTTATTTTCAACTATGAGTTGGATAACATCAGGTGGGTAATGAGCCATATCCCCATTATGCTGAATTAATTGGTCAACCTAATCAAGCAATTTGCTTTATTAAGTCTAAACAGGAAAGAAGGGCTTGATGTCGGTAGAAACCATTTTAACATCTTACTGTTGCACCCAAAAAAAAAAAAGAAAAAAAAAAAAGAAAAGAAGTTCCCACATTTGGAACTGTGACCTTGAGAAGGTCAAAAGGGAGACTTTCTGTGGTAATCCGCCTCATTCTTTCCTAACGAGAAGATGCAGGAGAGGCAAGGCACTCCAACATGAAGTATAAAAGTTAATTGTTTAAGAAAAAGAGATCTAACCAAGAACCCTGGTCTTTGGAAGCCTCTGAAATCTTTGAAGCTATAACATGGAAGAAAGCATGGGAATCAACAAGCTTCCAAACAATTTCTCCATTTCTCCCATTCTAAGTCATCCAATAATTGTTTCACATCCATATCAATTGATTTTCTACATATGGTACTCCAACATGCAACTGGAAGGAAAAGTCACCATCCTGATATTTTCAATAAAATCATGTTTTAACTGTTATAATTGAATAAGTCAACTTAGGCATGAGTATAACTTGCTTATAAATGGTCTTAACAGTTGTCTCGATTTTGAGCTCCCTGCAGGAAATGTATCTTATAAGAAGAAGAGTAAAAAGTCTATGACACCTCTTTTAAAGCAAAAGAAAATAACATGAAAACTGAATGAGGATCCTTCCTTTTCTTTACTCTAAGAAGGAATCAACTAATTTGAAGGACCATATTTAGGAGTCTTTATACATATCTAAATCTGTTTCCTATTAGATCCCTATGTACTACAACCCTGCAAATGCTCCTACAAAGGTATCTTCCACATTTATTTATGCGTATAGGCCCCCAAATTGAAACTTCATCACAGCTTGAGACAAATCTAGAAATCTTTGAGCTGCTAGCCAATAGCTATTATTGCATTCATGTGAGCAGCTCAGTTCCTAAATCTGTAGATTGTTTACATGCCATGTTTCAACAAGTATATGTTACACATATCATTAGGATTTAAAACCAGCAAATCTATCAGTTCAATTCCACATAAAAGGGCAACATATTTCTAGTAAGCAAGATAAAATGAGTTAAAATAAATCCTGAAGCACATAAGCAAACAGAAAAGACCTAAGCAAGCCAAACTTTTACTCCCACCATTCTGATTTAGCTACTTGCGCTTCAAGAGGTAAGCGATAACCGAGCAATGTTCGGACTGCAAGAGCCTCAGAAGTGCTTTGATCTGACAATCTCAAGCATCTTGATCGAATGTCACCAACAGCTGGACCACCTGCAATACAACCATCCACAAAAGCATGCCATCTTTCACTGGCTCCGAGGAACATGTGAAGTATAAACTGGAAGTTGTTGTTGTTGTTGTTGTTGTTTTTTTTTTTTAATGCAAACGGGTATCTCTTAGTTGTAAGGTTGGTTTCAGACAACTGTGTCAGCATGCTAAAGGTGTCAGATTAACTATTTAAATAAGCTTCCAGCTAGTTTGCAAAATGTCAGCAGAGGATAGATACTCCTTTTTAGAAAACAACATTGTAGACCAAACTTATCAGTATGTCAGGACTTCAGTATCAGTTCAAGTGGAGATACCCGTTCCATCTATACCATCCTATGGTGGTCCCTCACACTCAATCAATTGATCATTTTGCCATAATTAAATAGTAAGCTATAAATAAAAGAAAAATGGGACAGGAAGAAAATTATGAAAATCAGTCCATTTTATAGATGTAAAATATTTACCAAGAACACGAACAATCTCAGCAGTACTTCCTCCATCATCAGAGACAGGAAGAACATGAGAAACACTAGTTGTTAATTTCTTAAGCTCTTCTACAACTCCATTAAAGGCTGTCCCACCTGTACAAATATCAATTACACGTGAGAGCACAAGTTCAAGAACCATAGCTTACTAATACATCAAAGTGATGACTATCAAATTTGAGCAGCCATCACACAAATCTATAATCAGAAGTTCAAGTGCTAATCAAATTAAAATTCACTACAATTGTTTGAGGAAAAATGTATGACAACCACTAGAACTAAGTACCACCAAACCAGAGGCTCCATGATGTTTTCATAGTCAAAGAGTGTCTAACCTTTCAGAAGATGCAAAAACTTCCTGAACAATCTAAGGAAAAGAATGCATATCTATAAAAATTCCTGAATTTTTAAAACCATCAACCATTTCTTGCATAATCATGCATTGATTACAATTTGTTTCATCAAAGTCTCAAAGACTGATCTGGTTTCCATTCTTTCTTCTGCATCTAATGAGATGTGTATCCTAATCAGTTGAACCTTTCAATCAACTCAAATTTGTAGCCATGCCCCATAATTTCTTACTTTTAGTCATCCAGTCTCCCTCTTTGTTTGTTCAGTACCTAGAAACAAGCATGGAACTTAACACTTCATCTATCAATGAAATGTGGTTCCAACTTCCAATCCTGAAGGATCCTACTCTGTAAAATCCATTTTAGATTCTAATAGACAAGAAATTAGGGATGGTTCAAGAAGCGACTCATGCATGCTGCCGAGTCAGACAGGTGGATAACTCAGATGCTTGGTGTCCGTTTCTTGAGCAAGAAAACAGCATTGGCAAGGACTGTAGGTCCTCCAACGTAAAGTGAGAAGTTAACCTGAACTAACATGCGACCAGCTTTGCCAAAATATGGGAAGATCTGCAGCTTAATATAGAGTTTGAAATTTTAATTTAAATCTTTTATTAAATCTACTCTGGAGGAATAAAAGAAGAAAAACCCTAGAAGTCTTGCCACCTCTTTCTTCCATAACACTTTTGCTTCACTTCCATTGTTTTACTTCATCTTCTACACTTATTCTGCAGAATATTAAACTCGCAAATTTCTATTTTTTAAGGTCCAGTACAGAAGATATAGGACTCCTTTCTTTTTTTCAACTTAGTCCCATCGACGGATCAATCCACGTTAGCTTGTTCCAAACTCGATTGAAAAATGCTATTTTTTGAGTTCCAAAAAATTTTCCCTAGATAAAAACTTTGTAATCCCCTTTCATTCTTTTGATATAGATCCCATTTTTTGAAGAAGATGAGGATGCTACGTTAGGACTGATTAGGAAAGCTCAGATGGCAGAGGACTTTAAATCCTCATGTCACCTATTCAAATTTGATTCAAGAAAGCAGGAATGCCTTCCTGTATATGTCCCCTTGCTCGTGTTGGAGTCTTAATTCAATCATTTGCTTTCAGATTTGTCCTAAGCCTTCCAATTATGTGCTCTTAGGATGAAGACAAAGGTCAAAGTCAAATAATTGTCCTTGTAAAATGGCATTATTTAGTCATTGACAAGAATTCTAAAAATTTAGTTCTATTTCTGTGTCAAGAAATTTAGAGTTTTACATGGGACTATACCACTTGCTGTGTCTGATCATTAGCTAAATAACAACATGATTCTTGAAGAATTCTAAGGTCAGATGACAACACGTGTGAGGACATTTATTAAGATCCATTCCAAACCGCACTATATTTTCATTCCTAGATATCCCCAGACTCTGATAAGGGTCTACATCAATATAGCATAAACAAACAAGAGATAACTATCTTTGTCTCATCAGTGCCCTGAAATACAATAATCAAACCCATAGTTCCACGGACACAAACATGACATGCAGAATTATTATCAAAAAGCATCTGACTCCCCTTAAGCAAATTAAGTATATCTTTTTTTCCCCCTTACCACCCAACCAACCCTCCCCTAGTAAGCAAATTAAGTATATCTAAATGAAAGCATGACCTGTCACCTGAGCAGTATAGAAACTTAAATCTCTTCTAGAATTTTGAAACGATTAAAATATCAATATAAAGCAGAAGAGTTCCTCAAATTTCTTGGTAATTTCCCTACGTTTTGCATTCTAATCTACAAGAATGACATTTGAAATCCTTCAGCTCTTTAATTCCTCACAAAATTAGCAAATGAAATCAACAACTCATCAACAAAACAAAAAGGGAAAAAGAATACTCTCTTTTCTCATAAACGCAAAATACTGCCCAATAAGAACATTGCAACAAGAAAATCCCTAAAACCCAGATGAAAATTCCCTTTGAGATTTCATTAACACCCTTCAAAATATGCACCCATGACATATGGGACCAACTGAACTTTTGATCCGTGCTACTTCATAAACTGGGCTTGCCTCAAACTCCCAGCTTCACTGTGTCACAAACAGAATTTCTTCCAAGAACACCAATAACATTACAAGAAAAGCTGACATTTCTTCCAAGTTGGGAGGGGAGAAAAGGCAGAATCAAGAAACGTACCTGAAAAAACGAGAAGGGACGGCTGGTTACTGTGGGGAGAAGAAGAACCTGAGGAGCAGTGGGAGTTTTGAGGGATGAAACGGGTTGGATTACTTGGTCCATTGGGAGTAGAAGACATTGAAGAAGACGAAGAATAAGAGAAAAAGAGAGGTCTTCTGGTGGTGGTGAAGGAGAAATTGCAGGGGGGAAGTAACGAGAGAGAGAATGAAGGGGAAGGCCAGGAAGGACGGCTTGACAATTGAGAGAGAAGAGTTGTGGGCTTTGGTGAAGAGGGTCCCAAGCAACTGTCCGCCATATTCCCGCTATTCTACGAATCAATCGAATCAGCGGTTGAAGCAAAATAGCAACCTTTGCTTTTGTGTCTTTCTTGGAAGCTGACAGCGTCAACCGCCCCCTGCCACCTGTCACTACAGCTTTCCCTTTTTCTTTTCTTTTTTTTTTTTTGCCCCTTTTATTCCTTTTTTTTTTTTTGCCTTTTTTATGTTTTGGTTTTTTTTTTTTTAAATGTGGTGTAGTTTGTAAATACCACTACTATTGTTAATATTACCCCAAAATAGTAGTACAACACATAATTGATATTATATTCATCATCTTAGTAATGTACTAAATATTAAAAGTTTTTTCTATTTTGTACAAGATAACCATATTAAATATAAGGGATGGGTTCACTTTAAATTTTAGACATTATCATCTAACCCTAAATCTACGAAATTTTAATGAAGAAATTTTAAACTTTTTAAGAAAACTAATACTTGGACCCATCTCTTATTATATGTCCTAAGGTACAGAATAAAAAAACCTAATATGATTAACTTTGTATGTTATGCCTCTTAATTCATATAAGTTTTGCTTAGAACACCACGAAATAGTTGACATTGTATTTAACCATTTTTATTGAATAATGCATAATAAACATCAAATGACACATTTAAGGATCTAAATGAGGTGGGAAGAATTGTACGTAGTAGGTCATAGGTTCAAAACCTCCCGCTTATAAATTAAAAAAAAAAGAGCAAAAGAAAAAGAACTGAGTAAAATTGTGATCATATTTTGGTTATAGGATGACAACAAGCAATTGAATTCTTTGAATTAATTGTGGGGCTACATTGTACTTGTGTTTTTTTCTCCCCTTTATCTTTTGAGGAAGTAACTTCTTGTTTGCATGACTGAAATCCATATGTCATGCACTATAATCTTTTGCAAAAATAAGCAAGCATACGTGATTTTCAAAATTTTTATTTCTTTCATTGCGTATGTATGACTTGGGAGCTCTACTTTCTACTAGTTTGATTGCATTTGCAAGAACCTAAGGGCCGACGAGAAGAAGGTCTAGGAACGAATCTTGGATCAAGCGGCTAGAGGTCTGTAACTCGTCCTCAGTGATCGGGGGTTCAATTCCTACCTTTGTCAAGTTTGCAAATATTATTGCAACTTGACAGGACAACAAAGCAGGCACAATTTTATATTTAAGCGGCAAAAATAAATTAAAAGATGGCCCACCTCCTTAATTTTAGGGTATCCACCACTTAACAATGTCATGATTATCATACACTTTTTATAGGTAAACTTTTTCTTTTTTCAATAAAAGTTGAAGGTCTGGCCTTGTTTGGATTGGAGTTATTCACTGAAAAATTTACGTTTTTCATGACCACATTTTCCAAACACCTTTTTACCTCACATACATCAAATCATTACGATATATTTTTATATAAAAAAATTTAGAACATGGCATCGGGACAATTTTCTTTTTTGGATTTTTAAGAATAGTAAGAAGGAAAAACTTACCTATATCTTGTCATGTCTTGTGGGTTGCTATGTTTGCTGCTGACCTTAGATTCAAGGAGAGAATAGAAGAACTCATATGAGAGGGTTTAAATTTGTGCACGTGCTTTATCGGACTTGGAGGACCAAATTGATGTATCTACATATTTCAGGCGTCAAGGTTGGGTGGTCCAGGGAAATGGAGTGTAAGTAAAAGGTCTTGAGTTCAAATCTTCCTACTTACACTTAAAAAAAACCAAAAAAAAAAAAAAAAGGTAGCAGCGTAGGCAATAATATCAAGCAACATCAACATCGTAGAAGATAGCAGGTGGGATAACAAAAGCACCAAAAATATAAACACGCCCACAAAAGTACTTAAAAAACTTTGTTTCAAGATTATTAGATTGCAAAATGCAATGTGGTGCTTTTCAGCCTGCCTATTCACAAATACTCTCGATGTCCTGAACTCGAAAAACAAAGGCCCTTAAATTGAGGCATTTGCATTATTTTCTTCCAAATGAGATTCCAAGGCACCGAGTTTCTGGTACTCGGTTTGTTATATGGAAGCTTAAACGATCACCCAGTCTGATTCACAAAGCTCCTCATCCAGTAACTCTGATTCTCCAGTGAGCAAGGCTTGTGATTGGAATTTGTCCTCCGGTTGATCAGATTCTGCATTAAAATCTTTCACGCCATCTGCCTTGTCACATTGGCAACGTTTCTCAAGTTTCATTGTCAAACAAGACTTGCATGCAGTCCTCTAAAAGTAAACAAAGAATGAAACACATGTCAACAAAATTTACTAAGAAAATTAGACTCATTCAACCCTGAAGATATGAACTCAGGCTAACAGAAAGTGGGGGAAAAACAAAATCACATATGCAGGCGCAAAAGATATGTGGATGAAGAACAAGACTTCAGTGTTGTAAAAGTTGAGCAAGGGGAATAAACGTGGAAAATAGACGCTAAAAGAAAGAAGTGTACCTGATGAGCCTGGGGTTGCTCTGGGCAATCAGATGTTAAATGATATTCATTGCTATCCCGCACAATGGAGCTATCCTCAATCTTCAGTTTGTTTGGTAGCTGCATAATACCCAACTCACAAACATACTTGCCCTTGGTCTCCTCTGCTGTGTGGTCATCTAGTCCCTCTGCTAGTCAAATTGAAAGAAGGATTCTCATCAAACGATCAGCACAATTTTTTTCATCAACTCTTAATTTAAAAAGATAGAAACTTTAAACACATTTTATGATCAATTCACTCATTCCTGACTCAACCAATCAAAATAGTGGAGGAAATATCAATAGCTCACGATTTCAAGCATACAAGAGATTCAAATTCACTATTTTGAGAGGCAAACAAAGTATTAGAACTGCCTATTGTTTTACTGCTAAACTGAAAGGTAGGTTACCAATCAATTTCTTCTCTAGAAATAACAAATAAAAATTTGTAATCAATCCCAACACCAACTCCTCACTACTCCCCAGGGCTGAAATTTCACAGTTCTGCAACTGTCAGCAGTCAGCAGAAGTTCAACATAGGTCCTGAACAGATTTTTTCGAAATATTATATTGTTAATCTAATTCGGCAAAGGACAAAAACTACTGTGGAATGAAAATAAACATGTCAAGATTGTAAAAGTAACTGATCCCAAACTTAAGCTAATTATTCTTTTATGTTTCAATTGTTATTCCTTCCATTTATCACTTAATTCCATATTGCAGAAAATAAATCACAAAAAAGAAACACGAGAAGAGAAGGAAAGATGAAACCAAGAATTATGTGAAAAAGAACATCAGCCTATGACACCTATTAAGGAAGTACAGATGACTCAAACCAAGATATAAAAAATTAGCAACAAATATCTACATATCAATGTCTTGAATGTCCAACATCTTCCAGTGCAGATAAAAGAACAATGAAACTTAAGAAAGCACAAAACAACAAAACATAGAAGACTACTTACCATTGATTAATTCTTTTGACAAGGTGCAACCAGAAGAAGACAATTCATTCTCCAGAAGTTGACATGCGTTAGAGCCTGGAGAGACAGTAGCATTATGTAAAGGCTGGGCAGTTGATAATTTGGCTTTGCCATCTTGAGGATCAAAGTCACTGGTTTCCCCTGCTTCTTTCTGAACGCAAAATCCATCATCCCTGTGACCTTCAAATTTGAGAATTTCAGATGAAAATTTTGTCTCCTTAACACGAGTTTCCTCAAAGCTCATTTCCCCTCCATCCTTGGCTTTTAAAGGAAACAACAAAGTAATTTCTGCATCTTCAACAGTTTCCATCGAAATTGGTGGGTTAGAAGAATTACAATCAGAAAGTCCCTCTTTAGGGCCTGCACTGGCTTCTTTATCCAATAATCCACCTGCATGGACATCCCTTTTTGCATTTTCAGATGTAGCACTTTTCTCTTGTAAGGGGTTTATTATACTCTCAGGGAGTATTTCTTCCATCAACTCTGAACACAATTGTTTCACATTTGCCCCTGCTGTGAGCAACTGGTTTTCAGCATATTCAAGATTCTGTCCAACAAAGCAATAAAACCATAAACAGTCAGCTGATTGGAGTCCACTGATCACTGAACCCGACTAACTGATCAGATCAAGCAAATAGGAGGTGGCAGACTATTAAACACAATTGAAGCAATAAACATAATAATAATATCTTGCAATAACAAAAAAAGGAAAAGGAAAAAAACCAATCTCATTGTTAGAATAAATCATGAAAAACTGTAGACAGCTCCATCCACAAAATGCTCATCCTGAGATGAGAATGCACTCTTGAACAAATTGAAAAGCCATGGAATTCATCACTATTATATTTCGAACTAGCCACAAAAAATTCATGCCCATGACCACCAGAAGTACTGGGGAAATAATAGCAATCATAAGAAAAAACTAAAACAATTGTTTCAAAAATAACAGGAATCAAGAATACAAGTCCAATACCGGCTTCACAATGCCATCGATCTCTGAATAGAAAGTTTCAAACTTTTCCCGTATGTTTCCAATCCAAGATAAACTTTTCACTTGAGTATCCATGACCAGTGCATATGCTAGGCTTCAGCCAAATAACACCAACCAGAATGCCTTTAGCTACAAAAATAACTTCAGAAACCTGCAAGGAAAATTCCACTTCTTAAGGACAAAACTGAGAAGGTAATTTTAAGCAAAACCACTTCATATGCCAAAGTGTGTATACATCACTGTCCTTCATTTACTCATTACTTCAATGTTGAGTACATATTGGAAGATATCTCTCGGTCATTCTATATACATCAATAATTATAATATAGGTACAAATTGGCACTGAAATGCAACCGATGTAGTCTACCAAACAAAAGAATAAATAGATGCCTATGCATGTCCAGACACACAACAGCACAAAATACTGCTAGCACCTCTGGTCAATGCATAAACGCAAACAGAGGACACAAAGGTTCAGGCAAGCTAGGCTTATGTGGTGATGATCTATCACCATATACTTGCTACCAAGGATCTAACTGTTCTCAGTAATGCTGACAGGGAAATTTAAGCAGGGACATATCAAGCTTATATACGAAAAATTAATGAAAAGACAATCATAAATAAGAATAGCTCCCCCTTCTGCTTCCCACCAACCCGGACAATAAACTTCTTAGCAGCCTTGGTTTCACAATCGAATGTATGACAAAAATTATGTTCTTTTTTTTCTTTTTTCTTTCCCTCCCCCCCCCCTTTTTGGTGCCAACGTCTGGTTTATTTTCTACCATCATTACTTTTATTTTCCACAATTAAACTGGAAACTTTTGAATACTACTAAATATCCTACCACAAAGGCTCAACAGTTAAATGATCATAACTTAGCAACATAATCTTTAAAAGAATTCAGCAAAGTCAATCAATCAAGCTCTAACTGTTTCTAGATTATCAGATTAATCAATTTCCAATCCGTCATTACCCAAGCAAAACATATCAGCCGCAAAGGTAATCCAAGAATTAAAAGAAAAGCAAACTAATAACTAACAAAACAGTCAGATTAACCTTAAAAAAAGGGAAAAGAAAAGAAAAAAGAACTTCTTTCTCCATAAATTAATGGTTTGATCACTTACAAGTTAGAATTTTTCGCCACCCCAGAAGCTGAATTCTTCAAAAGATGGACAAATTAGCTTGAACCCAGATGAATTTAGCATCAAACAACTCCGGAAAAGTAGTTTTCTTGAGCATGTATCGATTACACCAAAGGGTTTTGCATGTAATGGAAGAGCAGCAAGGAAGGTAAAACCTAGTTCAGTCAGAAAAGAAGTAAGAGAGAGAGAGAGAGAGTAAAGAGTTGAGTTACTTTAAGGGGGTTTTGGAATTTCCGAGGTGCTGTAATAAAGGAGCATATTTTAGGAAAGCCCAATCTTTGTTTTGAAAAGGATTTGATTAATCCGATTTTTAAGTTGTTTCCTTATCCTTTTCTAAATTGAAGACAGATAAGCAAAAAGAAAATGGCTCTAAAAACAGAAAATTTCACCCTTGAAATTTTTTCATTTTTTTGCAACACTTAAAATATAAAGTCCCATTAATTGGGCACATAATTAGATGTAAGAAAAATCCTACAGCCCAGTACATATGGCACCCTAGGGCGTAATTTTCGACCTTATTTGGATTGCTACTTTTAGAAGTTTTTGTAAAAGAATATACTGTAACGATTTGATTTATATGCGATAAAAAGTTGATTGAAAAAAGTGTTTAAGAAAAATATAAAAATTTTTTAATGAAAAACTACAATCCTGACAAGGTAGAATGTATATTTTTATCTTCTTTTCTTTTTTTTTATTTGCCTCTCTTTCTTCTTTCTTCTGTCATGCCATAATATAATTAGCGTCCCTTTTGGTATGAATATTTGCATATGCAGATGACTCCCTTTTTTTTTTTTTAATTTTCTTTAGCATCTTGTTTTTTTATCAATTGTTATTAATTTTTCTAGTAGAGAATGCGTACACAAGAAAGTCAACAAATGATTGATAACAGTTGAGCCATAGTCAACCCAATAAAAACTATGCAGTAAAAGGTAATTGTTTACGGCTAACTACCTTTCTTGATAACTCCCAGAAAAAAAACAACAAAAAAGGAAACTTTTTGGCATTTTTCTCATTGTTTTAAATGCAATGGTCCATAGAAATCACCATATTTGCGCAGTAAGTTTCCCTTTTGACCTTTTCACGCTGCGACCAATGGAATCACCCGTTTTGGTAAATTACTGTGAAAAGGACTGCTCAGAAAATTAGCAACGTGTTCACGGAATTGCGTCGTGGCGATACTGGTAGTTGGCTGTCTAATTGCAGGACTGTCATTGTCCATGTGTGGTGTGAGCAAAAGCCAACAAATAATTTCTAGAAAAAAAAAAAGAAAAAAAAGAAAAAAAGAAAACAGACTCAGAACAAAAAAGAAAATAGCATATACTTGGCTGGGATGGTTAACACTTGTGTCAAATGCACTTCCATGTCTGTCCTGTCCGCAAGTTTTACAGACCGAGGATAGATGCCAAACTAGGTGCTCGATTGGAAATGCGGTGATGACTGATGAACCCGTGTGGGAAAACCATTGACACATTCATGTGGTCCCGCTTCGACACATTACTATTACTAGTGCTTTTGGTATGTAAGAACATAAAATTAATGATTTCTTAAATAAATTATTGTTCGTAGAATCACGTTGGAGCATGTATTTTTTTCCCAAAAAACTATAAAACTACTTTTTTTTTAATTTAGAAAGTCATTATATTTAAAATCATGACAAAGATGTTGAAGGAAGAGGTAGAAGTTAATTAGGATAACTAAAATAATGTAGGAATTGAAATGTCAGAGTTTTATTTGAGTAAGAGTTAATAGGGTAAATCTATGATTGAGTAGGAGTTAATAAGTGTAAATGTAGAAATACATAAAGTAACAAGAAATGTTAACACCAACTACTAAATTTTATTATTGTAAAATGTTAATTTAATGCTAGGGTTGCAAGAATCAAGCCGCTTGCTAGTTGATTCGATTAAAACCAGACTCAAGCGTAGTCAATTTTGCGCTCCAGTTGAGCTCAAGCTACCTAAGTCGAGCTTTCGAATTTAACCCAAACATAGAGAATTTCAACTTATTAATTTACGAGTCGACTCGAATATATACACACACACATGCATGCATATATACATATATATATTAGCTTACTTTTCTTAAACAGTGAAATTACATATATGTATGTGTGTGTGTGTAATTTTTTTATTATTTATTAAGAAAAATGACTATTTTATTATTCTTAAAAAATAAAAATATTATTATTTTAAACTTTACTAGGCTCGAATTGGGATCGAACTCGAGTTCTAGTTTTATATTAAAAGCTCATCAAATTCGAGCTTGAGTATGAATTCGCCTGGACTCAACTTGATTGCAACCCTATTTGAAACTCATCAAACCCCCTCCAAAAAAAAGGGGGAAAAGGACGAAAAATTCAAGCCCAAGCTGATCTCTTGGCCTAATCTGGAAGTTCACTAGAGGGAGGGAAAAAGGAGAGAAAACTTGAGCTAGGGGAAAAAATTGAGAAAGGAAGACAATTTTTATTTATGTGTAAAAGAGAAAAGATTGTTGAAATGTGCACTTTCCTCATTTACCATCAAATTTTTTGTTTTAGAGTCACATTCTAGGGGGCAAGCAGGACGATTTTAATCTTTTGGCGCAACTAATTCACTTTCTTTTTATTTTCTTCATCCTTGATGATTAACTTTTACTCAGTTTTATTGTCTTAATCTGTTACCTTTCTTTTCTTTATACAAAAAACTAAGCCAAGTAAGAAAAGGATAAATCTTATGTACATTGACGATATATATATACTAACCTCAACTTTTTTTTTTTTTTTCCTTCTCTTCTCTCCATTTCTCTCAATCCACCATATTAGCTGTTAAATCTGCAAAATATGTTTTCATCTTGCTCTTCTACTAACTCAATTGAAGAAGCTAAAAATTTAACATGATCTTTTCCATTCCGGGTCTAGATCAAATGGCACGAAAGACGTTAATTAATTTCAGTGACTAAATTGAAAAAAATTGAATTTGGAGGACTCAAATCATCAACGTATATGAATGTAATTCTATATCCGAAGTCCAGGTAAGAGATTTGAGACCAATAAGTGAATTACAAAAATGAGGACATCCCATCAAAAATGATTCTCCCACTCTGGATCATTTCTAGAATTAAATGCAAAACCTTAATTAGTAAAACCGGACTCCATAATCATGAATCTTTGCGTTTGTGGAGGATGAGTATCCAATGCACGGGCCTCCAAAATGGATAACTGATGTCAGATTGCAGTGTACAATATCGTAGAATCACTATTCTATACACTAAAAACAGTGCTCAATTTTTCTGTACAGTACTTTGAAGAATGTGTAGAAAATTAAATTTGTCTTGTTCATTCAAATGGTCCTATCTGGACCATAAACACCATCATGTGAGCAACAAAGAGAGGATTATGAATTATGGAATTATAGAAAAAAAATGAAAAATAGTGTAACAATCTCATAGTCCATTCATGCTTGTAAGAACACTCAAGCACATTCATGAGGAAACGACTTTTAAGTGAATTTTGAAGTGACAAATTGATACAGTTTCATTTTATTATTTTCCATTCATATTTTCTCTGTGTTTTATAACTCAGAAGCTGCTGTCATCAAAATGAGCCTAGCAGATAAAGGAAATCAGATATGGAGTCTTGGTCACGGATGATATGAAGCATTCATCTTCCACTAATATATAATATGTTGCAGAACTAAGAAGCAGACTTTATTCATACATCAGATGAACTATAACATTCCATACATAAAAAGGATATGACAGCCTATCCTGCCTGATTTCTAACTGTTGTAATCAAAGCACAAATATCAAAAAAGCACAAATATTACCTTTAACCTTAAATTTTTGAACCTTCATAAGAGAAGATGTTTTTTGCATTTGCGTAGCTTATCTGAGCAAGTTCTTCTTTGTCCATCTCAAGTAAAGATGCAACATAGTCAAGCACATGACAAATGTTGGCTGGTTGATTAAGGGTATCTATTGGCAACTCTGATCTGTCTCCTTCCTCATCTTGGAGCTCAGAATTTTCCTTGGTAACAATAGGCAAACAACCTGAATTTAGTGATTTTGGTAAAGCATCAGGGGCATCAGTTTCTAGCAGAAGTCTTTCAAGAGGAATTGCCTGCAGAATCTTCTTTGCGTTGCTTTCTTCCACAGGCATAAGATGCCCGGAGATCGAAAAATAAGCACCAAGATTAGCAAGTTCAGGAACTAATTCAGCAGAGCCTATGTAAGAATGAAGCAAGAAACCAGCAGGGAATGGCCCTAAAGATTTCAATATTTCAATCATATCATCAAAAGCTTCCACACAATGAATTGATGCTGGCCTCTTGATTTCCTTCGCAAGTTGAAGCTGCTGACAAAAAACTTCACGTTGATCTGCATAATCAACATGACTTGCCCATGGAGCTTTGTCCAATCCAATCTCTCCAACTGCAGCTTCAGGGGAAGACTCGAGAAGTTCCTTCAAATTGTTCAGCCAATTGGGAGTTCTGTCAGAGATAAACCAGGGATGGAGACCAAAGTTTGGAATAATACAAAGATTGCTTTGACTCATTTCTTTCACCAAGTGCCAGTCTTTTTCAGAAACTCCATTGACAGCAATATGGACCACTCCTGCATCAAGGGCTGTTTTGATTATCCGAGGAGAGATTTTATGGATTCTTGGATCTTGGAGGTGACAATGAGCATCAAACAATTTCATCCTTTTGACAGTTGTTGACCAATTGAAGCTCGCTAGCTACTTTTCTTGATGATCTTTTCGTAATTTCCTCCTGCAATTATAGGCTCAATCTTTTGCTGGTGGATTAGTAGGTAGGTTCAAATGGTCAACGGCTTAACAGAGGAAGCAGCAGGAGAAGAATTTTGCTTATAACAAAGAAAAAAGTGAAGGAGAGTTTTTAATAGGGAAAACTGCACAAAAGGTCCCTTACATATGGCAAATGTAAAAATTTAGTCCCTTAAAATGAAAAAGAGCGAATTTAGTCCCTCCGTTTAAAAAAAGGATCCAATTTGATCCCTGCGTGCTATTCCGTCTGAATTCTTGACGGAAACAAGCATGTGCACATCACGTGACCAATTATGTAAGGATAAAACAGACATATCAGTGGAGTGTTGGCTGAAAATGTGAGGGACCAAAGAAGCTTGAGCCCCAAACCAAAACGATAAGAAAAAATTGCAAAATCGCAGCTGCAGTCCGTGATCAAGTAGAGGAAAATCGTTAATTCAAGGGAGAATCTAGCGGAGAAGACTAACCGGGCCAATGAATGAAGAGAATAACATCAAAATCCCAGATTACGGTATGTGTATTTGAACCCAAATCACGAAATTGGTTGTATTGAATCATGATTTTGTCTTATTTGTTGAAATAATGGACAATAATCGTCATTCTTGTATGTATTTGTTTATTTTACGTGTTGATTATGTGGCGACCCACCGGTACCAAAGGGCTTAGCGGATCCTTCTCGCCAGGACTCGATAACAAAAGCGATAATTCTCACCAAAGGACGATAAGTACATTATATATATACTTAATATCCACTACAAGACCACGAGAGTTAGAGAATAACTCCCGTTAAGGTTTCTCATACCCGCTATCTAAAATACAATATACATGGCCAAAACTCCAACCCAAAGCAAGTACTAAAGCTAAAGGCTACACTATGCCTCCCAGCATCAATTCTACGCTTGGGAAAACAAATTGAAAGGGGTAAGCTATATGCTTAGTGAATAATCGGAGGGTACATGTAAATCACATTACCACAAATTTTCAAATCAATAGCAAAAGTAACACCACAAATAAGGATATGGCTTCAAAGCCATTTCCATTGAGCAATAATGTCATTGAGATCCCAAAAGCATTGAGATCGACCATCTATTTGGTGGGAAAAACAACATTTACCATTGAGACCCCAAGGCAACCTTGAGATCAAACCACCCAAGTGGTCGAAACAACATTTACCAATGAGACCCCAAGGCAACCCCTTGAGATCAAACCATCCAAGTGGTCAGAAATAACATTGAGACCCCAAGGCAACCCCTTGAGATCAAACCATCCAAGTGGTCAAAATAACATTTACCATTGAGACCCCAGGCAACCCCTTGAGATCAAACCACTCAAGTGGTCGAAATAATAAGCGACATTGAGACCCCAAAGGCACCCTTGGGATCGACCATCCCATGGTCACTCATCACCAAAAATATCATATGTACAATTCATATATTACCCATCATATGCATTCGTATATCACACATCATATGCATTAGGTATATCACACAACACGTACATTCAAGAATCATATATGGATCTTTGGTCGAGTCGCGATAAAGTACACCCTCGTCAAACATCCACTTAACACATTTCACATTATATTCACGAGATAAAGTCTAATTACTCACCAATGGTACAAAAGCAAAGAGGTTAGAAAAGTTCCCGGTCTCCTCGACCCGTCACTTCTGTGAAAAGACACCAAAACCACTTAGAAACACTTAAAACAGCAAATAAGGTACATGCATAGGCGTTCGACTAAAAGCGGATAAGAATGGAACGAAAAAACACACTAAAAGGTGTAAAAGCAGTTTGACACCACAATGCGCCTTACTCATAACTCAAGCTACAAGTATCGGATTAGAGTGCACGAGGTGCCGTTTCGAAGCTAAGAGAACAAGCTATAACTTTTATGAAGACAACTTCAACCCAGATTTACTCCATCTAGGTCAAAAACGCAGAAACAGTTTCAGAAATTTCGCCATCAGAATGTCCGACAGGCCAACTTCAAACGGACATAACTCAGCGCTCACAAATCGAAATCAAGAAATTCCAGATGCGTTGGAAAGCTAGAACAAAGGGCTATAACTTTCGTGTTTTGGCCAAAGCTAAATCACAAAGGAACAACACCAAAACAGCGCCAAAGTGCAGTCAAATCCTATTTTTTTCCGTTCAATGCCCAAACGAATTTTTTAAAACACATTCATGCAAATTCCATGCCTGCGATTACACACATGCAAAACAGCTCCTCACACACCTCACACCACTCCAAATCAGCCGCACATACACACACTACACACACATCACAAGTGGGAATTCAAGAGCCCACCAGTTCAATTCTGTGGGTGGAATTCAAGAAACCCGCGAAACAACTAAACCTACAATCCAACATTAATTCTACCATTAGCATTAAAGCAAAACCCTAACCCTAACTCATAATCATGGCAAGGAAAAACATACATCGAAATTAACCAAACCAATCCGTAGAATCATCTCAAAAGCTATCAGTGGCCATGAATGAACCCAAAACAAGAACAAAATCCATCATTTTCATCAACTTCAACCAAATTCCAGCTTATATAGAAAGGAAAATACCTTCTTGGCTTATGTTCTTGATGAAATTACAAACCCCAAGCTAGCCTTCTTATCCTCCTAACTCAACTTCAAGATTGGATGGTTGAAACTTGCAAAAATCCTCAAGCTTTTCTTTCTTGTTTTTCCTCTCTTTTCTCTCTTTTCCTTCTATTTTCTTCCCTCTTTTCTCCTTGCTTACTTTCTTGTCTTCCTTTTGCTAAGAGATTAAGTCTCTTAGATATTTGTTTTGTTAGTCAAAATTTGGTCCAAGTCCAAGTCAAAGTTGTCATGCTCAAATCAACCTAGAAACTTAAGCTATTTTCCACTCTTGCCCAGTAATTTTCTTTCCTATCAAACTAGTCCATGGGTGCTCAATTTAACCTAGCCTATCAAAGCTTAATCACACTTACTTAGGCTACTAATCACCTAGGCACCTTAATCTCTCTTCTTGCACATGCTTTAACACACGTAAAATCAAAGAAATAACAAACTTGTAGTTGGATAAAACTTAAATTTATTTTCAAAACTAGGGTTTTCATATATACAATTTAGGGTTTTATCCAATTTAGGGTTTTGAAGCAAATTAGGGTTTAAATGCAAATTAGGGTTTTCAAACTTGTAAAACAAAATAATTAAAACAAACATTTTTAAAAGTAAAACAAACCATATAAACACCTTGGCAAACAAAAATAACTATAATTAACATTATTTAATATTTTCCAAAATTGAGAAAATGGGCCTTACAGTTAAGGTGGAATTGGTATTATTTTTTCAACTACGTGGTCCCGATTCAAGCGGTGTGTTTCGTTAGCATCAACATCTCTATTAAGCATGGTCCCGGATAATCTTTTTTTCTTCGAAAATCACACCTAAATGGTTGGCGGTAATATTAATCTATTTTCAATTGGTCCACTATGGAGGTGAATTAGCGATGTAACCAAAGCATACATGGGGAAAGGTTAGAATTTTTGACTATTGTGATGTTGAGAGATGGAGTATTTGTATGTTGGATAGGATGGCAGAAAGGTTAGGGTTTGCGAGTTTTGTAAGCTACTATTATCTAATACCGGTAGGAAGATAGAGGGATGGGTTAGTATATGTAGTATGTGAAGATGTTGCTCATTGGCGAGAAGGTGTGAGAAATGGGTGGTAGATGTATATTTTGTGCACCTAAATCCTACGACAATGGAACAAGATGAAGGTTCACGTGGAAGAAATAATTCTAACCAATATCCCCTAATGAATCTAACAAGGAATATGAAGTGAACACGAGTGGAATAGGTGATGGGCAGAATATAGAGTCCTGAGAACAACACGGAGGAGAAAAATCACAACTGGAGGGAGAATAGAAGCAACATAGTGATGAAGTTGTTGGAGCTCACTCGGGAAGGGATAATGCATCTCCACCAAGTCAACATGAAACATCAAAGGAAAAAAAGCAAGAAGAAAGGTGGTAAAAAAGATGAAAGCGACAACAAGAACAAACATACTCAAGAAGGCAGGAATCGGTGATATTGAGGTATTTGTCGGTGACTATGAGTTTAGTGATGAGGAGCATGTAGTCACAGCTGTTAAACAAAGGAAAGTTGAATGGGAAAAGATAGTGAATAACAGCAAGACTAGTAGAAGGACAACTGGCTACACGAAATGGAGACCGATTGAGATGGAAAAAGATAATAGTGATTCGGATGATTTTGAAAGTTGCTGTGATTCTGAAGAAGATGAAGACCAACCAAGAAAAAGGATTAAATGTCCAAAGTTCAATCCTGAAAGTGGCATGAAGGATCCAAAATGTGAGATTGGGCAGACTTTCACCTCCAAGAAATTATTCATGCTGGCATGTAAGAGCCATGGTGTTACTCATGGGAGAAAAATTAAGTTTAGTAAAAATGATAAGAGAAAAGCCACAGCTTATTGCAATGACTGTAGTTGGAAAGTTTCCACAATTATGAAAGACAAGAGGGACCTTTCGGTCAAAAGCTTACAAGATAAGCATACATGTGGAAGATCATTTGAGCATGGGCAACCTCATCTTTCCTTGTTGAGATACAAAAGGAGCTTCTTTGTTTTACAGATATGAAGGGTAGCAATTTACAAGACAAAGTGAAAACCGACATGAATGTGAACATATCTAGGTGGCAAGCCCTGGGACTAAGAAAAAAGCGAGAGAGCGATTGATGGTGATAATGAAGCTCAATATAACAAATTGTGGAACTATTGTAGAGGTAAAAGGGCTAATCAGGGCTCAAATGTGTTTATGCGATTCTGAGAAGATGATGAGGGAGAGAATAGGTTTGAGAGGCTATACATTATGTCTACATGCATGCAAGATAGGTTTTCTAGCAGGGTGTAGGCCCGTTGTGGGCCTTGATGGCTGCCACTTGAGAGGCCCTCACAAGGGTGTGTTGCTATCTGCTGTGGGAATTGACCCAAACGACCAATTATATCCTATTGCCTATCTGTTGTTGAATTGGAGAACAAGAAAACGTGGAAGTGGTTTGTGGCCGAACTTGTGAATGACCTCAAATCATGGATGAAGACAAGTGGACCTTTATGACTAATAAGCAAAGGTGCACTTTTCTTTACTAGATTTTGTTTGTTTTACTTTACTAATATAATATGTTGTAATATCTCTCATATTACTGTTTTAATATTACTATTTTTGAAGGGATTAATTCAAGCTTTGCATGAACTTGTTCCTGTGGAGCCTGAGAATGTGTGTGAGGCATATGTACAACAATTTCAAGAAAACACAGAGGCTTGGCATTAAAGGAGAGAATCTGGGCTCTTGCAAGAGCACCATACAAGAATATGTTGTCAGCTTTGCTAGAGTCTTTAAAAAGTATGATAAAGATGCATTTAGATGGATAGTTGACAACACGAGCCTCAAAATTGGATCGGGGCATATTTTAGGACCTCCCAAAGTGTGACATATTGTTGAACAACCTCTGTGAAAGTTTTAACTCCAGCATTCTAGAAGCAAGAGAAAGGCCTATACTAGGCATGTTAGAAACCATTAGGCTGTATTTATTGGTGAGAATGGAGAATAAGAGGGAATGGATGGGGAAATACCCTGGGAAAGTGTGTCTAAAGATCCTAAAAAAATTAGAGAGGTGAAGAATGCTTCTAATACATGCATTGCTACACCTTGTGGGGCTGGTTTTATGAAATTAGATGTATGTATGGAGATAGATATTAGGTTAACTTAGGCTAGAGCGTGTAGTTGTAGAAGGTGGGAATTGAATGGCATCCGCGCATGCAATAAGTGCTATTTCTTTGACTAAGGAGTCTCAGAATCATTTGTCGATGAATGTTACTCAAAAGAGGCCTACATGAGAGCATATGAGCCTATCATCTACCACATTAATGGTGAGCATCGTGGAAAGATCTTAAAAAAGGTCCTGTACTGCCACCTGAGAATAAAATACTTCCTGGCAGACCAAAGAAGGCCAGAAGAAGAGAGCCAGATGAGCCACCAGCCACAAGAAGTACTCGAGGACAAATGAAAAAGTTGTCCAGATCTGGATTCATGGAGTATAAGTGCAGATTGTGTAAAGAGGTAGGGCACAACAGCAGAAAATGTCCAGGAAAGAAAGATGGGGCAGATAATAGTGGCGCTACAGCACCATCATCTGGCGCTACTCAGACTGAGCGAGAAGCTGCAGTAGCTGGTTCTAATGAAGAGTCTCAGCCACAACAACAACAAAACAATTTTCACCAGCAAGCACAGTCCATTGATGGTCAAAATGTAGAGTCTTGCATTCCACGAGAAGCTGTTATTGGGAAAAATGCAGATTTCATTGATATATGTGATGAAATTCTGTTTGATCTCATGAATCAGACTCCAAGTGAACCATCAACAAACCAGCAACATGCTCGACCTCCACCTACTATGACTCAGCCCTCTCCAGTTCATACTCTATTGCCTTTAACTCATTTTAATTTGCAAACTTTTCTGCATTTTTTAGTAATATTGTTTGCTTGTTTCTCTTGTTGTTGAACATGGTCAGGGAAAGAAAGTGAAGTACAAATGTGGTGTATGTCATAGGTTTGGACATACTCGAAGTAATTGTGACTCTATATTGGCTTCTCTTTATAGAAGGGCGCCATATGAACCTCGTGGATTGGCTGTATGTGTAGTTTGTTATGTTGCTTAGTTGTTTAATTTCACTACTATGATAATTATGTAATGTCATTTTCCTTACTTTTTCATTTGCAAGTACAGAAAGCCAATAACATAACTGCTGCTACTGCTGCTTCAAAGAAACCTACTGCTACCAGAAAGACAGCTGCTGCAACAAAGAAGGGTTGAATAAGAATGGAGCCACTGATATAACTACTGTTGTTATGTCTTTTTGTCGTTTTGTGTAGTTGACTTTTTTGTTTTGGGAGGAGTTAGCCCCAGTACAATGTGATTGACTTCGACTTGTTCAAACCTAACTTTTGGTTGTTATAGTCTGTGAAGAAGATGGACAATTTATGTAGTGGTTTCAATTCTGTAAGAAAAACATGATCCTGGAATGTTTTTGTTTAAGCAATGGAATTGATACTCTTCTTGCTTCTAATATCAACAGATTGATTCTCTTATTGTTCCTGCTTTTAGAAAGTTTACTACAATTTCAATTCTCTTGTTTCGTCTTTGTTCCATTTTGATCATCATATCAGCATTTCAGCGTCTTCCAACTAGTCTTTTAAGCATTATGTAATATCAAATGAAAAAATAGAACTCAGCTATGCAATTAATATCACATTCCACATTCCAGATGAGAGATGCATGGCAGCAATTGACAATGAGCAGTACAATAAATTCCCTTTAGGGTAAACCTTCCCAAAAACTAAGTTGTCTTCCCTAAAATACATCATAGGAACCTATTTCACAAGCCAAATGGCACAAGTACTAAGTCAGCCCCTCCATATCCATTGACAGAGTAAAGTAATGGAGGTCACGAACAAGAAAAATTTTAGTTTTCTATCTTTGCGCTTTTTTTCCTCCATTTCCGCCTCCAGCTCTCTCACTTTCCTTGTCAACCTTCGTGTATGCCTCACCAGCCTATCACACCTCTCACATCCACTTGTGTCATACCACAGAGTAGCCACCTCCCATCATTATCAACCTGAAATAAGGTGAAATTTTCTCTCTTCCTGCAATAAGAACAGGTAAGAAGTTCAAGCAAAAACTTACTTCATAATAGGCACAGCCATAGAACTTCTTCCCCGGATTTTCAGCCGTCCATGAAGTTTTCATCCTTGCTGGTATACCGCAAGCACATATTGGTGGTTCTCCCATGGTTGGTTATGCCCAATTGAATTTAGGGTTTTGAACAAATTGAAGGAGATTGACCAAGAAAAGGCTCTTTGGTCCCTCACATTTTCAGCCAACACTCCACTGATATGTCTGTTTTATCCTTACATAATTGGTCACGTGATGTGCACATGCTTGTTTCCGTCAAGAATTCAAACGGAATAGCACGCAGGGATCAAATTGGATCCTTTTTTTAAATGGAGGGACTAAATTCGCTCTTTTTCATTTTAAGGGACTAAATTTTTTACATTTGCCATATGTAAAGGACCTTTTGTGCAGTTTTCCCTTTTTAATAAATTACTAAGTAGCTGATGATATAGCATGAATAATGATGTACGATCTAATGTAAAGTTGTAAAAACAAAAAGAAAAAAAAATGGAAGGAGGTCCAAAAAAAATGTGATAATATAACTTCTCCTACAATTATAGAAAGATCTAAATTAGTGCCTCATCTTCATGTGTTAAGATTTGAAACCTTACGCTTTCATTTGTAATTGTGGATTAGAACCCCTCCACATCTAATGTCTTTTCAGATTAGAGGGATTGAATGGAGAAGCATAGTTAGTAAAATACGGGAGGATATAATATGGAATATTATACGTATGCATATGATACGAATTTTTTTCAAAAGTATGATGAAAAATTTGGTATAAAAATATGTATTCGGTAAAATTATGCATATAAATTCATACGTGAATAGTAAGAACATATTTGAAAGTTACAGAACTAAAAATATGGATAAATATACTACAAATTTCAAAAATTATGTTACATTTATACTCATTTTAAACTTATTTTTATGTGTGAGACATTAAATTTATTAATAGTTTATCATTTTATCACTTAAATACAGATACATCTACCATTTTTGTGATATATATCGTTCTTATTTTGTAGATACTTCAAAAGGTCTATCAGTATCTTTACTCAAAATTTTGAAATTTTTTGAAAAAATTGAAATATAATTGGAGAAGTATAATACATTAAAAGTTTATTATATGTTTTATACGTTAATTGAAAAGTATGAGTATTTCTCAGAGTATTTTTAAAATGTATGAAATATGAAAATATTTTTGAAATGATACATGAACGTATATTATACAAATATAATTACAAGTATTTTACTTTACATAAAGCGGCTTAGCATTTGGAGCAGTGCTTCTCCCGGTTTAATTGTGATTCTCCTGCTATTTTGGACTTCAGTGTCTTTTCACATGGAAGTGCCTTTGATTAGGGATTGGTTTTCGCTTTTTCTCCTCGAGGCCTGATCTATTGCTGGACGATTGTGCCCTTCTGTCTCAGTTTTCTTGTTATTTTCACATGGATTGTGTCTATATTGCTGGGCTAGCAAGGAGGGAGTCAAGATTATGGCAATGAAACTAGCGGAAACTAGGCTAATGTGTTTAGCTCATTTAGGAGCAGTTTGGTTCGAATTCCACTATCACTATCACTATCGGTATCATAGAGTGGTCAATGATAATGGGTTTTGATGAAAACCCATAGTGTGTTTGTTAATGTGGAATGGATTTTATAATTTATTATGTTCCTTTTTCATTGTTTCTTTTTTTCTTTTCTTTCTTTCCATTTGTTGAAACAGTAGCATTTTATTTTCTTATTTTTGCATTTAATGAGAATAAAAGGGTAATTAAGATGATTTAAAAAGAATAAGATGGGCAAATAAGATGATTCCCTAGTTACAAGTAGTTAATCAAAAAACCCATAAAATAGGCCTATCATTCCCATTAATTTATTTCCATTGACCCCAACCAAACATTTTATATGGGTATAATTGAATTTGAAACCCATAGTGGGGGTTGAAACCTATTTACCAAACATCCCCTTAGTATGGTAATAGTTTGGATTGCAATTTATTCGTAGAAGGATAAATAAAGATGAGGCATCATGAGTCCTATTAAAAGTAGGAAAGTAAATAACAATGCATTACCCTCCGCCTTAATAATACAAGCTGAAAAGGCAAATTATATGGAAAAAACAAATATATTCATTGGTCATGGATTTCAAAAATGAATAATGGTACTATTCTTGAAACCTAAATTATGAAATCACTAAATTAAAACAAAGTCCTACTACCGCTTCAAAGTGGATATTTTAATTTGTAATCTTTAATGATAATGAAAATAATACCAGCACTACCAATTATACCTATTAGTGACGGTATAACTTAAGAAAAATGTATAGTATAGTTGACCATAAATTATTTTTACTCAACTTGTATATATTTCGTTTAGCTTCGACCCTAATTAGCTTTGAATGAGAGTGTAGAACCCAGCCACTGGAAACAGCCTTGGATATTAATGATTATACTATTTATTTTAATTATCTTCTTCATACATGAATATTTCAAGCAAATTATATGGAAGAAGGGAATATATTCATTGGTTATGGATTTACAAAATGAATAATGGTGGTACTATTCTTCAAGTCTAAATTATGAAATCACTAAATTAAAACAAAGTCCTTCTAGCCCTTCAAAGTGGATATTTTTATTTGTAATCTTTAATAATACTAAAAATAATACCAGTCGTACCAATTACACCTATTCGTAACAATATAATTTAAGAAAAATATATGGTACAGTTGACCATAAATTATTTCTACTTAATTTGTATATATTTCATCTAGCGTCGACCCTGATTAATTTTGAGTAAGAGTATAAAACCCAATCACTAAGAATAGCCTTGGATATTGGTGATTATTCTATTTATTCTGATTATCTTCTTCATACATAAATATGTAATATTATTATGCCATTTTTACATTCTAAATATTTTTTTAAGGAGCACTATAAAATATTATTAGTTTTCCTTTTGCATTTTTTAATGCTAATACTTGCAGCCATTGTGGCTAATTCTTGGTCTTATGTAGTTTTCATATTATGAGAGTGGTAAATTTAAATATATTCGAAAAAATGCTAAACCAAATTGCCAGTTATCAGTTTCGTTTGCTTCAAATTTTGCTTTGGAGGATAGGTATGGAATCAACTATTTGACATCATTCAGCTTACATTTATACTAAAGCTAAATGTGGTGCTTTTTTTTTTTTAAGTACTTTATATTGCAACTAAATATGGTTTTCCTGTTATTTCAGCATCCATTGTGTCTATAATCCTCATCTTTAAATGTATTTCTATAATTTATAAACAAATTCAATACAAAGGAGGTTCTATGCCTCCACTATCCGAGTTTGGTATTTTTGTGTGAAACAAAGAATCAGGAAAAGTTTTTGAGGAACCTGCAGGCTAAGATTAGATATAAGGATGGTCTCGTGGTTAATCCGATAGGTAAGGTTGGGGGTCTTGCACTTTTTTGGAATGAGGATGTAAAAGTCTCTGCTACTTTTGTAACTAATTTTTGCATCGAGGCCTGCATTGAGGACTATGAAAGTAATTGCCAATGGTGGTTCGTAGGCTTGTATGCTAGCACTGATGATAACATAAGAAGGGACCAGTAGAATTATATCACCCAAAGACAACAAGTGTGGAGTGATAAATGGATAATCGCGGGAGATTTTAATGATATTAGAAATAATCAGGAAAAATGGAGGGGGGGGGGGAGGGAAAGATGACAAGCAAGCTGCAAAGATTTCAATAATTTTATAAAGCTAAATAATCTCATTGACATTGGTTATGAAGGGACTCCATGGACGTGGAGCAACTCCTGGGAAGGAAATAGTGAAGTAAGGCAGAGGCTTGACAGATGTTTGGTTAGCTTGATCTGGAACCAAAGCTATGAGCATGCAACCTGCACACACGTGGAAAAGGAAGCTTCAGACCATTGCTTGTTGCTCATTAATACCTGGCCTGATAAGAAGAAAGTTGAGCGAAGATTCTACTTCAATCAAAGATGGGCCAGAAATCCGGATTCAACTGAGGTTATCAGAACAGCATGGCATAAAGAACAAGTTGGATCAAGAATGTTCAAGGTCGTGAGGAAAGTCAAGGAATGTAGGTTTGCCTTAATAAACTGGAACAAGAAACTCAGAAACAATTCTAGGATTAAGATTAACGAGATCAAAGACCAGCTGGAAAAGGTAAAGATGATGGATGATCCCACAAAAAGAAGTCTGAGTGCCAACTTAAAAGCACAACTAGGCAGGGCGTATAAGGAGGAGGAGAGGTACTGGAGCCAGAAAGCACACAATAGATGGTTGAAAGAGGGTGACAAGAACACTTCATTTTTCCATACAAGTGTGATGAACAGAAGGAGGAAGAATAAAATTAGCACTCTTCAAAAGGCGAGTGGGGAATGGTGCAACTCGAACCTGGACATTCAAACAGAGCTCAGTGAGCACTATACAAAGCTGTTCACATCTGCCAACCCACAGGATATTGAGCTGGTGCTTAGAGCAGTGCCTACTACTATTACTAGGCAGATGAATGAAAAGCTGATTAAACCAGTGGACGAACAAGAAATCAGAAAGGCTATTTTTTTCATGCACCCCAACAGAGCACCGGGAGTTGATGGTATGTCCCTCTTATTTTTTCAACATTACTGGTCTGTAATTAGCTGCAATATTGTGAACGCGGTGAATAGTTTCTTTCATACGGGCAATATTCTGAAGTCAATTAATGAAACTATTATCACCCTCATACCTAAAGTCGAAAATCCTGTTAATCTTGCTAATTACAGACCTATAAGTCTCTGCACTGTCTTATACAAAATCATTTCCAAAATCTTGTCAAATAGGCTAAAGACAGTGCTTAAATTTTGCATTAGCCCCTCGCAATATGCCTTCATTCCGTGCAGAGAAATTCTTGATAATGTAGTTCTAGCCCATGAAGTTGTTCATTTTATGAAAAACAAGAGGAGAGGAAAGGATGGCTATATGGCAATTAAACTAGACATGTCTAAAGCCTACGATAGAGTTGAGTGGGGCTTTTTGGGGAGGATCATGATGAAAATGGGTTTCTATCCAATTTTTGTGCTTTGGATTATGTCTTGCATTTCCACTGTGTCTTACTCGTTTAACCTAAATGGTGAGAAAGTTGGTTATATTAAACCCTCTCGTCGTGGGATTAGACAAGGTGACCCACTGTCACCTTATCTCTTTATCATTTGTGCTGAAGGCCTCTCATGCCTATTGCAGGAAGCTGAGCATGGAAAAGAATTAACTGGTCTAAAATTTGCAAAGAAAGTCCATGTATCTCTCATTTATTTTTTGCAGACGACTCACTGCTTTGTTGCAGAGCTGATGACCAGGAAGCCTTAAAGGTGATGGAGCTACTTGATTTATATGGAAGAGCATCAGGCCAATCTGTGAACTTCGATAAGTCCGCAGTCTTCTTCAGCAGAAATACAGGGGCGGATATGAGGAACTCAGTTAGAAGGGTGCTGGACAATATGAGGGAAGCCATGAGTGGTAATTACTTAGGGCTGCCAATGATTATTGGGAGGTCTAAAAATCAAGTTTTCAGTTATGTGACAAATAGAGTGACTAGTAAGCTGCAAGGATGGAAACAAAAATTATTGAGTCAAGGGGGAAAAGAGGTGCTTGTGAAATCCGTGATCATGGTAATGCCGACTTATGTAATGTCCTGCTTTAGACTTCCAAAAGGTTTATGTAAGGACATGTGCAGGAAAATAGCCAATTTCTGGTGGGGTAGTGAGGAAGACAGTAGAAAGATTCATTGGGCAAACTGGAAGAAGCTCTCACAGGTTAAAGGGCGAGGGGGTGTTGGGTTTAGAGATCTGGAACACTTCAACTCAGCTTTGCTTGCTAAGCAAATTTGGCTCTTTCTCACTGCACCAAATTTGTTAGTAAGCAAAGTCCTAAAGGCAAAGTACATGAAGGATGCAAATTGGCTGAATAAGAAATCTCCTCGGACAGCTTCATGGGTCTGGAAAAGCATTCATGGGGCTAGAAACTTGCTGATTAATGGGCTGTGGAAGAGAGTGGGTGACGGGGAAAGTATCCAGATTTGGGATGATAAGTGGATATCTTCAACCGATACGGGAAGAGTGACTACTGCAAAACCTGAGAGTTGCCCACTGTCAAAAGTGAGTGAGTTGATCCAGAATGGCCAATGGAACAAAGATGAATTACACAGGTGGTTCAATAGTGCTGATGTGCAATCCATATCAAGCATGCCTATCAGTTTGTTCAGGAGGAAAGATAGGTTGTATTGGAGACACTCAAAGTCAGGCATGTACACGGTTAAATCTGGTTATGCGCAGGCAAAACAGGAGGAGGAACACCAACGCAGGAAGAATGGACACTGGGCAGAGACAAGTTGGGAAAATAAGAAGGAGGTGGTATGGAAAAAAACGTGGGGCCTGAACATAAAAGCAAAGCACAAACACTTCCTATGGAAGTGCTTAAACAACATTCTGCCGACTCAAGCTGTAATCTAGAAGAGAATTGGGAATCATGATAACACCTGCTGTGGCTATGGAGAAGCAGTGGAAACGGTGGAGCACTTGTTCCTAAGCTATCCAAGGGCAGAGATAATCTGGAAATTAGCACCTATTAATTGGGATGGCCTGAATCACTGCCACAACAATTTCTGGAAATGGTGGCAGGCGGTCTTAAAATCTGCTACTAAGGAAGTAGGATTGGATCATGTGCACCTCACGGTCAACATTCTTTGGCAAATTTGGAAGGCAAGAAACAAAATGGTTTTTGATAAGAAAAAGTCGGATGCTGTGAAACTAGTACAAAAAGCTCATGGAGAATGGTTGGAGTTTGATGCTACACTTGCCGAGATGAATGGGAACATGAGCAGGGCGTTGGGACCAGAACAGAACCAGAATAGGTGGGAACCTCCTAAGCAAGGGATCGTCAAGATCAACACGGATGCCGCAATTTCCAGCCACATGATAAGAACCGGGAAAGGAATTATTGCAAGAGACTGGACAGGCAAGATCATCAGAGCTAAAGGCATCGTGGAACAAAAAAGAAGCGAGGCAGCAGTGGAAGAAGCATTGGCAGTGAGAACTGCACTTAGAATGGCCAAGGAAGCAGGTTGGGCAAAGATAATAGTCCAATCAGATTGCAAAGCCTTGATTGACCAGATTTCAACAGGCAATGTGCAAGAGGGCAAAGTCGCAACAATCCTGGAAGACATTGATGAGTTTCGGTCCAGCTGTGAGCTGTGTGACTTTAGTTTTGTGCATAGAATAGGTAATCAGTGCAGCCATTTGTTAGCCCAATTCGCTATTAAGTTAGCAGCTAATGTTGAATGGGTTAATCATTACCCAGTGTGGCTAACAAAGAAAGCTGAGGAAGATTTGGGGGTAGTTACCCCTTTTGGTGATTAACTCTTGTATTATCAAGTGTCTATATCAATATTTCTATTTCCGTTTGTTTAAAAAAAATGTGGTGCTTTTTTTTTTTAAGTACTTTATATTGCAACTGAATATGGTTTTCCTGTTATTTCAGCATCCATTGTGTCTATAATCCTCATCTTTAAATGTATTTCTATAATTTATAAACAAATTCAATACAAAGGAGGTTCTATGCCTCCACTATCCGAGTTTGGTATTTTTGTGTGAAACAAAGAATCAGGAAAAGTTTTTGAGGAACCTGCAGGCTAAGATTAGATATAAGGATGGTCTCGTGGTTAATCCGATAGGTAAGGTTGGGGGTCTTGCACTTTTTTGGAATGAGGATGTAAAAGTCTCTGCTACTTTTGTAACTAATTTTTGCATCGAGGCCTGCATTGAGGACTATGAAAGTAATTGCCAATGGTGGTTCGTAGGCTTGTATGCTAGCACTGATGATAACATAAGAAGGGACCAGTAGAATTATATCACCCAAAGACAACAAGTGTGGAGTGATAAATGGATAATCGCGGGAGATTTTAATGATATTAGAAATAATCAGGAAAAATGGAGGGGGGGGGGGAGGGAAAGATGACAAGCAAGCTGCAAAGATTTCAATAATTTTATAAAGCTAAATAATCTCATTGACATTGGTTATGAAGGGACTCCATGGACGTGGAGCAACTCCTGGGAAGGAAATAGTGAAGTAAGGCAGAGGCTTGACAGATGTTTGGTTAGCTTGATCTGGAACCAAAGCTATGAGCATGCAACCTGCACACACGTGGAAAAGGAAGCTTCAGACCATTGCTTGTTGCTCATTAATACCTGCCCTGATAAGAAGAAAGTTGAGCGAAGATTCTACTTCAATCAAAGATGGGCCAGAAATCCGGATTCAACTGAGGTTATCAGAACAGCATGGCATAAAGAACAAGTTGGATCAAGAATGTTCAAGGTCGTGAGGAAAGTCAAGGAATGTAGGTTTGCCTTAATAAACTGGAACAAGAAACTCAGAAACAATTCTAGGATTAAGATTAACGAGATCAAAGACCAGCTGGAAAAGGTAAAGATGATGGATGATCCCACAAAAAGAAGTCTGAGTGCCAACTTAAAAGCACAACTAGGCAGGGCGTATAAGGAGGAGGAGAGGTACTGGAGCCAGAAAGCACACAATAGATGGTTGAAAGAGGGTGACAAGAACACTTCATTTTTCCATACAAGTGTGATGAACAGAAGGAGGAAGAATAAAATTAGCACTCTTCAAAAGGCGAGTGGGGAATGGTGCAACTCGAACCTGGACATTCAAACAGAGCTCAGTGAGCACTATACAAAGCTGTTCACATCTGCCAACCCACAGGATATTGAGCTGGTGCTTAGAGCAGTGCCTACTACTATTACCAGGCAGATGAATGAAAAGCTGATTAAACCAGTGGACGAACAAGAAATCAGAAAGGCTATTTTTTTCATGCACCCCAACAGAGCACCGGGAGTTGATGGTATGTCCCCCTTATTTTTTCAACATTACTGGTCTGTAATTAGCTGCAATATTGTGAACGCGGTGAATAGTTTCTTTCATACGGGCAATATTCTGAAGTCAATTAATGAAACTATTATCACCCTCATACCTAAAGTCGAAAATCCTGTTAATCTTGCTAATTACAGACCTATAAGTCTCTGCACTGTCTTATACAAAATCATTTCCAAAATCTTGTCAAATAGGCTAAAGACAGTGCTTAAATTTTGCATTAGCCCCTCGCAATCTGCCTTCATTCCGGGCAGAGAAATTCTTGATAATGTAGTTCTAGCCCATGAAGTTGTTCATTTTATGAAAAACAAGAGGAGAGGAAAGGATGGCTATATGGCAATTAAACTAGACATGTCTAAAGCCTACGATAGAGTTGAGTGGGGCTTTTTGGGGAGGATCATGATGAAAATGGGTTTCTGTCCAATTTTTGTGCTTTGGATTATGTCTTGCATTTCCACTGTGTCTTACTCGTTTAACCTAAATGGTGAGAAAGTTGGTTATATTAAACCCTCTCGTGGGATTAGACAAGGTGACCCACTGTCACCTTATCTCTTTATCATTTGTGCTGAAGGCCTCTCATGCCTATTGCAGGAAGCTGAGCATGGAAAAGAATTAACTGGTCTAAAATTTGCAAAGAAAGTCCATGTATCTCTCATTTATTTTTTGCAGACGACTCACTGCTTTGTTGCAGAGCTGATGACCAGGAAGCCTTAAAGGTGATGGAGCTACTTGATTTATATGGAAGAGCATCAGGCCAATCTGTGAACTTCGATAAGTCCGCAGTCTTCTTCAGCAGAAATACAGGGGCGGATATGAGGAACTCAGTTAGAAGGGTGCTGGACAATATGAGGGAAGCCACGAGTGGTAATTACTTAGGGCTGCCAATGATTATTGGGAGGTCTAAAAATCAAGTTTTCAGTTATGTGACAAATAGAGTGACTAGTAAGCTGCAAGGATGGAAACAAAAATTATTGAGTCAAGGGGGAAAAGAGGTGCTTGTGAAATCCGTGATCATGGTAATGCCGACTTATGTAATGTCCTGCTTTAGACTTCCAAAAGGTTTATGTAAGGACATGTGCAGGAAAATAGCCAATTTCTGGTGGGGTAGTGAGGAAGACAGTAGAAAGATTCATTGGGCAAACTGGAAGAAGCTCTCACAGGTTAAAGGGCGAGGGGGTGTTGGGTTTAGAGATCTGGAACACTTCAACTCAGCTTTGCTTGCTAAGCAAATTTGGCTCTTTCTCACTGCACCAAATTTGTTAGTAAGCAAAGTCCTAAAGGCAAAGTACATGAAGGATGCAAATTGGCTGAATAAGAAATCTCCTCGGACAGCTTCATGGGTCTGGAAAAGCATTCATGGGGCTAGAAACTTGCTGATTAATGGGCTGTGGAAGAGAGTGGGTGACGGGGAAAGTATCCAGATTTGGGATGATAAGTGGATATCTTCAACCGATACGGGAAGAGTGACTACTGCAAAACCTGAGAGTTGCCCACTGTCAAAAGTGAGTGAGTTGATCCAGAATGGCCAATGGAACAAAGATGAATTACACAGGTGGTTCAATAGTGCTGATGTGCAATCCATATCAAGCATGCCTATCAGTTTGTTCAGGAGGAAAGATAGGTTGTATTGGAGACACTCAAAGTCAGGCATGTACACGGTTAAATCTGGTTATGCGCAGGCAAAACAGGAGGAGGAACACCAACGCAGGAAGAATGGACACTGGGCAGAGACAAGTTGGGAAAATAAGAAGGAGGTGGTATGGAAAAAAACGTGGGGCCTGAACATAAAAGCAAAGCACAAACACTTCCTATGGAAGTGCTTAAACAACATTCTACCGACTCAAGCTGTAATCTAGAAGAGAATTGGGAATCATGATAACACCTGCTGCGGCTATGGAGAAGCAGTGAAAACGGTGGAGCACTTGTTCCTAAGCTATCCAAGGGCAGAGATAATCTCGAAATTAGCACCTATTAATTGGGATGGCCTAAATCACTGCCACAACAATTTCTGGAAATGGTGGCAGGAGGTCTTAAAATCTGCTACTAAGGAAGTAGGATTGGATCATGTGCACCTCACGGTCAACATTCTTTGGCAAATTTGGAAGGCAAGAAACAAAATGGTTTTTGATAAGAAAAAGTCGGATGCTGTGAAACTAGTACAAAAAGCTCATGGAGAATGGTTGGAGTTTGATGCTACACTTGCCGAGATGAATGGGAACATGAGCAGGGCGTTGGGACCAGAACAGAACCAGAATAGGTGGGAACCTCCTAAGCAAGGGATCGTCAAGATCAACACGGATGCCGCAATTTCTAGCCACATGATAAGAACCGGGAAAGGAATTATTGCAAGAGACTGGACAGGCAAGATCATCAGAGCTAAAGGCATCGTGGAACAAAAAAAGAAGCGATGGAAGAAGCATTGGCGGTGAGAACTGCACTTAGAATGGCCAAGGAAGCAGGTTGGGCAAAGATAATAGTCCAATCAGATTGCAAAGCCTTGATTGACCATTTCAACAATGTGCAAGAGGGCAAAGTCGCAACAACTCGGAAGACATTGATGAGTTTCGGTCCAGTGTGAGTCGTGTGACTTTAGTTTTGTGCATAGAATAGGTAATCAGTGCAGCCATTTGTTAGCCCAATTCGCTATTAAGTTAGCAGCTAATGTTGAATGGGTTAATCATTACCCAATGGCTAACAAAGAAAGTCGAGGAAGATTTGGGGGTAGTTACCCCTTTTGGTGATTAACTCTTGTATTATCAAGTGTCTATATCAATATTTCTATTTCCGTTTGTTTAAAAAAAATGTGGTGCTTTTTTTTTTTAAGTACTTTATATTGCAACTGAATATGGTTTTCCTGTTATTTCAGCATCCATTGTGTCTATAATCCTCATCTTTAAATGTATTTCTATAATTTATAAACAAATTCAATACAAACAGATACTACCAACAACTCTAAACAACAAACACACACACACACATATATATATATATATACATACACACACACACACACACACACACACACATATATATATATATATATGTATACATTCAAATATACATGCATATATATATATATATATATACATGTATAACTGTATCTGTACTCATCTGTATACACACACACACACAAATCGACATATACATATATATACACACCCATGCACACATATACACACATACATAAGAAAACAATTTATACGACATATACATTTATCACCATTTGTTTATTACAAATCATCCATATTCGTCTATATATAGTTTTTTTTTTCTAATAAATATAAATTTATACTTTTCTCATTGATATTCCAGTCTTTACAAACCAATTTACTATTCAATCAATCAGCAATGCTTGTGTATAAATCCATCAATTATATTTACTATCCATCTCAAAAAAATTGAAACTCGGTGATTTACAAGAAAAACAAATATCTGCTTATAGTAGACACAATTACAATATTAATATCTAAATCTTAATTTCTATATCTTAATTGTTAAACACTAAGGCTCCGTTTGGATTAGTTATTTTTGGGGTTCTTTTTCAAAAACACTACTGTAGCATTTGAGATGTGAAAAATAATTATTGTAACTGTCTTTGAGGTGTTTTTGCAAAAATTTTTGGGGGTATTTTTAAAATTAAAAATTTATTTGGAGTATTTTTGGGACATTTTTAAAATTAAAAATATATTTGGGGTAAATTTTTTGGGTACTTTTAAAATTAAAAATTTATTTGGGGTATTTTTAAAATAAAAAATTTATTTGAGATATTTTAAAATTAAAATTTATTTGGTGGGTGGTGGTGGTGGTGGGATGGGTTAATTTATTAAAAAAATACCCCAAATAAATTTTTAATTTTAAAATTATCCAAAAAATTATCCTAAATAAATTTTTAATTTTAAAAATACAACAAAAAATTACCTCAAATAAATTTTTAATTTTAAAAATGGCACAAAAATATCCCAAATAAAATTTTAATTTTATAAATATCATAAAAATTACCCCAAATAAATTTCTAATCTTAAAAATAGTCCAAAAATACCCCAAATAAATTTTTAATTTGGATGAGAGGGGGAGGGGGAGGGAGAGGGGGAGAAAGAGAGAGGGAAAGTGGAGGGGGGAGGGAGAGAGGGGAGAGGAGATGGCGGTGGTGGGGTTGGGGTGGTAGAAGAAGGAATAATATTTTTATTTTTGTATGTAAAAGTTGTTTTTGAAATATTTGTTTGGATTGGTATTTTTGGAATTATTTTTTGTTAGTGTATTATTGTAGCATTTAGAATGTGAAATACAATTTTTCAAAAACAGGTCCAAAAACAGCAAATCCAAACGGAACCTAAATTTCTCTACGATTCACATGTTCTTCCAACAACTTACACACATTTATAAAAAGGGATAATTTCAGAAACCTCCCCTGAGGTTTCAAACTATTTCACTTGGTACTCTCAAACTTTAAAAAATCTCACTTCCCTCCCTTACTTTATGCTTTTGGTATCATTTACAACCCAATTTAAAATAAAATATTAAAAAATGCATTTTGGGAAAGTAAATATAATCTCATTCCAAAATTACCCTTTGTTGTCTTACTTTTTATTGAGAAAGTATATTCATACCAAAATAAATGAAATTTTGTTTTGATTGAAAAAATATAGTTTGTTTTTATATAGCAAGCGTCAATATTTGAATTCTACAAGTTATAAAGATAATATTTTCTTTATTCCAAAGTGTTTTGAGTTAATTTAAGAAGTTTTACAAATTATTTACATATTTTTGAATTTTCCACTTTTTGTCCAAATTGATGGCTTGAAAACTAAAAAGATATAATATGATAAAAATTATACATAAATTTTTTTGTATTGGTTTAAATCAAACAAAAAGGTATTTTCATGGTTATAAATTATTGTGAATTATTTCCAAGAGTATTATAAATTATTCATAATTTTGAGTAATTTAACGTTTCTTGTCCAAACCAATGACATAAAAACTACTAAAAAGTTTTTAATATTATTATCAGTTTCTAAATATTTATTAAGAAACTCCGTTCATCTATTTATAAAAATTAACGAATAAGTTTGGTGTATTATAGTAATTGAGAAATCATAAAAAAGGGCAAATTTGGAATGAAATTATACTCTCTCACCCAAAATAAGTTTTTTAACATTATATTTTGAAATGGGTTTCAAATGATATAAAAAGTTTAAAATAAGGGAGGTAAGTGAGATTTTTAAAAGTTTGAGAGTGCCAGGTGAAACTGTCAGAAACCTCAGGGGAGGTTTCTGAAATTATCCCTTATAAAAAATACACAAGTGACTACATTCAGAAGGGGCACCCCGCGTTCTGCGCGCGTCAGCCTGCCTAATTTACCGTGTGGCGAAGTACTTTAATCGCTTGGTCTGTTTAATCGGGTCGGTCACATCCGATTGTCTGTTTCCGGTGAGTAAGTAAATCATGTTGATCAGGATGCAAATATCAATCAGTTAACCGTTTTTTTTTTTCAATTTAAGGTACCAACGAGAAAAGAAATTTAAAAACTTCGGACAATCAAGCTTTAACCTCGTAATTTCCGATTGAAGCATCTTTCGTGCATCGCAAACTCCGAGGCAGAATTTTGGCACCTTAAATTAAAACTTAACTATTATAGTCCTTCACCATAGCTAAAATCTCAATTCAGTCCATCAAAGAAAAAATCTGGAGCCAAGTTTAATCAGTGTATGCTATATCAAAATTGTTTTACACTTACCGAATCTTAATTTACGCACATATCATCAATTTGCGGTAGCTAATAAAAAATTTGGACTTCTATGTCATAGCCAATTACGTAGCTAGAAGTTTGGGGATATTTTTAGTCTCATAATACTTCCCCTCACACGTGAATTAACAAATGGACTCAACCCAATAGGAAATAGAAAAAGTCAAGTCACTTGGTAAGTGGACTTAACTCACTGCCCCATTTGATAATTTAATTTAACACTTAACTTAGTGGGTTTAAATTTTAATATATTCAGATGTGTTTGATAATAACAATTAGAACGTCTGAATTAATTAAGTGACATTGAATTTTCTAGACAAAAATTACTCTAAAAAATAATTGATTAGTTATTCATTTATTACTTAATGTGATATACATTTAAATATATTAGATTTAGTAGTTACTAATTCAATTATTTAATGGATCCAAATTTCAGTTTGATAAAACTCACCCTAAGTCACGAATAAAACAATAAATAAAGTAATGTGAGAAAACTGTCAATTTATTCTCTCGCATTTAGAAAAAACATTTGTAGTCCCTTATATTTAAAACTAGCCAAAATAATCCCTCAAATATAAAAACTTTGCTCTTTTGGTCTCAAAACTCAATTTTGCTCAATTTATTCGACCAAAAAATGCATTCTTATGTCATGTGTCCATAATTGCCAATACAAAATGGAACACCCAATTTTCATTTCAGCTATAGATATAACCAATCTATTATTAAAAATATGATAAATAGAAATAATAGAAAAAATTCCAATATAAAGGTCTAATGTATAAAACTGATTGTATATTACCACCAATAAACACTAGAATAGGCAATAATTACTTGGCCAAGATCACCTACTCGAGTAAAAACTTCCCTAATTGACTAGAATGAGGATTCCGATTTGCATGAGTAAGAGGTCTTATGTGTAAAGAATATGGTGGATGAAAATTGAGGGAAAATAGAGGTCATTGTTTTTTTTTTTTTTTTTTGTATGACAGGAAATCAATTTTATTCCCATTTTGGTGCTAGAATTATGGATATGTGAGATACACATGCTTTTTTTGACTGGAAAATTGAGCAAAAATGAGTTTCAAGACCAAAAGTGTAAGATTTTTATATATGAAAGACTATTTTAACTAATTTTAAATATGAATGACTAAAAAAGCTTTTTCAAAAAATTTGAGGGACTAATTTAGCAATTTTCCCAACAAATTTTTGCTTATGGACATCTCTACCGGGGAAGTCTCGGCGTGTCCCCGAATGTGCCTTTCGAGGTTAATCGGTTGACTTTCTCTGTATCCTAGTACTTCACGTGTAGTTTTCAAGACTTCAATCTTTGCCAAAGCATCGCATCAGGCAAGATCCGCATTAAATACCACCTTTCTTCACACCATTCAGTATCAATCAAGAAAACAATGGATAGCAGCAGTTCCTTCTCAATGGAAGAAGCCACCATCCAAGGAATCCACCGAGCGTATGCAGAAAACAAGCTCATAACAAGGCAGCTAGTCGATTTCTACTTGCAGAAAATCGACACCCTCAATTCCCTTTTGCGAGGTGTGATTGAAGTCAATCCTGATGCGAGGGAGCTAGCAGACAAGGCTGATCAAGAAAGGCAGAAAAATGGCGGTGGATCACCAGGGACATTGGGAGATCTGCATGGGATTCCAGTGCTGCTAAAAGACGTATTTGCTACCGAAGATAAGATGAGTACAACTGCAGGGTCCTATGCTTTGATGGGCTCAAAAGTTCCAAGGGATGCTGGGGTGGTGGAGAAGCTGAGAAAGGCTGGGGCTATAATTTTGGGTAAAGCTAGTATGAGTGAATGGTATAAATTTCGTTCTCTAAGTGGAGTTCCTAATGGTTGGTGTGCCAGAGCCGGCCAAGGAGTGGTAAGTACTGGTAGCATTTATGTTGAATACTAACAAATTTTTTTTTAGTCTCCCCCTTTATATATCTTCCCTTGATTTGCATTCCTTTCCATGCCCTGTACTAATTTATGTTTGTTGATGCTCTGCCTGAAAGGCATTGTTACCTTTGATTTCGACTCAAAGTTTATGAAAAATATTGGTGTAAGGGTAAAGCGTTTCAATATGTTACATTAAAATGTTTGTAGTTAGTGTTCTGTTAAATGGATTAGTAAAGATCTGTAAGTTGTAGGAGGTTATTAGTTTAAAAACATGGGAAGTTTAACAAGTTTGACAATTTTTTTTTGGCAAAAGAAGAGTTAAAAAATTTGTCTAAGTCCTAAAATTGGTAATGTGAGTGAGGAGGATAATACTCTGATTTAGTTCATCATCCCAAAATGTACAAGACTGTCTTTTTGTTTTTGTGTATGCATGAGCCAAAGAGTGCTGCGAAAATAGAGAATCTGGGCACTGGACCATTTTCAAGAATTATTGAAAATGGCGTAGTAGCTAGTTTAGTTGGATGAACATTAGGATAGTTCCATACTGGGACAAGCAGATCAAAGATTCTCTACGAGATTTTAGTGTTTCTTTCCATCTTAAGCCTTTCCAGCTGATCTAGTGCCTAAATTGGGATCTCATGAATTCTAGTTTGATTTGTATCATGCCTAAATTGGGATCTCATGAATCCGACCTGGAGAGTACGTTCAAAAGTCAGGGTTGTGAAGATTCCAGCTCAACTAGGTGGTTACACAAATATTTACCTTGCGATCTCTGACGCCTAGTCTGCTATATTTGTTGTCAGCTCTCTTAGAATTTTTAGAATCTCTATATGGATCTTTCCCTATCTCAATTCATGGATATTAATTTATCTCCTGAATATGCAATAAATTCTGTAATTTGATTTCAGATTTAATTAATAACATGGTGAAATTCGTTGAACTGTTTTTTTTTTTTTTTCTGAAAATATGCAGAATCCTTACGTTCAGTCCGGAACCCCCTGTGGGTCAAGCAGTGGATCAGCAATATCTGTAGCTGCAAATATGGTGACAGTCTCTTTAGGAACTGAGACTCACAGCTCCATCATCTGTCCAGCGGATCACAACTCGGTGGTAGGTTTCAAACCAACCGTTGGGCTTACTAGTCGAGCAGGTGTCATACCAATGGCACCACGCTGGGACACAGTTGGGTAAACACAGGCTCCTAATGCTTTAGAAACCTGCAAATTTTTCACTATAGGATAATAGTGTTGTGATTATGTGACAGTGAATCCAAATGAATCCGTCAATCTAAAAGGTGCATGAGTTGAACAGCTCATTTGCCTACCTAGAACTGACAACCCTGTTCTTACATTGTCTTACGTTGCAGGCCAATATGCAGGACCGTGTCAGATGCAGTTTATATGCTTGAGGTGATAGCAGGTTTTGATCCAAGGGATGCAGCAACCATTGAAGCTTCCAAATTTTTTCCCAAGGGAGGCTATAAACAATTTCTGAGGCAAGATGGTTTAAGAGGAAAGAGATTAGGTATTGTTAGACATCCGTTTCTGGAAATGATACATGATTCCATAGAGAGTGCATCTTTGAAGCATCATGTTGACAAAATGAGGTTAGTAATTAATACATCTATTAGGTTACTATAGGATAAATGAAGGAGGCAGTTGTAACTCAATGGCATGCAAATAAAAAAGCAACATGACTGTTTAAACATAAAATGGGCTAGTGTATGTACTGCAAATTAGCAGAGTGTTCCTAATTTTTGTGTATGGTCTATAGAGGAGCAAGTAAGCTGAAGACTAAAAGGGCTACAAGACTCTAACCGCTTGAAAAGTTGACATTTTTCTATACCTTGGCTGTGATGTTTTCTTGTGCTTCTATATCTATAAATTCCACCTGAATCTTCTTGAAACTTCTAAAGACAGGAAGGTGCTGTGGTAGTGGATAATCTGAAAATCGCAGATATTGAGACAATTATGGAACCCAATCACAGTGGTGAAATATTGGTAATGATGGCTGAATTCAAGACTTCCATTAATGCTTACCTGAAAGAGCTGATTGATTCTCCTGTCAGTTCACTGGCTGACATAATTGCCTTCAACGAGAACAACCCTGAATTGGTATTCCACATGACTTTATGTTGTTATGTCATCACATATGCAACTATATCGATTGAGCTTCTTACCTTTAGTGCCTCAGCAATTCTCTTTTCATGCCTTTGCTCGAAGAGTAAAGCATTAATCTGTATTGCATTTGTATACTAGGAACAGCTCAATGACTATGATCAGCACACTTTTATCAGAGCTGAAGGAACAGAAGGATTTGGGGATCAAGTGAAGGCTGCAGTGGAGATGCTGGATAACCTTTCTAAAAATGGATTCGAGAAAATGATGCAAGAACATCACTTGGATGCAATGGTTACACCAGGATCGCGTGCCTGTCCTGTTCTCGCAATTGGGGGTTTTCCAGGAATAACTGTTCCAGCTGGTTATGGAAATGATGGCATGCCATTTGGGATCTGTTTTGGAGGGTTGAAGGGTAGTGAGCCAAAACTGATTGAAATTGCTTATGCCTTTGAACAAGCTACAAGGGTACGGAAGGCCCCTCCTCCGTTTGTATAGGCAACAGCATACATGCATTTATTAGGTGAATCCTACCTGCTTCATCTTGAAATTGTTCGAGTGCAGCCCGGAGTGAGGTTCTACCTAGAGATGGCAAATGGGCGGGATGGGCGGGATGGGTAGAACTTCTACCTGATGCTTCCAATTTCCCTTATGAATCTGTCTTTGAATTTTCTAGTATAACCAAAACAGAACTGAAAATCTGGTTGAGACACGTAACATGTTGAAAGTATTTAGCTCGTTGATTTTCTTCAATCCATGCTGAAATTAGATAATGTGTGTTTTTTTAATGCTGTTCAACATCAAGTACTCTGTAATTTCACCAGTGTGCACTGACAGGGTTAAGTACTGAACTACTGAATTGCAAGGAGAAATAATAGCTAAACTTCCCCATTCTCAGCAATGGGCAGATTTTAAAGCAAGGCTTGTTCCTTCATTTGTCTGGTCCCCTTTTGGTTCAAAATTTAGTTTATCTGAACTTACATTTCTAGCTGAATTCGGCGACTTAAGCATGTTCCTGCCATTATCAATGTCAAAGCCTTGAAGCTTTAATCTCTCATTAAACATTCCAGGAAAAACAAACTATAATTAATTTCAAAGCCACTAAAATCCAATAACAAAGTGATTATACATAAGCCAAATTTCTGAATTTCTCCAACAAAAGAGTTGTCAAGCTCCATACGAATCTCGGATTTGACCAGAATTTCCCGTTAACATTTTATCTATTGTTATATGACTCTCTTAATTTCTTAACATCCCAAAATATCCAAAGAATCCTACTCTGATTTTTCTATAAAGTGAAAATTTGACAGAAAATTGCCTCGGTAATATTCTAAATTGAAATTTCAGCATTGCTCTTACTAAAGTATTAAAAATCACAGGGGTTAACAACTTTGTATAAATTTGCAGCAAAATTATGTGTATATATACACAACAACAATAGAGAAATTTAGTAGATATTATAGTTTAGTAGACACGATTCTAGAGTGTGTCCAAGTTAATTATCATAGCCATAATTATCTTTTGTCCATATTCTACTTTACATAAATCTACAGAGAGGTCATGTAGATTTTTAAATTGTTAACGTCATGTTATGTAGATTTTTGAAAAGTTAAGGTGGTCATGTTGCAATGTAAAGAACTATAGGGGATAGATTGTAATTTACCCCCAAATTATCACATTACAGAACCAACAGATGCACTTTACAAACAGGCACAGCAGAGGTGAAAATAAATCGTGAAAAACATGATCGATGAAACAGCTGACTACTAAATAAAATTGCTAGTACTTACTACAGGTGCTTGATGGATGCATTTCAATATACAGTTCTTCAAATCTTTGCAGAACCTAACTCCTCCAAATTTTTTTTTTCCTCCAATGAGATTTGGGTAGTTTCCCTATCAAACTTTTATAATATTTCTATAAAGACATATTAATTTAAGAGATTGCCACTGCTTCGCATTTATATTAGTCCCTTCTTCTTTAAATTTACAAATGTCTTGCTGTAAACTCAGATCTTAAATAGTTTATGCATGACTAACTAAAGAAACCATTGAACAAGGATAATTGACTTCTTTGTTCTTTTTTCCCTTTTGGATTTACAAGAAACTCTAATCTTAGAAATTGTAAGGGGAAAGGGGAGAACTTAAGAGTTGAATTTGGTTTTTCACAATTATCCAGCTAATTTTCCTACTTGCTAACTACTTAATTATTTTGATTAATAAAATAACAAGTATGAAAGAAAATGACCTAAAACTTGCAAATTAAACTACAAATAAGGGATATACATCAGTTGTAGAAGGTGGTAATTGTGAAATAAAATGTACAGCTAGAATTTGATAACACTAATTGAATTAAAGTCAAACTAAGTATGTAATTTTTAACTAGCTCATCTTTAATTAAAAAAAGTATTATCATTAACATGATCTAAGTTTTGTCACAACGAAAGAAGCATCCTAATCAGCACCTAAAAACTGAAACTTTTGACAAAATCATTCACCATGTACGATTTGTTACAGTTTGTAAGTGAAATTTTTTTTATTCTGTTAGCTTTATTCTAATACATTATGTAGAACAAATTTTTGTTGCATAAATATAGTCTTTCAACACAATAAATTGGGCACAAGTGACAGGAGTCGAGCCTGTACAATAATAATTAATAGACCTAATGCCAATAAAAATAACCAAAAGCTAATCCCAGGTACTGGAGCAGGGACTCCGGATGTGCAATGGGTTACTGGCTTCACCCTGATTCCAAGGAGTATACTTGATCCGATATACCAGAATTAGTTAATTTTGTATACAGTGGCAAATAGGGTCGTCTCCACAGGGACTGGGGAAAATTAACTCCTTTTTCAGTTATAGAAAATGGGGGATTTTGGGGATTGAATACTAAACAAATACTAACTAATTAATCAACAATGAGAAACAATTGAAAGAAGATAATTAATGGGAAAAACTCTAGCCAAGGATACACTTTAGAAATGGTTCAAATAACTGATCATTGATGCAAATATAATTCCAACATTCATTGGCAAACAGGTTTTTCACTGCCGATACGATCTGACAGCAGTCTCTCCTTAATGTTTCGATAGCCAAGGTACGACCATTGACTATTTCCCTAATTTAAGAATAACCCTAGGTACGACCGTAGGATTTAATTCCTAATTGCATTAAAAATTAGAGAAACCCTGCTCTAATTAACAAACACGCTACGAGGGTTCATTTAAATTAGATTATATATTTTCCTGACACAAAACCAATTATGCCAGTTGCTACCAGGATTAGAGTAATCAAACAATTACGGATTCAATTACCCTAATTAGCAAATAGATCACGTGAATAATTAAATATTGTACACCTACTTAATCACACACGATCACTACAATCAATAAAAACAGAAAACATACAAATACCAATGAATAGAAGGAATGCGTAAAACGAATTAGATCTCACAGAAGTAATTGAACCAAATCCTCAGTTGCCCCTTGACTAGAAATAAGAAATTAGCCACACATCATGTTTGAGTTTCCACCAAAGTTGTTGAATGAAGATGAAAGAAACATTCACTAATATTTAATATAAAAGAAAATAGCAAGGAGAAAGGAAGAACGGAAGTCTGTTGCTGGCTTGCTTTGAAGCTTCTTCGTCCCGTTGCTTTCCGTCTTTTTCCCCAGGCAATGATGATGTTGCAGCCCAAGAAGAAGTCCCGCTTGTGTTTGTTTCCTTAGCCCACACAAAAATATATATAAAGTAGCGTGCCTTTAACTTCCACGCAGCCCCACTCTTTTTCCTTTTCCAAATTGAACTCCAAGAAGGAAAAACTACCAATAATACCAAATCCTATTCTAAAAGGATTTCCTAAAACAAATACCAAATTGGTTCCAACTACTAATTAAGAAAACATCACAATTAACCCCACAATATTTTCAGAATTTGAACTCCACACTTCTTGAAAATTGCTCACGTGCCCTTGGAAATTTTAGAAACTTGAAGCTGGACGTATGACTTAGGCGCGCCCGCGCCTAACTGTCAGGAACGCTTCTGGATTCCCCCTTTTTCAGCACAATCTCACCAAATCCTGCAATTGACCACCAATTAAATAAACTTAGTAGAATCCACCCAGGAATGCAATTTTTAGTCTAAATAATTAGGAGATATTAACACAATAAATAACTAAAATTACACCCTATCAAACTCCCTCACACCTAAATGATGCTTGTCCTCAAGCATAGCCCACTCAGAAGCACAACCAAGACATAGGATAATTGTAGCAATTCCATACTAATCAAGCTTCCCATATATTCCCCAACAATTTCACCAAAATCGGAATATATTAATTTGGCAAACCTCACCAGGAATTTAACAATTGCACTCATTCACTCCAGGATGTAAAGGATAGGCATATCACTCAATTCAACACAATGGAATGACATTACCATAAGCTTGCTCATATATCACATCTCCACCACTTAATCATGAATCAAATGCAAAAATCAAAGGGACTTTCACAAGGTTGTAATGGGGCTTAGGTAGAGGTAGGATAAAAGGGGTAATGTAGGTGTAAAATATGCTAAAGAACAATGCCAGAATTCCAATGCTCAACTTCTTTACAAATTTTCACTTTCAAGGCAAATTAGCACTTCACCAACCCAGCAAATGTAGCTTGTATGGGTGCTTATCTCATTTCACAACACAAGAACTTCACATATTCTTGTTTTTTTCTCTTTCTATTTTTTTTCATTTTTTTCTTCTTTTTCTTTTTCTTGTTTTTTTTTCCTTTTGTTTCTTTTTTTTCTTTGTTTTCTTTTTCTTTTTTTTTCAAGACAAAAGAAACAAATAATATATAAAGCACCTTAACTTGCTACACTTGCTCTCTTTTTTTTTTCTTTTTTTTTTCATCCATTGCCTTGCAAATAATACACTAGGCCTCATGCAATGATATTCAAGCATTACTTTAACATACGGGTTCAAAAAGAAAGTCTAAATAGAGGTTTTAGGCTAAAAATGTGGTTATCAAACAAAGACGGGGTTAATGGCTCAAATTGGTTCACTAGGGGTAGATAAAATAAAGGAAGGATTTTTTCTAAAGTAAAAAATGGTTAATCCTAGGCGCCCTTATCATTTTAATGCACCAAATTCATTTAAATGTGGCCTTGACATGCATAACCAAGCAAGTTCTAGAATGATCAAACCATGTGGAATACCACTCAATCAAACGAAAAATAGAGCAAATTTAGAAAAATTGCTCACAATCAAGCTCAAAAACTCACGTGGTCAACAATAGATGTCAAATCAAACATATTCATCAATTGATTCCATCATTAAGAAAAATAGAAAACCTAATTGGCATGAACTCACTACTCATACCCACATCTTGATTGTATTCATCATTGTTCTCATCACTTTGATATTAACAGAAACTAAAATAAAGAATAGAGGACTTAGAGCATATAGGACCCTCCCCCACACCTAATGTGTACAGTGTCCTCAATGTAGCAAAGAAAGGACAGGAAAATGAAGGAAAAAGGGATAACGGGACTCCCCTGAATCATGGAGGAGGGCAACCATCCAACTACGGCTCAGGGGGAAAAGGTGGGTGGAAGCCCACATGGTGGAAGTATTGTGCCAAATTTTGGGCCATCCGTGACACTTGGCGCTCAATCCTCTCCATTCTAGCATCCATGTGATGTAACTGAAGGCGGAGACCAGGGGGATACTGCTCCTCAGAGGATGATGGCGGTGGTCTGGAAGTAGAGGCATCGGGGGCAGCGGCAGAAGCGGGTGCGGAGGCCGACCGCCGAGGAGGCAATTGAATAGGGCCTGGAGGAGTGAAGTGGAACACGCCACTGACCTGCTGAATTAAACCCATCTTTTCCAAACAAGCCAAGTCAAGTGGCTCCATATCACAAGCATGATGCAAGTTATGGTGCTCTAAATCCAGAACCCCAAGATTCACAGCCAAGTGAGTGATATAAGACCCTAGAATTAATGGCTTATTTTTCTTAGCAAGCACATTGGCAAATTGAGATGCTAACCAACAACCCAAATTGACCTTGACATCAGCAATCATACACCATAGAAAGAAGAACTCAGGCTTAGTCAAAATACCAGAGTTGTCCCGCCTACCAGAAAAACTATAAGCCATGAACCTATGCAAATAACGGAAAGTAGGATCTTTAAGAAATGAAGCCTTAGATTTGCTAGGATCATAAGGGGATTTATCTACTGACAGATCAGCCCAATAGCCCGTGTTATGGGAGTAAAAAGGTTCAGAGTATTCACAAGGGCTATGCAAATATTCAGCAGTTTGGGAATAGGGGACATCAATAAATCCAAAAGCCAAGTTAAAATCTGTAACAGACATCTTAAATTCCTTCCCCATTAACCGAAATCGAATCAACTCAGGGGTGGAGACAGAAAATTGATCAGGGATAGTAAATTCAAATGTAGCATAAAATTCCCACGTCAATTTAGTGAAAGCAGGTAAAACAATAGAAGCATAATGATTCCACCCAATAGCAGCTAGCCTCTTAGTGACGTCCTCCCGGATGTGCATAGTGGCAAGGGTGGGGCCATGGATGTATTTACAAGGGACCATCTTACGTGTGCAAGCAGCTGAAAAACGTTCCTTATCAGCCGCCTTGGTGAAATTTAAATGCCCACCAAAGTGGGCAGGTGAAGATAAATGCATTGCCTTACTCTGGCCAAGGCGGGACCGGGGACTAGATGCTGGAGAGGGGCCAGATAGGGGAACAGTAGGTTGGGGTGCAGAAGTGGGTGGTCGGGTCCTTTTCTTATCTTTAGTTTTAGGCATGATGTTTAGGAAAAACAGACCAAAGCAATCCCAACACAATGGCAAGGACAAAACCACAGGGCGCAATGCCCAATTGAAATTCCCAACCAATGACAAACAGTCCACTAAAATTTACTCAACAAAATGCACAAGTGTTCCCTAAATTCCCGACACAGGTCACAAACACACGTGCAAAGTAAACGAATGCAACTAATTCAACCAATCAACTAGTGCACGTGATAGATGATGAGACGAATTCAACCAATCAACTGACATTCGAGCCCACAACAGTCAAGATTCACAGCACAACAGAATTGAGAGATGATGTAATTGCACAAAATCAGAAATACCAGCCAATCAGCCATACAACTGAAATCAACAAACCATCAAAGGGTTGAGGAAGAATCGAAAAATCTCACAGAGATGGCCGCTTGCACAGCGGCCGGAGTGGCGTAATCCCGGATGTCTGTGATGTTCACCAACCAAAGGTTTGCAAGCCGCAGCAACGGCGGAGGAAGGATGCGACAGCAGCAGCAGCAGCACGCCAGATCAGGGGCGTTCGTGGGAGAAGGGCGGAAGCGAGGGTTGATGCTGAATGAGCGACCACGCAGCAAAGAACCCGAACGCCCAAGTAAACCCGCGAACGTCCGACAAAGAATGAATGCTGGAGACCTGTCCATGCTGATAGGAGGCTCGATCGTTGGAGAACCAGAAAGGCGGCAAAATGTGGTCGGTTGATCTCCAGTGAACTGCAGTGGTGATGGCAGCAATGCTGATAAAACAAATGAGGTTGAGCATCAGCAGACTTGGTGGAAAAAGAAATAAAGAAGGAAGAACGAAAGAAGAAAGAAAAGAAAAGGAAAGAAGGGAAAAGGAATTAGGGTCTAAAAGAAATTTTTTTTTTTAAAAAAAAAAAAACAAGATCGGAAAGAGAATCGAATTTTTTTTTTTTTTTTTTTGTTTTGTACATGGCAACCAGAAGTGTTGTAGAGAGTTGCGTGGACGCCTAACCCATGCCAACGCTGGAGTGATGGAATTTTTGAGTCCCAGCCAGAAGCGTTGGAGATAGTTAGGCGTGGGCACGCCTAACTAGTTCTATCGCTTCGTCCTGCGTAATTCAGTGACCAGGTTCGCACGCTAACCCGTGGTGACGCACCGACCACCGATAGTTCCTTGCTTTAAACGCGTGCCATTTTACGTGGGCACGCCTAACTAGTGGCTACCTAACACCTGAGAGATTTGAACATTTAACTTAAGCAAAAATCACTTAGTAAAACACAGAAATACTACAAAAATGTAAAATGAGCAAAGTAGGGATCCTTGGGTTGCCTCCCAAGTAGCGCCTTCCTTTAATGTCTTTGGCTAGACAGTGCTGGAAGCTTTTTAACTTGTATAAGTGGGATCCTCAAGGTGCATTAGTTCAACCTCCTCTACAGAAAAACCTTCATAATATGGGTTAAGACGGTGGCCATTCACAACAAATCTTTTGTCCGTTTTCAAACTTTGAATCTCAACTGCACCATAATGAAAGACATTAGTAATAACAAATGGGCCTATCCAACGGGTAGCTTACCGGAAAAAGTCAAGTTTGGGTGATAGAGGAGGACTTTTTGCCCAATTTCAAAAGTCTTCCTTGAAATTTGTTGGTCATGAAAGGCTTTGTTTTTCTCTTTGTAAATCATGGCATTTTCATAGGCCTCATTCCTCAACTCCTCCAATTCTTGTAAATCAAGCTTCCTTTGTACTCCCGCCTCAACCAAGTCCATATTGCATTCCTTAATCGCCCAAAATGCCTTATGCTCCAATTCCACTGGAAGATGGCACGGTTTTCCAAATACCAACCTATAGGGAGACATCCCAATAGGTGTCTTGTATGCAGTTCTATACGCCCAAAGTGCATCTTCCAGTTTTAAACTCCAATCCTTCCTATCAGGGCGAACCATCTTCTCCAAAATGGACTTGATCTCTCTATTGGAAATTTCAGCTTTGTCCATTTGTTTGCGGGTGATAGGATGTAGAAACTTTGTGAATGACCCCATATTTGCGGAGTAAAGTTGCGATCACCCTATTGCAGAAGTGCTTCCCTCTGTCACTAATCATAGCTCTTGGCATCCCAAAACGGACAAAGATGTGAGATTTCACAAAATCTGTGACTACTTTAGAATCGTTAGTCCGGGTGGCTTTTGCTTCCACCCACTTCGAAACATAGTCAACAGCTAATAAGATATACAGATAACCATAAGAAGAGGTAAATGGCCCCATAAAATCAATCCCCCATACCTCAAAAATTTCACAAAAGAATATGGGGTTCTGGGGCATTTGGTCTCTACTAGAAATGTTACCTACTCTCTGACATCTATCACAAGACTTACAAAACAAGTATGCATCTTTGAAAATAGTAGGCCAATAGAACCCACTTTCCAACACCTTACGGGCTGTTCGTTTTGGTCCAAAATGACCCCCACATGCATAGGAATGACAGAAAGTAAGAATAGAGGCAAATTCACTTTCATTTACGCACCTTCTCATTACTTGATCTGCACAGTGCTTCCAAAGATATGGATCGTCCCATGTGTAGTACTTAGCATCACTCTTGAGTTTGTCTCTTTGTGCCTTGGACCAACCTGCAGGAAATTGGTTAGTAACCAAAAAATTTACCATATCCGCATACCAAGGAAGAGGCGATTGAATGGAGAATAAATGCTCCTCAGGGAAGGTTTCTCTTAAGGGGAAATCATCCTTGGCGGTAGGTAATCTGCTCAAATGGTCAGCAACTAGATTCTCTGCTCCCTTTTTATCACGTATTTCCAGATCAAATTCTTGGAGCAGTAATATCCACCGGATTAGCCTTGGCTTGGCTTCCTTTTTGGTCATCAGGTACCTCAACGCTGCATGGTCAGAGTATACAATTACTTTAGCTCCTAGCAAATAAGATCTAAATTTTTCCAAAGCAAAAATCACAGCTAAGAGCTCCTTTTCTGTAGTGGAATAGTTCAACTGAGCTCCATTAAGTGCCTTTGAAGCATAATAAATTGCATGAGCAACTCTTCCAACTTTTTGCCCCAAGACTGCCCCCACTGCTGTGTCACTAGCATCACACATGATCTCAAACGGGAGACTCCAATCCGGGGGTTGGATAATTGGTGGCGAGGTTAAAAGCTCTTTCAACTTGTCAAATGATTGCTTGCAATCTTCATTGAAATCAAATGCCACGTCTTTTTGCAATAATTTGAACAAAGGGGATCCAATTTTTGAGAAGTCTTTAATGAATCTTCGATAGAAACCTGCATGACCCAAAAAAGAACGCACTTCCCGCACACTTGCGGGGTAAGGTAGGGAAGAAACAAGATCTATCTTAGCTTTGTCGACTTCAATGCCTTTAGATGATACCACGTGACCCAAAACAATCCCGTGTTCAACCATGAAATGGCATTTTTCCCAATTAAGCACAAGATTAGTTTCAATGCATCGTTTTAAGATCAGAGTCAAGTTATCAAGGCATTCATCGAAACTATCACCATAAACACTAAAGTCGTCCATAAAGACTTCTATGATTTTCTCCACATATTCGAAAAGATGCTTACCATGCACCTTTGAAAGTTCTTTGGAGCATTGCACAGTCCGAAGGGCATTCTCCTATAGGCAAAGGTACCAAATGGACATGTGAATGTCGTCTTTTCTTGATCCTCAGGGGCTATGGCAATTTGAAAGTAACCTGAAAAACCATCCAAAAAACAATAGTAAGCACGACAGGCTAATCTTTCAACCATTTGATCAATAAAAGGAAGAGGATAGTAGTCCTTTTTAGTCACTGCATTGAGCTTGCGATAGTCAATGCACTGACGCCATCCTGTAGGTTTACGAACTGGAACCATTTCACCCTCATGATTTGCCTCCACTGTGATTCCAGCTTTCTTTGGAACTACTTGCACTGGGCTGACCCATTGACTATCAGAAATGGCAAAGATTATTCCTACGTCTAGAAGTTTGAGTATTTCATTCTTTACCACCTCCATCATTATTGGGTTCAGCCTCCTTTGTGCTTGCCGCACTGGCTTTGCCTCTTCCTCAAGTCGAATCCGATGCATACACAAGGAGGGACTTATGCCCTTGATATCAGCTATGGACCACCCTATTGCTTCCTTGTGTTCTCTAAGCACTCTTAGCAATTTCTCCTCTTGCATGGGTGATAGTTGAGCTGAAATAATGACTGGCAAAGTCTTCTCATCACCTAGATATGCATACTTGAGATGATTTGGCAAGGGCTTCAACTCTATTTTTGGTGCCTGCTCCACAGAGGGTAACAACCTTTTATGAGATTCAGGTATAAAAAGGGGTGCAAGGTCATACCTTCTTGTAACAGATGCTAGGGACTGCAGTGCTCCAACCATATTCTTCAATTCGGCACTTAACTCCACATCATAAGTTGTCCCCAACTCAAGATGCTTGGTTAGAGCAACTTCTAGTTCATCCCTGCCATTCAACTCAAAAACTTCCTGGACCACAGGATCAATTGCACTTATAGAAAAAACAGAATGAGATTCAGGAGGATACTTCATGACATCAAATATATTAAAATGGACCACCTCCCCATCAAATTCCATTGTCAGGGTCCCTTTTGACATCTATTTTGTTTGGTGCTCAAAAGGGTCTCCCTAATATGAGTGGTGATGGACTGGAGAGTGTTCATCATGCATGTCAAGCACATAAAATCAGCGGGGAACACTAATTCATTAACGTGACGAACATCTTCAATTAGTCCGTGGGATAGGCATTAGTGCGCTAATTATGATTCTAGTCTCTTTCAATGGTCCTAGATTTAAGGAGGTGTAGACACTTTTTGGCATCACATTGATGGATGCTCCTAAATCTAGCATTGCATCTCTAATTTTAAGATTCCCTATTCCACATGAGATGGAGAACATACCTGGATCTCCACACTTTGGTGGTAATTTCCTTTGCAGCACCGCCGATACGTTCTCACCCACCACAACTCGTTCATCTCCCTCAACTTTCTCTTATTAGCACAAGTCTTTCAAAAACTTGGCATATTTGGGACTTGCTTGATTGCTTCTAGAGGTATATTTACTTGTACCTTTTTTGAATACCTCTAGTATCTCCTTTTCCTTCTCTTGTCTCCTTGGCTTCTCCAACCTACTAGGGAATGGTGGTGGAGTAGCTTTCACTTGAATTATTGGATCCGGAGTTACCTCAGCAGCCATCTTGCCTTCACCTTCTTCTTCCAGTTCTTTCTCAATTTGGTCCTCATTCTTGTCTTTGGGAATTGTTGGTTTAGGACCTTCAATCTCTTTTCCACCGAGGGGTCATAGCACTCACATTTTTGGATTAGCCTCGGGTTGGGAGGGTAACCGCCATCTACCTTGGCTTCTAGGCGGTAGCTAACACTTGGGTCAGTAGATCTTGTATCTTTGGAGTCCGTTTTTTGCTGGAATTGCATAGTACTAGAAGCCAAACTCTTGACTATTTCCTCTAGAGATGCATTGGATGAACTGGAAGGCGGTTGTTGTGGCTTGGGTTGGTAAGATTCTTTGGAATCACAGGGGCGGTTAGGGAATGAACCTTGCACTTTGTTTCCATAGCTGAAGTTAGGATGATCCTCCATCCGGATTGTATGTGTTTGAGTAAGGATCATATTGTCTTCTAGGCGTGGAGCGCGCCAGCCATATTCACTGTTCAGCCCCATCTTCTTGCAACATGGGGCATGTGTCAGTGGAGTGCCCTCCATTTGTGCAAATCCCACATACCTTCGATGCATTTGGGCATTCCCTGACTAGTTGCGAACAAAGGATGTTAATTCAGACAGCTGTTGTTGCATAGAAGACACCTCCACTTCATTGACTCTACGGATGGATGGATTCTCACGGGTGCCAAATTGTTGTGAATTTTCTGCCATCTCCTCAATCAGCCATGCTTGGTCAAGGGTCTTATTGGCTAGGGCCCTCCACTGCGGCATCAATGATATTTCTATCAGATAGAACAAGTCCCTCATAGAAGTACTGGATCAATAGCTGCTCACTAATTTGATGTTGTGGACATTTTGTGCGCAATCTATTGAATCTTTCCCAGATTCCCAGATCTTTGTTTAATGCCGCATATCTCCTTAGTAGGCTGGCAGGGATGCGGAAAATATTTTCTAAAATTTTTTCTTCAATTGTGCCCATGTGGTGATACTACCTGCTGGTAGGTAGTACAACCAATCTTTGGCTGCATCCTTAAGTGAGAATGGGAATGCTCGAAGCTTTATTTGCTCTTCAGTTACCCCAGGCGGTTTCATGCTTGAGCAGACCACGTCAAATTCTTGGAGGTGTTTGTGAGGTTCTTCACCTGAAAGTCCATGAAAAGATGGTAAGAGGTGAATCAAGCCAGATTTTAACTCAAACGAAGTATTTTCAGCTATGTTTGGAAAAGTTATGCAAAGGGGTTGTTGAGTTAAATCTGGGGCAGCCAACTCCCTGAGTGTCCTGGTACGATTGGCCATAATGTAGTCCTCTTGCTCTGAATCACTAGAGGAATCAGTTGAAGATTCAGTCAATTCAATTGCCAAATTGAGCCCAGGAGATGGGGTAGACGATTGCCCTCTCTTTTGTTCTTTGGTCTCCTTTCTTAGCCTACGCTTCTTCAACCTCGGATCATATCAATTCACATGCAGAAGAACGAGGCATAAACTAGCAAAGAACACCAAAAATAAAAGCAAGAATGAAATAGAAATAAAAATAAAGCAAAGTAAACTAAAAAAAAAGAGCGAATAATTCAGGCACCAGTCCCCGGCAACGGCGCCAAAAATTGACAGGAGTCGAGCCTGTACAATAATAATTAATAGACCTAATGCCAATAAAAATAACCAAAAGTTAATCCCAGGTACTGGAGCAGGGACTCCGGATGTGCAATGGGTTACTGGCTTCACCCTGATTCCAAGGAGTATACTTGATCCGATATACCAGAATTAGTTAATTTTGTATACAGTGGCAAATAGGGTCGTCTCCACAGGGACTGGGGAAAATTAACTCCTTTTTCAGTTATAGAAAATGGGGGATTTTGGGGATTGAATACTAAACAAATACTAACTAATTAATCAACAATGAGAAACAATTGAAAGAAGATAATTAATGGGAAAAACTCTAGCCAAGGATACACTTTAGAAATGGTTCAAATAACTGATCATTGATGCAAATATAATTCCAACATTCATTGGCAAACAGGTTTTCACTTTGCCGATCTGATCTCTCCTTAATGTTTGATAGCCAAGGTGCGACCATTGACTATTTCCCTAATTTAAGAATAACCCTAGGTACGGTAGGGATTTAATTCCTAATTGCATTAAAAATTAGAGAAACCCTGCTCTAATTAACAAACACGCTACGAGGGTTCATTTAAATTAGATTATATATTTTCCTGACACAAAACCAATTATGCCAGTTGCTACCAGGGTTAGAGTAATCAAACAATTACAGTTCAATTACCTAATTAGCAAATAGATCCGTGAATAATTAAATATTGTACACCTACTTAATCACACACGATCACTACAATCAATAAAAACAGAAAACATACAAATACCAATGAATAGAAGGAATGAGTAAAACGAATTAGATCTCACAGAAGTAATTGAACCAAATCCTCAGTTGCCCCTTGACTAGAAATAAGAAATTAGCCACACATCATGTTTGAGTTTCCACCAAAGTTGTTGAATGAAGATGAAAGAAACATTCACTAATATTTAATATAAAAGAAAATAGCAAGGAGAAAGGAAGAACGGAAGTCTGTTGCTGGCTTGCTTTGAAGCTTCTTCGTCCCGTTGCTTTCCGTCTTTTTCCCCAGGCAATGATGATGTTGCAGCCCAAGAAGAAGTCCCGCTTGTGTTTGTTTCCTTAGCCCACACAAAAATATATATAAAGTAGCGTGCCTTTAATTTCCACGCAGCCCCACTCTTTTTCCTTTTCCAAATTGAACTCCAAGAAAGAAAAACTACCAATAATACCAAATCCTATTCTAAAAGGATTTCCTAAAACAAATACCAAATTGGTTCCAACTACTAATTAAGAAAACATCACAATTAACCCCACAATATTTTCAGAATTTGAACTCCACACTTCTTGAAAATTGCCCACGTGCCCTTGGAAATTTTAGAAACTTGAAGCTGGACGTATGACTTAGGCGCGCCCGCGCCTAACTGTCAGGAACGCTTCTGGATTCCCCCTTTTTCAGCACAATCTCACCAAATCTTGCAATTGACCACCAATTAAATAAACTTAGTAGAATCCACCCAGGAATGCAATTTTTAGTCTAAATAATTAGGAAATATTAACACAATAAATAACTAAAATTACACCCTATCAACAAGTTTGATATCTAATTTGGATATGCATTTGTTGTTGCGTTGACTTTGGAAATATTCTTTTTAGGTTTCTTTTTTGTCATAAGGAAAGAAGCATCCTAATCAGCACCTAAAAACTGAAACTTTTGAGAAAATCATTCACCATGTACGATTTGTTACAGTTTGTAAGTGAAATTTTTTGGATTCTGTTCGTTTTATTCTAATACATTAGGTAGAACAACTTTTTGTTGCATAAATATATTCTTTCAACACAATAAATAGGGCACAAGTTTGATATCTAATTTGGATATGCATTTGATGTTGCGTTGACTTTGAAATATTCTTTTTAGGTTTCCTCTCATTACTCATTAACAAACCTAAAGGTTAAGAATGATACCATGATGAAAATTTGTTTTTGGGCTGTGTTATAATTTTTTGATACCTTTTGCCGGTACTATTCTACTAATGTTGTCTTGCTTTGCAGGATTTTATAGTTGTAAGCAAATTTGCGTGTTTCATAAAATGTCATATTCTCTAGAAGTTGAAAATTTTTTCACAAGAGGAGCAGAAGGCAATATTTTTTGGATCAAGTTTGATTATTTCTTAAGTCGTGATTTTATGTAAAGTGACGGATGCAGGATTTTGGTTTTGAGGGGGACAAACAATCAAAAAACAAGTAAACAAAATTTTCAAACAAATTATGCACACTAACTTGAAATTGAAGTCGTAAAGCCAAAGTTTAATAAATTATAACTGTCAAAACAAATGATCTTAAAAAAAACAAAAGAGACTATGAAGCAAAGCATGAAATTTAACTCACATAAAAATTAATTGAATTCGATAAATAGACGTTAACCGTACACATATTAAACCTAAAAAAAACCCTATACATATTAAAACAAAAATTCTAAAATACAAATTTAGGTAAAAAATTGACAAATTAATAATCATCAAAAAATTATCTAAATAAAAAATTTAGAATAAGTGTATGTGTCTCAATAATTAACGTCTTGAATCAAAACATAAAGGAATTGTTAAGGAAAAAAATTCAGACTTGCCTTGGAAAAATTTAAGTTTTGGGAAAGGTTGATATTTGAGATGAGTTGAACATTGATGCTTGCTTCTTAGTGTTTGCTTTTGGCTTTTAGCTAGATCATTCGGTTGGTTGTTAGTTTTTAACTAATACGTCAAGTCAGTCATGTATAAATATAATTTTAAACATGATTAGATTTCCTTCTATTTGTCAACTATTTGTTTTCTTACCTTAACTAATGTAAGTATATACTAAACAAATTAAACTTGTAATTATAAAATTTTATATATAAGGAAACTAGTGTGAGTTATTATAAAATATGTTTTCACGGAGAAATTAATAGAGAATTTAAAAGAGATAAATATGTTAACTAATTAGAAAAACTTGTTGAAGGGACAAAATAATGGAGTTCAAATTTAAATCTAATACTCTATATGGAGTTTTGGAAAATTTTGGAGGGTGGCTGCCCCTGCCCACCCCCTTTTGGGTCTGTCATTGAAAAAAAATCCTTTGATTCTACAACATTGATGCCTTAATCAGTGTTATTTCTTTGAACAAAGTGCTTAGTTTTTCTCAATGAAACTCATTTAAATATCCCAAGACATGCAAACATACATATTTAGAAACCAATATATCTCTGTATACATAAAGAGATTGAAAAATGATGTATATGTAAAAAGAGATGCTATAGACGTAATTTAAGACGAAGTAAAGGCTGCTGTTAATCGACATTCTGAACATGGCTTAAGTTTTTATATCAACTTTTGGAAAACATAAACACCAATTATAAGTTCTTAGATCTTGAACATGTTTGAAACATTTGTAATTTGAGTAGCTAGGGATTTGATAATTTCTTATGGTGTAAATAAGTGACCTACTAAGCTTTTGTCTAATATTATTTGATCACATCATATATAGTTTCAGATAACCTTATCATATATAGTTTCAGATAACCTTATATACACTGTTAAGTATACGCTATCATAGCTGGATACATAACACATGCAAAATTTGAATTTTAAATTCAAATTAAGATGAGTTGTCATACATTCAATAGTAATTGTATATATACTAACAGTGTATGGAAGATTAACCAGTATAGTTTCTCTTACTACATGTTTTCTTTTACTTAATTTGATACTCTGATGTGTAAATGTAGTTAGATGGTTGTAGGTCAAATTGATAAGTTTAAATTGTTGACTATTAAGCGTATATAACTTAGTAGTTGGATGTTGGATGAATAACAATAGAACTCTGTGAATTTATTATGCAGTCCAACACACACACACACACATACATAACTATACAGGTAGCTTTTATCTATTATTACATAACTGTACAGGTAACTTTTATCTATTATAACGAGATAGTCATACATAACTTGGAACTATGAATTATCATCTAAACATACTTAAGATTACATTAAATTTTTATTTTTCTCTCTTTTGTTATCAATTATAAGAAAACATTATATACAAAAATAATTATTATAACAAGAAACACAGCACACGTGCAGCGCACATACTTGTATACTAGTACTGCATAGGTATCAGTCTAGGTATTGATTTAAATTAGAAGATTGAGTCACCTGGTGCAATATAACCAACTATTGCAAGTATCTTCGTGCGTGCGATATTTTGACCTCCACCAAGTGACATTGCAATTAGAGGTGGTAATAATTCTCAAATCCTCATATCCAAACTTAATTTGGACGGGATGGATATATAAAATATGGGATTGGACTTACATTAAGAATATATCCAATAATATCTATTTAAATATGGGTTTAATTGTGATTCCCATGGATCTTTCTTTCTCCTAAAGGGTAAGAACATTGATTTGTCTAAAAATAAAAAACCATTAAATTCTCCAAAATAGTAAATAACAGTATGTGTGTCTAGTAGTAGTGGTGCACTGTTGTTTGTGTGTGTATTTGGCACTAGAAGTAAAGACAAAAGTACTATTATTATACTAGTGTGTGTGTGTTCGGGTGTGCTTCACTTTTTACCTTAGTCGTTTTGTGAAGTTTTCCTTGTGTTAGAACTAGAGAACTCATCGTTTATTCATGTGAAGTATTGAATTAGTTTTTGTCTATGTACTATTATTTACATGAAAGTTGATCTTTTATGAATTTCATATCTAGTAAATTTTGTTTAGTTTGAAAAATTATAGTACAATATGTATATGAACACATAAAACATGTTACATAGTTAAATAGACTAACTAAATGATATTAAATAAAAAACAAAGCAATATTGAGACATTTGATCAGGAAAGAAGAGTCTAAAAGAAAATAGGATTTATTGAGTATTTAAATGGTACTAAAATGGGTCGGCCATATTGGTCATTCCAATGACCAATATGGGGCGGTTTGCTATAACTTATATTTTGCTGCTCCAATTGAGTCCCGTCCAAATTCTACCTATTCCCTCATTTTTTTTTTTCCAAAATATAACCGATTCTCATTACTAGCAAATCAAATACAAGTGGGCAACTGCCCTTCAACATCAGTTCTTGCTGTTTCCAGCAACCAACATGGAAAGCTATCTTTCCATTTCACAACATTTAGACATTCAACAGCATACTTTGCTAACCTATGGCTCACAGAGTTGTTTTCTCTTTTGGTAAAAGAGAAGCAACATTTGTCAAATTTATACTTAAGTTTCCGGACATCATGTATCACTGATGAATCTGCCAAGTCCACATCAAACTTCATGTTCACTCTATCTATATTACCTTTACAATCAGATTCAAACTCAGCCCACTTCCAGCCTTCTTTGTGTGCCAATAGCATAGCTTCCCTCAAGGCTAAAGCTTCCTCTGTTGATGCGTCACTACATGTCTGTCTTGGAATTGCCCAGGCCGCCACAACTTTTCCTGAATTTTCTCTTGCAACCACTCCCCAACCTGCTCTTCCTTTTTCCTGATCCAGTGCTGCATCCATGTTCACCTTTATTCTTCCAGTCCTTGGTGGAATCCATTTTGAGTCCTGCCTTTCTCCTAGTCCCTCCAGCTTTTTACTCGATCTGAACTCCTCCTGAGCTTTGTTATATTCCATCCAGTCATGCACCGCCTTTTCCACTGTTCCAATGTGATTTGGTATCTTAAGTTCATACACCGCAGCATTTCTAGTTTTCCAGATTTGCCACAGTATGTGCACAGTTAGAATAATTCTGTCTATCCCCTGTTCTCCCTTTTCAGCTTCCATTAAACCATCCCACCATAACCAAAAGTTTCCACAGAATTGTTTCAGACCAATCCAGTTAACTGGTGCATACTTCCATATCAGTTGTGCATTCCTACAATAGAAAAACATATGCTCCAGTGTTTCTGGTTCTTCACCACAGGCTTTACAAACATGATCACCTTTATCACATCTTTGCTTAACCACCTCATTCACTGGTAGTATGCCTTGCAAACACTTCCAAATAAAGTGTTTTAGTTTCTGTTTCATAGGCAAGTTCCATAGCCACTTCCAACATCGAGTGCTATTAGCATTTCTACTGCTTGATGTTTCTTTTCCACTTTTTTCTCTTCCTTGCTTCATCAGTGTTCTGGCTAACTGGTATCCTGATTTTACTGTGTACTCTCCAGATTTTGAAAATATCCAATATAACCTGTCCTTCATGGAGAACATACTCAGCGGAATTTTTCTTATTCTTTCAATGTCATCACTCTCAAACACTTTCTTCAACATTTCCACGTCCCATTCTCCATTTTTTATCAATTCACAGACTTTGGAAATCTCCTTATGTTTTCCTTTCTTTGTTTTGATTCTTCCATTCTCCACTTCTTGAAACCACTGATCCTTCCAGATATTAACATTTTTTCCATCTCCAATTCTCTTCCTTATACCTTGTTCTAATAGAGTCTTTGCACTCAATATACTTTGCCAACACCATGAATCTCCATTTTTCTGTTTCATCTTCCAGATTTGCTGACCCCTGAAATATCGTGCTCTCATCACTTTACTCACCAGCAAGTTAGGCCTTGTTATGATTCTCCACAATTGTTTTGCTAGGAGTGCCTCATTAAATTGCATTAAATCTCTGAATCCCAGCCCACCTTCCCATTTTGCTTCTGAAAGTTTTCTCCAACTTAGCCAGTGGATTTTCTGTTTTTCTCTGTCTTGTCCCCACCAATAATTAGCCATAAGTTTGCTGATTTCTTTGCAGAGTCCCTTTGGTATTTTGCAACATGACATAGTATATGCAGGAAGAGCCATTGCCACAGCCTTTAACATCACCTCTTTACCAGCCTGATTGAGCAATTTTTCCTTCCAACCTGATATTCTTTTGATGAACCTTTCTCTGACATATTGAAAGACATTCTTCTTTGACCTCCCAATTACCAGTGGAAGTCCCAAATACTTGCTTTGCTTAATCTCTTTCATACTCTGTAGTTTCTCCAGCACTCCCTTTTTCCTTTCTTCATTCACATTTTTGCTGAAGAAGACTTGGGATTTCTCTAAATTGATCACCTGGCATGATGCCTTGCCATATTTATCCAGAATTTTCATCACTTGTTGTGCCTCTTTTTCATTTGCCTTACAAAAAATGAGTGAGTCATCTGCAAAGAAAAGATGAGACACTTTTGGTCCCTGGTTAGCAATTCTGATCGCATTTAAATTCCTCCTGTTGACAGCTTGTTTCAGAAGATTAGAAAAACCTTCTGCACAAATTAAGAAAAGATATGGGGATAAAGGATCCCCCTGTCTCAGCCCCCTTGATGGTTTTATAAAACCCTTTTTTTCCCCATTCAAATTAATTGAATAAGTAACAGAGGTAATGCAGCACATAATCCAGTCTATCCACTGAGAACAAAACCCCATTTTTTCCATCATTTTAGCCAAATAACTCCACTCGACCCTATCATATGCTTTGGACATATCCAGTTTAATTGCCATCCACCCCTCCTTCCCATATCTCTTGTTTTTTAAGTAATGTATATACTCATGAGCAACTAGCACATTATCCAGAATTTGCCTCCCCGGAACAAAAGCAGATTGATTAGGACTAATGCACCTATCAAGGACATGTTTAAACCTATCAACCAGAATTTTGGCAATGACTTTATAGCTTGTATTACACAAACTTATAGGTCTAAACTGAGTGACAGAGACAGGCAAATCAACTTTTGGGATCAGACTAATCAATGTCTCATTTGTAGCTTTGAGCATGTTACTGGAATGAAAAAAACTTTTAACAGCATTAATCACATCATAGCTCACCAAATTCCAATAATGTTGGAAGAAGAAGGAAGTCATACCATCAGGGCCAGGACTTTTGTTAGGATGCATCGAGAACAGAGCTTGCTGAATCTCTAGTTCAGTAACAGGTCTGGTCAGCATTTCATTCATGTCATTTGTAACAGTCTGTGGAACCCCTTCAAGAGCTTCAGAGAATTCAACAGGTTGTTCAGAGGTGTAAATCTGTTTGAAGTAGTCCACAATTTCGTCACTTATTTCCTCCTCATTCTCACACCAGCCTCCATTTCTCTTTTTCAGATTTAGAATTTGGTTCCTTTTCCTTCTGCTTGCAACTTGTGCATGGAAATACTTTGTATTTTTATCTCCCTCTTGTAGCCAACTCACTCTGGCCTTTTGGCTCCAGTACATTTCCTCTGCTCTATATGCTTCACTGAGTTGTTGATGGAGGGTAGCCAACTTAATCCTTTTTCCCATACAGTCACATTTTTTAACAGCTTCAATCTCTTCCTTAATCTTTTTAATTAATTTCCCAGCATTCGTATCATTCTTTTTGCACCAATTAATCAAGTTAATCTTACAAGTTTTAACTTTGCTTTTCAACTTAAAGAATCTGGACCCTTTTTGAACAGTATTCCAAGAGTTCTTCACTACCTCATCCACTCCCTTATATAACAACCATTTTTTGTCAAAAATAAATCTCTTTTTCCATCTTTTACCAGAAGGCTTAGTATCAAAAACCAGCATACAATGGTCAGAAGCTTCAGTTTCAACATGCATACAAGAAGGATTTTTGTAAACCCCTAACCAACTATAAGATCCTAGAATCCTGTCCAGCCTTTCTTTAATTTCCTCCCCTTGATCCCAATTGTTAGACCACGTCCAAGGGTGACCAGTGAAACCCACATCTATCAAATTATTTTTATTAATGAAATTTTTAAACACCTTTAAACTCCCCTCAGTTCTGTTTTTTCCTCCCCATTTCTCCTCATTAGAAACTATATCATTTAAGTCCCCCATGATTACCCACTTATCACCCCAAATGCCTTGTCTTTTACTGAGAACATCCCATTGAGTTTTTCTGATTTGAGCATCAACATTAGCATATGCACATACACACCACCATTCCTGTCTATTTTCCTGATCATCAATATGTAATTCAATAGTGAAACTAGTAAAAAGCACTTTCTTAACATTAAGCTCTTTTTTCCAGAGGACAGCCAAACCACCAGATTTCCCCACAGGATCAACAACAAAAAGGTTATCAAACTTTATTTTTTGCTTAACAGAATTTAAAACTGATTTTTTGTTTTTTGTTTCAGCAAGGAAAATCAGCAACGGAGAGTGGAGTCTCACAACCTCCTTAAGTTGGGGAACTGTCAAGGGGCTCCCCACTCCTCGACAGTTCCACACCACAGCTCTCATTTCCACTTGGGAGCCCCTTTAAGGTAGGACTCCTCCACCTGCTCTTCCATTTCCTGATCTATACTCTTTCCAGTTCCTTTTATTTTTTTGTTGTTCTCCTCTTTGTCATTTTCCTTACTCTCTTGATCTGAGGTCATTTTTCTCTTACCTTTGTTTTGTATATTAGTCTCATTAGTGACATCTGAGAGGGGGATCCTCTTTTTAACCTCCTGAACAATTCTTTTCCGGCTTTTAGGTCTTCTGTATGTTTTATTACCTTTAAAGTTGCTTTGTTCTGCATAACCATCATCATTATCATCCCCAATCAGAATTCTAGTCTTATCCTTTCTAGCCATCTCTGTTATCTGCCTTCCTTCCTCACCCTCTTGGTTCCCATCTATCCACATTTGATCATAATTTATCTTTTCCTTGTCATTCTCAGTTACTAGATAGATGCCATGATTTTCATTCTTTTTACTGATTTCCTCCTTTTGTCCTTTCCCCACTTTAGTTCCACTACTCTCGGATTTTCCAGAATTACTCCTATCATTAATCAAAGTCTTCTCCTTATGTCCTATCAGTTCCTTTTCTAAATCCTCATTTATCCTTATAGCACTTGTGTCAGGAGTATTCTCTTCTCTATTTTTCTCTCTATGAAAAACCTCAGTGTATTTTAACAACAAATTCTCAGTGTTATTTAAATTTTCCTCACAGCCAGGCTCACTATGGTTGTTATTTTCCTCCCTTCCCCCATTTTGTCTATATTGATTCTTTTTAGTTGGAATTCTAGCATTACTGGCCTTCATCCAAATTCCATATTGGTCCTCTTTATCCATGTTACTCCCTTTTTTACTGCATTTTCGTTCATTATGACCCACAATACCACAGCAAAAACAGAAATCAGGACATTTTTCATATTTAAATTCAATCCATTTCCTTGTTCCATTCAGATTAACCATAGTACCTCTCATTAAAGGAATGTTGAGATCTATTTCAGCCAATATTTTGATGTGTTTTCCAGTTTTACCTCCACCAACAGGTATGATTACCTCCTTCACTCCAGCGAAGACATTGCCTATCTTTCTTCCAGCCTCCTTTGTAATCCAATGCAGTGGTAGATTCCATAGTTGGACCCAGATGCACGTCTTCTCGAACTCTCTCTCTTCCTGTTCCAACCCTTCTCTCCATTGCTGAACCACCAAAGGTTGACCATCAAATATCCAAGGCCTTCCTGCCAACACCCTTTCCAGCTCTGATTTGTTGTCGAAAGTAAACTGATACATGTTAACTTTCAGCTCTGTTATCTTCAACATCTTTGAATGCTTCCACATGTTGCTTGCAAAGCTTCTGATTCCAGCCAGGTTTGCTATTTTATCCCCTACTATTTTTCCGACAACACTTAACTGACATTCCTCAATCCCTCTATGGATTTCCTTTTCTTCTAACGAGATCCCTTCCTGCTCTTTTTCAGATAGCTTGAACTTCTGCATCACCTGCTCCAGATCCTCTATTCCGGTCCCCATTCCACAGACTGTTCCAAAAGACAGAATTCCAACTGATCTCCCAACTAACTATGTGATTCCTAGCTCCGAACACGATGTATCCCTTTCCAGAAAAATGAGAGAGCAAGTTTCAGAGAAAAGCAGTTTCTGAAAACAAGCTCGAAGACACTAAACACTGGATCTACCTACTAAAACTAAGAAAAAGATAAAGCTGAACTTAAAAACGGAAACAGAGGCAAATTCTATTGTGATAATCACTCATAAGACATACATCACTTAACCCACTGAGTCTGGGCTCTCGGAGAAAATGTCCATTACTATCTGGTAGTGATTGGTCTCTGCAACTAGGTTATTAATCAAACTATAAAAGCTGTTTTGTTTTCGGATTCAAGGTTGCTGAGATTTTTGGTGGTAATTGAAATTTGGTCTTAAGCGGGAATAGCGTTTTTTTTTGAGTTTTTTTGAAAAAACTGTACTTCCAACTTCGGAAGAAAGTGCTCTCATAGAGAGAGAAAGTGCTCTCATAGAGAGAGAGTTAAAGAATTCCCAACATCGAGAATATTAGACAATTTCTACCTATTCCCTCATTTGCCATCTCTATTTGCAATGCTAAAATCACCCACATAGCCGGTCATGTCTTGATCTAGAAGAAGATTGCTGGGCTTTAGATCACAATGGAGTATGGGCAGTATGTGAGGAGTAGGCGGGGTGGAGATAATCAAATGCGCGTAATTGCTTATGCTACAATTGTTAGTGAGTGATGTGCAAAACAATCCAAAAATCTGAGAGTTTTGATTCAGTCCGATCTTGTTTTACCGAAGTCCAATACGGATCACAAGATTTGCTATCCATGATCTCTTCTCCAATAACAATTTTATTTTCCACTCATGAAAACCTCATAATTCTCGACCATACTGCTGAGCACCTTCATGCCTCTTTTTCCATTCATTTCTTCTACCAAAACTCATCGAAACGGCTGTCTTAAAACTACAACTTTGCAGCTCACAATATAATAAAGCTTTGAAATTGTGCAATTATCTGTTTAATAGATATAGTTGCAATCTAAATTGTGAAATAAAAATTAACAAATTCAATGCAAATTTTGCTCTCGTTGTTTTTCCATCATAACATATGCATGCCAAGAAAATTGAAAGACAAAATGTACGTGAATCGAATTCAACGTAATTGTGATGTACCTTTCTTGTTTTGCCATATGATTTGCAACAAATAATTGTTCCATAAAGAATATAGAACCAATGAAGCTACAAAACCCTATAAGCTACAACTTATGATGGTAGTTAAATTTGCCCAACAGTGATATAGCTGTTCCTTCCACTTTTATTGCTTGTTTCCGTGAAATGTAAAGATTGAGCAAATGTGGATTAGTTTGTTTGGTTACAGTTCCCTAAATTAACTAAAAAAGTTTCATTTTCCTTTTTAATTTGTAGTTTGGTTGAAGTGTTAAAGAAGGTTAATGGAGAAGTAAAACCAAATTTATGGAACTAATTTTCATTTATGAAGGATGATAGCAAATGAAAAATGTTTGACTCAACAAGATAATTCTTTTCTAGGCACAAAAGAAGAAAAAACACAGATATTACACCAATAGTATAATCCTATGTCTGATTAACTAAAACAAGGAACTAATCGTCCATCTACAAAGTAATAATACCAAAAACAATAAAATGGACTATAGTTAAAGAGGAGAAAGAACTACTATTTTTTAGAGAAGTTAAGGGAAGAGGAGGGAAACTTAGTGAAATTTTTTAGGGTGCAAGGCAAAGGAGTTAATGCCAAAATTCTTAAAATTGTATAATATGAAATTTAAATTTCTCAAAACTCAGGCATAGGGCGGCAGCCCGAGCAGTTCCCTGCCTCCAACCGTGACTACGGCATTATACTATAACTTGGTCATTGCTCTAATTTCAGAAGTATCGTGAAATTACTACTAGTTTAAGAGGAAATGTTGACTTGAGGCCACCTTACAACTTTCAATAATTCACGTCTTAAGAAAGTTGAAAATTTTGACTCTTCACAAAAGTCACCGATCAAAGTGAAGGACTCAACACAATGGTATTTTATTATGCGGTTCCGTTTAATCGTTGTACATGTTTAAGTTTTGGTACATAAATATGTCTTTGTGTTATACTGAATATATGTAACATATCTTATTTTTGGACACCACTTTTACCCTGAATATAATAATATAATGCAATTATATACCAGATAATGTAAAAAGTACAACAATTAAATTGTACTAATCTCAACTGCACCGGCGACTCACAACACACACATAGATATATATATATTGTAAATGTAGTAAAGATGTTAACAAAGTCATTTGGTCATCAAAAAGAAAGATGCTATACCACTAGAATTTACTAATTTGTATTTATCACTGTCATTCGCAAGGGCACGCAAATATCTGATTAGAGTGTAAATCCATTATTATAATGAATAAATCGTTTACTTGTCAAAATATTTCTTTTGACTTTGGACCATGTTCAGGAAGCCAGTGGGTTTGGACAAAGTGGCTCCAAAATTACAAATAGTACAGAGGAATCCGGCTATTTGTTTCATCTTCAGTTTCACAAACCTTTTCTTTACTGATTTCCTCTGCCATTTCTCCCTTTTTCTCATGGATATAACTACCATCCTTTTTCATCTTGTACTGCTGCTATGTCTTCCTACTGTTTCGATAGCCTTCGTCAAACGTAGCATCCAAACAGATGAATCAGCATTATTTGCCTTAAAATCCCAACTGTTCGATTCTTTGAATTTACCGAGAAATAATTGGACTGCAAATGTCTCAGTATGCAACTGGATTGGAGTGACATGCTCCTCTCGCCACCATAGAGTTGTCTCCTTGAATCTCTCTTCCTTAGGCCTTCAAGGTAGCATCCCTCCGGAGATAGGAAACCTCTCTTTTCTCAATTCTATTGACCTCAGTGGCAACCATTTCCAGGGAAATTTGCCTGCAGAAGGAATGATTCAACTACGCAGGCTTAAATATGTCAGTCTTGCCTATAATAATTTTGCTGGAGAGATTCCTTCATGGTTCGGTTCTCTGCCTAATCTTCGGGCCCTGTATTTGTCAAATAACAGCTTCACAGGTGCCATTCCTATTTCCCTATTTAATTCATCAAAGATGGAGTCCCCAAGTATCCCGTCCAATCGATTGCAAGGAAATGTTCCCCAAGAAATTGGCAATCTTGGCAGCTTGAAGATCTTAACGTTGGCAAATAACCAGCTGACAGGGTTTATTCCACTTCAATATTTCTTCCTTGCAAAAAGTTGATATGACAAATAACTTGTTGAGAGGCAATCTTCCGGTAAACCTCTGCTCTAAGCTTTCAAAACTTCAAGGGTTTGACCTATCATCTAATAAGTTATCAGGCCAAATCATGTCAAGGTTCGACAATTGCACTGAACTACAGGAACTCTCATTAAGCAGCAATGATTTAAGTGGAACACTGCCAAGAGAGATTGGAAACTTAACCATGCTAAAGCTTTTGAAGTTGGGAGAGAACAGCTTTTCAGGTAACCAATTTTTTTCCCTTTCTTTCTTCGTTCTGACTTCTGAGGGTAAGCAGATATGATATATTTGCAGGGTAGCTTTGATTTTGTCCTCGTGAGCTTTTTATTATGGTCTGAATTTGCAATTTGCACCACTACATTCAAAAAGGAAAACTAGTCAAAATGGCGCTTTCCTTTGCATATATAATTATTAAAGAGAGTGCAGTCTCGATTTTTTTATTGTTATTATTATTATTATTATTATTATTATTATTATTATTATTATTAAAATCGACATCTGTACAGATATTGTCCAAACTATGCTGCTCAATTCACACAACCCATTTTTCCTAAGTAAGTACATATATTATTTGTACTTAGGTTGAATGAGACTCCCTATGATGTGTCTTAAATGTTAATTTTGACTTTTGTCAAAAAAATTACATATATTATTTGTAATCAATAATTGGTTTTCCACAATGTGAGTAGATTTGGAGGAGTGTTTAATAAATGAGCATGAGGGCAGCTATGAGTATCAAAAGTAATGATACATATATTTACTGTTTTTTTATTCTAAAATTGTCTTTGTTTTTCTATGTGTGCCATGCACATGACATACTTGGGTTGGTAAATTTCACCGGAACTGAGCAAGTAAACCAATTAGACACAATTTTAAATGTTTAGATACTCAATTAATGCAATCTCATATTAAGATACTAAAGCGTCACTCTTTGAACAATTTACATACCAAAGATGACGTTTACTCTATCAAGTAGATGAATTTCTACACCTATTAAATTATCAAATAGACAAATTTCCTCACATATTAAATATGTGGAATTTAGGGCTTCCACAAGCATGATGAATTGCTAGTGTGTTTAACTCCTCTTCAATGCATGCCTAATGTTACACAAGCACGATGAATTATCGGTTCTTTTGCAGGACCAATTCCAGAACAAATCGGCAACCTTCGGAAACTGAATATGTTAGACTTAAATACTAATATCCTAAATGGTCAAATTCCAGTAACCATATACAACATCTCAGCCATGACATACATTTGATTGACCGAGAATAACCTTTCAGGAAGTCTTCCACCTAGTATAGGCCATACGCTTCCTAATCTAGAGTATTTGAATCTTGCGCATAACCATTTAACTGGAGTGATCCCTGATTCCATCTCAAATCTGACTAAGCTAACTTATTTGGAATTCAGCCTTAACCAATTTACTGGTTCAATTCCTAGATCACTGGGCAGCTTGAATGTCGTTAAAACTCTTAATGTTGGAAGCAATCATTTAACCACAGGTTATCCAGAAGAGTTGAGCATTATTTCATCTTTGGTGAATTGTAGAAGTTTAAAAGTTATGATATTGTCCCATAATCCTATAAAAGGTATTGTTCCCCATACCATAGCCAATTTTTCCAATTCTCTTGGAAATTTTTTTGCTAGTACTTGCGAACTAGAGGGTCGCATTCCACCCGAAATTGGTAATCTTAGTAGGTTGGTAGAACTGGATCTTAGCAGCAATTACTTCACGGGGCAACTTCCATTGACATTCCAAGGGTTGTCGAATCTTGAAAGATGTGAAGTTCAAAATAATAGGATTTTAGAGTCCATCCCACCTTATTTTTGCAATTTTAGGCGTTGAGTTCCATTAGACTTGAGTCAAAATAAATTCTTGGGTGGACTTCCAGAATGCTTTGGAAATATAACTTCTTTGAGAAATCTTTATCTACACTCCAACGGATTAAATTCCACCATGCCGGCCACCATCACGAGCTGAAAAGATCTGCTGAGCCTACATGTGCATTCCAATGCTTTAGGTGGATATTTACCTCAGGAAATTGGAAATTTGAAGGCAGCAATAAACATAGACTTGTGATGGAATAAGTTTTCAGGAAATATACCGACATCGGTTGGAAGCATGCAGAACTTGATTAACTTCTCATTGGCACACAATGAAATTCAAGGGTCTATTCCTGAGATAGTCGGAAATATGGTGAACTTGGAATTGTTAGATCTGTCTCATAACAATCTCACTGGAGAGATTCCTATATCGTTAGTATCACTCAAGCAGTTGAAGCATTCTAGTGTGTCATTCAACCATCTGCATGGAAAAATCCCAGGAAATGGTTCTTTCCTCAATTTCACGATTGAATCATTCATGTCCAACGAAGAATTCTGTGGTGGTCCTCCTCATTTGGGATTCCCTCCTTGCCCTAACAACTCTCCTAAAGCATCCAAGTCGAAAAAGTTCCCCAGAGTTGCATACATCTTGTTACCAGTTGCATTCACAGTTTCTGCAGTTATCATCATTGTGCTGGTGCAGTGGTGCTCATCAAGCCGAGGCACAGAAACAGAAATTGTGCTCAAGCAATTCCACTCCCTCCAAGCACACATGAAAGGATTTCATACTATGAGCTTGTACATGCAACTAATGATTTTGGTGAAAGCAACTTAATAGCAAGTGGGAGTTATGGTTCAGTTTACAAGGGTGTCCTTACGGATGGGAGTGTTTTGGCAATAAAAGTTTTCAATTTGCAAGTAGAAGGTGCATTCAAAAGTTTTGATTCAGAATGTGAAGTTCTGCCTAATATTCGCCATCGAAATCTAATCAAAGTCATCAGCAGTTGCTCTAACCATGATTTTAGAGCTTTAGTCTTAGAGTACATGCCTAATGGAAGCCTTGAAAGATGGTTGTATTCTCACAATTATTTCTTGGATTTCCTGCAAAGGCTGAACGTAGTTATAGATGTGGCAGCAGAACTGGATTATCTCCACTATGGCTACTCATCACCTATTGTCCACTGATCTGAAGCCCAGCAATGTTCTTTTGGATCAAGACATGGCAGGTCACGTGGGTGACTTTGGCATTGCAAAGTTATTTAGTGGAGGTGAAAGTATGGCAATAACAAATACACTTGCAACAATTGGCGACATAGCACCAGGTGACTCAAACTTATAATCCTAGTCGATACCTGAACAGATGCATATATAAGCTGTAGTTTGTAATCCTTTTGTGTGAATTTTCTCTCATCTTTATCTGGTATTGCGTTCCTCAAACAAGTAGGATACTAATATTGATATTACAATTTCTACTAGAGTATGGATCTGAAGGTAAAGTGTCAAGAAAGTGTGATGTCTATAGCTTTGGTATTCTATTGATGGAAACATTTTCAAGAAAGTAGCCGACTGATGAAATGGTCACAGAAGATTATGGATTGAAAGACTGGGCAAGGCATTTGCTGCAAAATCCGGAACTGGATCTAGTGGATCACAACTTCATAACTCCCCCAGACGAAAATTCAACAAGAATCGTGCAATGTATCTTCAAAATCATGGAAATGGCCGTTAAATGCACAGTGGTATCACCAGAGGAAAGGATAGACATAAAAGATGCTCTGGAGGAACTCAAAAAAATCAAAGTTCAGTTTCTTCATCGGTGAATCACTCAAAAGGCGAGGATACCAGGCTTGATTATTTCTTAATGATCCAGTAGAGATAAAGCAAAAGAAGAAATATTCTTTACTTGATTCCCAAATCCGGGTGAAGAGTGAAACTACCTTCACCGAGTGCAGATTCAGGAATGGACCTTGCTGACAGGAAGCAGCTTATCATAAGGTCTCTAGAAGAAGGCCTGCTTAGCATTATGCATTCAATAAATTTTCTCAAAGGAATGGAATTTCTTTAAGACAGATTTCAATGTATGACCATCTCATATCTGTGTCCAATGGTTTCTTTCCCGATTATTTCTCTCCCATGTCCCAACTATGCTAATAGCTGTGTAATGTGATTCTTTTGAAACTTTGTTACGAGTGCTATTAGGAATTAACAGCTCTCCTCTGCTTTCCAATTTATATTATTGGCATAAGATGCATACCCTTTACTCACCCCTTATGATACTCTTTTATATCATAGTTTGCACCTCAAATCTTCTGCCCAAATCGTATATTTCAATGAATTAAGACAATGGAAGCTCCAATATTGTTATTAAGAAAAATTTTCCAAGAAACTTACGTAAAACATATAAAGTTTAACAAAAGAAGACAATGGAAACTGCCACAATCTTTAAACAGAAGTGGAAATAGCCATCCAGCTCCAAAGGTAATATAGTCTTTCCAAGTTAAATGAAAAGGGATTACAAAAGGAAAAAAAAAAAAAAAAGCGTCGTAAGAGACAAGTTAAACCATAATGTTGAACAGAAAAAATATAAACAGCCGTGGAATAGCCGCCGAAGATCTCACCTTCTTAAGAATTTTTTGCACTTTGGTATACAAAGTTTGGTAAAATTATTGAGAGAGAGAGAGAGAGAGAGAGAGGTAAAGTGATAGATTAAATGAAGGAACCAGCATGTTATAGGTGAGGCAGTCACCATGCACGGCATGAGATGAAGTTTTAGTAAAATTTTGCACCTACAATCAAATCTAGAGAGTATGAGTAATGCACCTTCTGATCTAAAACTGGGCTTCTATAGTTTTAGCTGTCTATTGATCCGATTGGATCCTCCCAACTATAAGTTAGCATAGCAGTAATTTAGATGCTACTGATTGAAGTTAAAAAAGAAGAAAATGATGAAAGGGAGGAGGGACTATATTATATAATACAATATTTAGTAGAAATATGAGGCACCAAATTACTGTCCTATTTCTTGTAGCATTTAATTTTAACTTTTTTTCTTCTTATCTGAGTTAAAAAAGGGTGATATGACCAAGTTTTAGTACACTACGTTATGCTAAAGGTTTCACTATCGTATTTTTAAATAAATGCTTTATTAGGGGTTTCACTAAAACCTATCCTGCTAGTAGTGAGGAGGACTATTTAGGGAAAAGGAGATAGTTCTTCGGCTAACTGACCGTAGGTACGAGGTGATTTTCCTTCTTGCTTGGATTTTGTTTTTCTTTCTTATGTTGAGACTTGAGAGGTTTCAATAGACTCTTTTTTCTTTGCGTTTTTGGTATTTTTCAAATTTTAGCATGTGCAAAATGAGATAAAGTGGCTATTGTATCTTGTTTACATTGGCACCATCCAGATTTAGGCTCTGTTTTGATAACTCAATTTAACACTTAAATTTAATGTATTTATATCTTAACAAGGAGAATAATAATTTTGATCTCTAATGTTTGGCTCATGTGCTATATTGTCTCTAATATTTCAATCTAAACAAATCTAGTTCTTAAAGTTTGTCATTTTAGGTTGATTTAGGACAACTAATGAAAATGAACAATGATTAATGGTCAGCATTAAATTGCCAAAAATCAACAATTTTGATTTTTCACTTTTAATCTTAATGCTTTGATTTTGGTTTATTATATTTCTCTAAATTTTAAATAATGATATTAAGGATTTTAACATGAATTGAGATGCAAATTAAAATGAAATAGTATTAAATGGGTGATGAGAATTCTTATAAAACTTCTTTTTATTCATTTTCTATTTTTATTTTATTTCTTCATGCTAACAATATATCATATATTTCTTTTCTTTTGCATAGTTAGTCTCAAATTTTTTCTGAAATTATTTATTTTCAAACTTGGCATAATATTGTATATTGTTGATTCTTACTATTACTAATAAATTGAAAATGAGTTTTATTATTTTTTAAATTATAATTAAAAAACTTAATTAAATATCCCTTTTAAATATAAGGAATATTTACCTTTTGCAAACTAAGTTGATCTTTTTTTTTGGGTATTTTAATAGGTTATCAATTGAGTTTGAAATGAAGTTGGTATTTTATAGAAATTATATGAATCATTAAATGATTATCAATATACATAGATATTAAAGAAAATGATTTAAAACTACAATAATCGAATGTTAGATTTAATTTAATTGCAAGAAAGACCAAAAAAAAAAAATTTCTCAAGAATTTCTAAAATTATGTCACATTGATACTTACCTTGTATCCACTCATGATTTCAGTCACAAATAAAACTGTTCCAACTGTTGGAGTGATTCTTATGATACAGGATCACCTATATCAGATTATGATGGGATAGATCAAATATCTACCAGCTTACCATTTATCTCAACGTTTGGGGTATAGGCCTCTGGAATTCAATGCATTGATCATGTACTCTAAGTCTCCAATTGTTGTAGAATTATTACCTGACAGATTATTCTTCTACATGTCTGTGGAAAAATTCGCTCAAGTTTCCAATTGCACTTGGAAGTATCCCTCCGATCCCGCAATGATCTGCATGTATCCTTTCAAGAGAACTAGGGAAATTTCCAATGGCTTGGGGAAGGGAAGCTTTTAGGAGATTAATTGATACGAGCAAAACAGTTGGACTTCCACAACTTGTGAAAGACAAAAGGAAGCTCATTTTCGAGTCAGAGGTGAAAGTGTTTCCACCAAGAATAAGAGTCTCAAGGAATGGAACTCTAAGAGCAGAGATGTTAATTGGATGCAGGGATCGACCAGTTAGATCATTTGTAGTAAATGTCAGCATCTTCAGATTCTGATGACTGCCAATAAGTTCAGCTCGAATTGGACCTGCCAAATGTGAAAATACACAAAACTTTTCATTGATGGTAAAGAAAAAATCTGATCAAGTAGCAAAGTGATGATTTCTTTGCAAATATTGGGATACGCGGGCAAAGTTGTTAAAACCATAATTGTAATTAGGTAAAAGCAATAAAGGAAGAAGCTCAAACAAAATAAAGTTGTTGTGCATGGGAAATTATGATTAGAGGGAGCCATAGAATGTCATTTACAGAAGCAGCAAATGTACCTAATACCTCTAATTGATGATGAATAGGTTGCGAGATATGAATTATGTGAGGGCCTCAAATTTCAGTATTTATTTTTAAAATGCATAATATTATTTATATTGTGTTTCTTCATTGAATTATGAGTGAAATTATGTTTAAAGTGAATATTTTCCAATTTAGAGAATTTTATATGAAATATTTGCCGGTGTGTGATTTTGGCCAAAATTTAGCGTTAAAAATTGTTCCGACGCGTGAATAGTGACTTGGACTTGAAATCGAGCATATGTAGTGATATTTTGAAAATATTATTAAGGTGAGACAGTGTCGGGATGAAAGAAACCAGTGTAAGTTAGACTGTCGCGTGTGACGCGACATAAAGTGCCAAAAACACCTTTTTCCCTTAAAACATGGAAATGCACTTTTTGCACCATAAAAGCCTTGACTTTCTTGCAACCTTTAAGCTCCATTTTCAGCTGAAACTTGGAGAGATAGAGAGAGAAAGAGCCGAGAGCTCTAGGGGGGAGAGAGAGAGAAATAGAGCTAGTTTCTTTCACTCCTTCTTCCTTGTTTCTTTCCAAGCTTTAAACCACCATTGAAGCCATCCTTTCCACCATTTCTTGCAGCCGAAGGAGAGAGGAGAGAGTGAAGGCTGGTCCGATTTCTTGGAGGAGAAAGAAAGGTGAGTTTTGTGGTTGAAATCTTCCATTTCTTCTTCAACTAGAATCTTGAGTTTGTGAAGGTTTTTGGCTTGATTTCTTCCCTCTATGGCAGCCGAACCAAGGAGAGAGATTGGGGAGTGAGGTCCGAAATTTTGGAAGAAAAAGAAAGGAAAGAAAAGCTTGGGGTGATTGTCTTGAGCTTGGTGACGGAAATCCTCAACAAATCTTGTAGATCGGGGCTAAGATCGAAGCTTGAGGAGCTTGCTAGGCTTGGAAGCACTCTTGGAAGGAGGAAACTCACAAGATCATCTTTGATCTTGTCGGATCGTAATAGATCCTAAGGTATAAGCCTTGAAACTTGTAGATCTAGCTTTACTAGAGTTGAATAGCTTAGATCTATGGTTAATATTGGTAAAAATGATCTCATCTGAAAAAGATGAAGTTGGGCTCTTGAAATCCCAACTTAGGTAGCGGACTTGAGGTGGCCTCTAGGTAGCGGACTTGAGGACCTGATTGGGATTTGATTGTTATTTGTGAACTTGTCTTGATATGGTTAGAAATTAGGGTTTTAGTTGTTGAAAAGTTTGAAGGAAAATGTATGTTATGGCCAAACCCATGCTTGGTGATTTTAATGTTTGATTTTGAAATGTTGTGAATGTTCTTGAAGAGTTTTCTTTTAAGAAAAACATGTATATTGTTCAAATTGTGAGTGTATGTGTGTGTGAGGGAATGTTTGAAATTTAAAGGGTTAAAAGTGAAGTTTTTCATGAAATTTGAGTGAAAAGTGCCATTTGATTGAATTTGAGGGTTTGACTATATTTTGGCCAAATTCTGGGGATTTTGAATATAATGGCTTGGTATGAAGTGTTTTATGTTAATATGAAAGTTTTAACTAAAAGTGAATGTCGAACGTGTTGTGTAAAAAGTGATTTTGAGGTGTGAGACCTCACTTAAATGTTTTGTGAAAGAGAACGTGCTTGTAGTGCCAATGAGTATATCGGTGGGATGCTCTTTTGAAATGAAAAAGTGATTTTTCAAAGAGGATCTATTTGGAATATTGTACCATGTGAAATGAGAGCTTTTCCTCGAGGGAATTTTGGAAAAATGTCATTTGAAACTAAAAAGTGAAAGTGAATTGTGTTAGTGACTGAAAAATGAAGTGAATCTCATTTATTGATTTAAATTATTTTAGGGAGTGTGCAAGGCAGTGACTTTGATCCCTACGTGGAAGCTAAACCCTACTTCGGTGAGTTTCCATGCTTGTTTCGTGTTTACGTGCAAATGAATGTATTGAAGTGAATGTTATGTGAAAAATGGTTTTTGAACCCTCCGATGGGGATGGTGTGTACTTTATCGCACCTACCCCGTTTGGGAAAAAGTGGTTATGAAAAGTGCTTTGTAACGAACGAAAGTGAAAGTGTAGTGAAGTGATTGATTGTTACAGTGTTATGTAGTGAATGCATGTGTCCGAAAAGGTCAGGTTATTCCTGAGACCTATCGGCGAACTCTTCGACTCGAGTCGGGGGCTAGGCCTAGGTCGAGAAAAAAGAGCTGAGCCATAGGGTTGATTTAAAATGTCACAAAGCCCAGTGACTCAGACCAGTGCTATATGCTCGAGACTTGGTTCTTGAACCTGTCTCCAAAAAGAGCATCAAACCAGTGATATATATACAAGTGAAGTGAAATGAAAAATGTACTCTGGACTTGGCGTATGGACTTGTCCCTAATGGAGAGTACTCAAACAAAGTGAAGTGTTTCAAAGTGAAGTGAAGTGTACTGTGAGGGCCTCAAAATTCAGAATTTATTTTTTTTAAAAAATGTATAATATTAATTATATTGTGTTTATTTATTGAAATATGAGTGAAAATATGTTTAAAGTGAATATTTTCCAATTTAGAGAATTTTATATGAATTATTTGCCGGTGTGTGGTTTTGGCCAAAAATGAGCGTTAAAAATTGTTCCAACGCGTGAATAGTGACTTGGACTTGAAATCGAGCATATGTAGTGATATTTTGAAAATATTATTAAGGTGAGACAGTGTCGGGATGAAAGAAACAGCGTAAGTTAGACTGTCGCACTTGACGCGACATAAAGTGCCCAAAAAGGCACTTTTCCTTAAAATAAGGAAATTGCACCTTTTTGCCTTTTTGAGCCTTGACTTTTTGGCAACCTTGGGCTCATTTTTTTCAGCTGCAATTTGGGAGTAGAGAGAGAGGGAGCTGCCGAGAGAAAGCTAGGGAAAGAGAGAGAAAATGTCTTCTTGATTTTCTTCTTCTTCTTCCTTGCTTCCAACAAGCTTCAAGCCTACTTAATCACCATCATCCTCTCTATTTCTTGCAGCCGAGAGAGAGAGGAAAGAGAGAGAGCTGGTCCGGTTTCTTGGAGGGAGAAAGAGAGGTAAGTTTGGTGGTTTAAATCTTCCATTTCTTCATCAACTAGTATCTTGAACTTGTGAACCTTGAATGAAGAATTTTGACTTGAACTTCATCTTCCATGGCAGCCGATTGAAGAGAGAGAGAGAGGGGTGCCATCCGAAAGTTTGGAAGAGAAAAAGAAAGAGAAAAAGTAAAGAAACAAAGGTTGTTTGAGTGGTGGGTTGCTAGATCGTGAGCTTGGAGTTCAAAATCGTCGTCAAAGCTCGAAGATCTTGGGTTAAGATCGAAACTTGAGGAGTTGCTAGGCTTGGAAGCACTCTTGGAAAGAGGAAACTCACGAGATCATCTTTGATCTTGTCGGATCGGTTAGATCCGGAGGTATAAACCTTGAAACTTGTAGATTTAGCTTTATTAGTGTTGAATAGCTTAGATCTATGGTTAATATTGGTAAAATGATCTCATCTGAAAAGATGAAGTTGGGCTCTTGAAATCCCAACCTAGGTAGCGGACTTGAGGTGGCCTCTAGGTAGCGGACTTGAGGACCTGATTGGGATTTGAATGTTATGTGTGAAATTTGTCTTGATATGGTTAGAAAGTAGGGTTTTGTTATTGGAAATTGTGGTAGAAAAATGTATGAGATGGCCAAACCCATGCTTGGTAATTTCTATGTTTGATTTCGAGATGTTGTGATGATTTATGATGAATGTCTACTTAAGAAAATACATTTTTATGTTTATTCATGAATTTACGAGTTTTAAATGTGAAAAGTGAACTTTCTCGTGAATTTTTGAGTGAAAAACGCCATTTGAGGATTTTATAGTATTGTGGCTAAATTTAATAAATTTTGAAAATGAAAATATGGTTTGGAGCGTTTTAAAGTTTTATTAAAGTATTGTTAAAGAGTGAGTGTTGAATTGTGTGATGAAAGTGATTTTGAGGTGATAAACCTCACTCAAGTGTTTTATTAGAGAAAATGTGAAAACGGTGCTTGGTGAGTACATCGATGACATGTCATATTTGAAATGAGTTAATGATTTTCCAAAGAGTCATTTGAAACGTTGTGTCATGTGAAACGAAGGATTTTCCTTGAGGGATTTTGGGAAAAATATTGATGGAAATTGTGATGCGAAAGTGAAATGTTTTAGTATTGAATAAAGGAGTGAATCACAAATTATTGTTTTTAAATTGTTTTAGGAAGTGCACAAGGAAGTGATTTTGACCCCTACGTGGAAGCCGAACCTTATTACTTCGGTGAGTTTCCATACTTGTTATGTGACTATGTGAAAATTGTGGTTTAGCAAACCCTCAAACGTGGGAGTGTGTACTTTATCGCACTTACTATGTTCGAGTGGAAGTTTTGTAAGATTACTCTAATGAGAATTGAGAAAATGTGATGTGATATGATTTGCATGTGTATGTACAAGGTCAGGAATTTCCTGAAACTTATCGGTGAGCCCTTCGACTCGAACCGGGGGCTAGGCCTAGGTCAAGAGAGAAGGGACGAGCCATAGGGTCATTTAATATCACAAGCCCAGTGATACAGACCAGTGATATATGCTCGAGATTTGGTTCGTGAACCTATCTCTAAAAAGAGCAACCAACCATGTGATGTGATGTGATGTGATACAATGTGTGCTCTGGGCTTGGTGTAAGCACCTGTCCACTATAAAGAGCAAAACACAAACCATGTGATGTGATGTGATGTGATATATGCTTTGGACTTGACGAAAGGGCTTGTCCATTATGGAGAGCAAAATACAAATTATGTGATAAACCATGTGATCACTCATGTGAACAAACTATGTGACAAGTTATGTGTGGAGTAGGGGCCCGGTGGGGGTTTGGTGGAGTAAGGAGAAAGTAGAGTTCTACATGGGTTGGACCTGTGAGAGTTGACGGAGTGTCAACTGCCTTGATCGTGATCAAGCGGCGAGGAACTTAGCCCCTGAGGGTTGCTGTATCCTACATTTGTTATATTAATTGCTTTCTTTACGTGTTTATATTTACGTTCAAGTGAAACGAAATTTTATGTGTGTTATGTGCTCTGCATGTTTTGGGAACTCATGGGCTTTTAGCTCACCCTTTTTCCATTTGTTTTCCTTAGCAGGAAATGAGTACTCGAGTGGAGGAGCCAACCCTTAGAATTAGGGTTTATGGTGTTGAATGTTTTAAGAACTTTTGTTTATGGTTGTGTAAGCTTTTGTATTGTGAAACTTGAATGTAAGATTGGAGGATTTATGTATTTAAAGTTTGTAATTTGAAGTTGTTGGGTTGTAAGTTATTATGTCTTTCGTTTTGTATTCGGAGTTTTAGTTTGATATGTTACAATGGTCAAGTGAGTGAGTCCTGGCGAGAGTTAGGCAGGCGGCCACTGATACTCTAGGGTTCGCCCTAGAGAGAGGTGGGTCGTCACATGTACTCGAGACTTGTCTCGAAAAGTGACATTGCAATGTACACTATCAAAGTGAAGTGATAAGTGCTTGGAGTGCGGGCCCGGTGGGGGTTTTGGTGGAGTAAGGAGTAAGAGAAGTTCTACATGGTAATAGTGACAGTTAACGGAGTGTCAACTACCTGATTCGTGGACAAGCTTCGTGGAACTTGGCCCCTGAGAGCCCCCGTATCCAACATTGTATTGTTAATTGCTTTTCTATCTGTTTAAATTCCAAGTGTATTTGTGAAGTGAAATTGTTTATGTGTTAAGTGACTTGCATGTTTTTGGAAACTCACGGGCTTTTAGCTCACCCTTTCCATTTGTTTTCCTTAGCAGGAAATGAACAACCGAGTGGTGGTGCCAACCCTTGAGATTAGGGTTTTACTTGTGTTTTGATATTTATTTTGGAGAATCTTGAATCATGCATTTTGAGGACTTTTGTATAATGGAACTTGAATGTAAGGATGGATGATCTAAGTACTATGGGATTGTAATTTGGATGTTATGTATTTGTAAGACATTGTACCCTTCTGTATTGTATCTAGAGTGTTATTTTGATAAGATATATTGAATGAGTGAGTGAGTGAGTCCTGGCGAGAGTTGGACAGGCGGTCCGCCGACCTCTTTGGTCCGCCTTAGGGGAAGGTGGGGTCGTCACAAATTATCTTCTAAATGAGATGTCATGTCGTAGGCCAACGATGTCCTAAAATTTCTCTTCCATTTGCGAGATATGAACTATCACACATAATTTTCTCAAATTTTTATGTATTTGTTTAAATTGTCAATGGCATCGGGAACTTTTTACTCTATCTGAAATGTACAATACTGAGATATAAATGCGAGAAACAATTTGAAGCTTCTAATTTAAGTAAGTTACTAGATTCTGCATTATTTAACTCCTTCAAACTCAGAAAATTTTCCATTTTGCTGGAATATCAGCTAAACTATATATATATATATATATATATATATATGAGACCGCATATGGGAATTTAATGAGAGAGAGAGAGAGAGAGGAAAGCTCATGATAGTAATTGCTGTGTGCATTTAAATGGTAAGTTTGATATAATTTTAGTGTTCTAACAACTGTACACTGGATATTTGCTAGAAAAACCTACAAGAAAAGAAAATTATAATAAAATACGGATTCATTTCATCATCTAACATGTACTATAATATCATAGACGTACTTCTTTTTTTTTTTTTTTATATATATAATCAGGTCAACATTGCACTTCTTTTTAAGGTTTGGATCTTCATTGCACCTCTTATGCCATTCTCTTATTCTAAATTTTTTTTTCTCTCACCATGTGATATTACTTAAAATGCTATTATGATGTATTATGAACATACCATGCACATATTCATACGTAACATAAAAATGGAGAGTGGCATAAAGATCATACAGGAAATGGCAATGGGTTATGGGAATCTCAAGTCATTTTCCACCCATGAGATGGGCTTTTTCTTATAGCTTTTTTTTTTTATATCTTTTTAAGACATTTCAGTTTAATAGAATATATTAACATTGGAGCGAGACTGCTATTTCCATTTCTGCTTGAAAGATTCCGGCAGGGACAGTGCACGAACCAGACTATTGATGGTCCTAAATTTACCAACAAGGTAAAAATTTGAATTATAGAGATCACAAAAATAATATTATGTAAGTCTAGCATTACTATTATGTACGATCCCAAATGAATAATAATTTGATAAGACATTCCTATTATGAAGATGTTCAAACTATTTACATTTTACCACCTATTAAAAGGTTCTTACATTGTTCAGAAAAGTCTGATTCTATCTCCTATCTCTGTTCGTTCCATTTGAAGAAAGCAAAGATCCAAAAGACTCGATCTTTCTTTTATTGTTCAATCTCTCTTTGATTAATTAATTTGGTGATGTTCCCAAATCCTCGTTACTAATGAAATCCAAATGATTCTTAGATTGATCAGAAGATCATTTCAGTTGGCTAGAATCAATTACTTGAGCGAAGCTAAATCTTGTGAAATCATATTGAATATTTGACGATATATTCTGTACATTGCAAAACGACTGCATCGCTTTCATTGTGGTAGTTTCCACTGTCTTTCATTGTTGTAATGTGTTTTACCCACATTTTTTGGGAAATTTTTCTTGTTAACACTAAGACAGCTTCCATTGTCTTGATTCATTGAAATATACAATTTTGGTAAGATATTTGAGACGCAAATTAGGATGAAAGAGTGTTGTTGTCATTGAGTTGGAAAAAGGGTTGAGTGAAGAGTATACATCTTATGCTAATTTTATAGATTGGCATCTTGATTAATCGAATCGAGTTTGGTAAATTATGATCTGCCGCACCGATGATGGAGCTCATTCCCAGGGAGACTATTTTTTACTCACATGGAAAGCTGGGGAGAGTTGTTAATTCCTAATTGCATTCGAAACAAAGTTTCAGAAGAATCACATTACACATCCATTAGCATAGTTGGGACTTGGGAAAGCAATGACCGGGAAAGAAACCATCGAGCACAGATATGAGATCGTCAGACACTGAAATTTATCTTGAACCATCCAACACAGATATGAGATGTTCATATACTGAAATTTACCTTAAAATTTATCAAATGCATCACGAAAGCAAGCCCTCTTCTAGGCACCTTACAAGTCGCAGCCTGTCAGCAAGTTCCACTCCTGAATCCACATTCGATGAAGGTAGTTTCATTTTTTAATTTGGTTTTTCTGATGGCTTAATCTGGATTTTGCATTTAGGTAAAGGAATTTTATGCATTTTCTTTACTTTTAATTGGTCTTTAAGAAGTGATGATGGAGCATGAATCTTTACCTTTTGATAATTCACATGGAAAGAAATTGAACTTTGATTTTTTTGAGTTCATTCAAAGCATCTTTTATGTCAATCCTCTCCTCTGGTGATTCCGTTGTGCATGTGACAGCCATTTCCATGATTTTGAAGACACCTTGCACGATCTTTGTTGAATTTTCGTCCGGGGGAGTTATCAAGTTGTGGTCTACCAGATCCAGTTCTGGATTTTGCAGCAAATGCCTTAACCAGTCCTTCAATCCACAATCTTCTGTGAACATTTCATCAGTCGGCTTCTTTCTCGAAAATGTTTCCATCAGCAGAATGCCAAAGCTATATACGTCACACTTTCTCGACACTTTACCTTCAGATCCATACTCTAGTAGAAATGGTAGTATCAACATTATTATCCTACTTGTTGAGAAAAGTAAGACGAGAGAATATTCACACAACAGGGTTATAAAATACAGCATATATGTAAAAGTTGGGGTATCGACTAGGATTAGAAACTTGAGTCACCTGGTGCTATGTAACCAATTGTTGCAAGTGTATTTGTTATTGCCATACTTTCATCTCCACTAAGTAACTTTGCAATGCCAAAGTCACCCACGTGACCGGTCATGTCTGCATCCAGAAGAACATTGCTGGGCTTTAGATCACAGTGGACGACAGGTGATGAGTAGCCGTGGTGGAGATAATCCAATGCAGTTGCTACATCTATCATTATCTTTAGCCTTTGCAGGAAATCCAAGAAATAGTTGTGAGAGTATAACCACCTTTCAAGGCTTCCATTGGGCATGTACTCCAAGACTAAAGCTCTAAAATCATGGTTAGAGCAACTGCTGATGACTTTCACCAGATTTCGGTGGCGAATATTACGCAGGACTTCACATTCTGCATCGAAGCTTTTGAACGCTCTTTCCACCTGCGAATTGAAAACTTTTATTGCCAGAATACTCCCATCCCTAAGATCCCCCTTGTAAACTGAACCATAGCTCCCACTTGCAATCAAGTTGCTTTCACCAAAATCATTAGTTGCATGTACTAGGTCGTAGTACGAGATTCTTTCATGTTTGGTTGGAGGGAGTGGAATTGTTTGAGCATGATTTCTGCTCCTACGCCGTGCCATGATGAGCACTAACATGAAGATAATTACTGCTGAAACTGTCAATGCAGTTGGAAACAAGATGTATGCAAATCTGCGGAACCTTTTTCTCCTTGGTGCTTGAGGAGAATTGTCTGGGCAAGGAAGGAGTTTGAAGTGAGCAGGACCACCGCAAAATGCTTCATTGGATATAAATGATTCAATAGTGAAATTGAGGAAAGAACCATTTGCTGGGATTTTTCCATGCAGGCGGTTGAATGACACATTAAAATACTTCAAGTGCAGGAGCAATATTAATGATGTCGGAATCTCTCCACTGAGATTGTTTTGAGATAGATCTAATGATTCCAAGTTCACCATCTTTCCTACTACCTCAGGGATAAATCCTTGCAATTCATTGTCTGCCAATGTGAAATCCATCAAGTTCTTTAGACTTCCAACCGTTGCCGGAATATTTCCTGAAAACTTATTCCTTGACAAGTCTATGGATGTTGCGGCAAATAAATTTCCAATTTCTTGAGGTATGAAACCACCAAAAGCATTTGAATGAACATCTAATGACAGCAGATACCTTAGGCTCCAGAGGCTGGCAGGTATGGTGGCATTTAATTCATTGGAGGATAGATTAAGTTTTCTCAGAGAAGTCATTTTGCCAATGCATCCTGGAAGTTGACCTGAGAATTTATTTTGACTCAAGTCTAATACAGTTAAACCTCTGACATTGCAAAGATAAGGTGGGATGGCCCCTGAAATCGAATTATTTTGAAGTTCTAATGATTGGAGAGTCGATAACCCTTGGAATGTCAAAGGAAGTTGCCCCTCGAAGAAATTGCTGCTAAGATCCATTATTTCCATCCTACTTAAATTTCCAATTTCAGGTGGAATGCTACCCTCCAATTCACAATTACGGACAAGGAATCTTTCAAGAGAATTGGAAAAATTGGCTATGGTACGTGGAAGAGTACCTTTAACAGAGACGTAATCCAATATCAAAACTCTTAAACTTTTAAGATTCGTCCAAGATGAAATAATGCTTAACTCGCTGGGGTAAACTGTGGTTAAATCATTGCTTGCAACATTAAGAATTTCAAGGAGATTCAAACTGCCAAGTGATCTGGGAATTGAACCAGTGAAATGGTTCATGCTGAGTTCCAACATAACTAGCTTAGTCATATTTGAGATGGAATCAGGAATCACCCCAGTTATTTTATTGTGCGCCACATTTAATCTTTCTAGATTTGGTAGCATACTGCCTATGCTCGGTGGAAGACTTCCTGAAAGCTCGTTCACGGTCAATAAAATCCATCTCATGGCAGAGATGTTGAATATGGTTACTGGAATTTCACCACTCAAGTGACTAACGGCTAAGTTTAATATATTCAATTTCTGAAGATTGCCAATTTCTTTCGGTATTGGACCTGCCAAAATTGAGAATCCGAAAAAAAAAAGAAAAGGAAAAAGGCTTCAGAAAACTCGACACTCCAATCCTTACTTTTAAGTATCAAGAGTAGGATAGGATACTTTTAACTAGATATAAACCTAAGAGGAATTTAGCACACAAGCAAATCATCATGTTTGTGTAATCCCCAAATTCCAGATCACACAGCAGAGGAAATTCCATGAATTGAGATTTGCTATGAAGCCAAGGAATTTGGGTGATTGTTCCCACCAAACTATCTAGTTAGATATTTGAACAAAGTTAGACCGCTTAGCCTCACGAAGAATAGAATAGTGCAGCAGTATTAAGATAAACTCCTCTACTTTGGCTGTTAAAAATCAATTTTCAGCCGACAATAGGTGTAAAGATTTTTTTTTTCTTGGGTTTTGCTAGCAAATATGGATGCGTACCATTTGAATAAAATGAGAAAAATTTAAAATTTAAATAAAGATTATCTGTCATGTATTCAATATGTTAGTGTCACGTGTCAAAACAGATCTTACACTAACAGATGGAAACATTAATCCTTTAATTGTGTGTTTATTTTAGAAAGTCAGAACAAAAAACTTGGCCGGCCCACCTTAAGGATTTGCACTTACTTCTTTTGCAAAAGAAATGAAAGAAAAACAATGCAATGCCCGGGTAGAAGTAGTGTGGGCCGTACAACAGTGACCCTCTGATTGCCTAAGCGTTTACATATAAAAAAGAAGAGATAATGTGAATTACGATAATCTAATAGTTTGACCTACTGTGGACAGAAATTATTCTTGAATCAATAACTCGTGAATGATTTTTGGGTATCAAAATGAAAACAAGGTTTTATATAGTTCTAACCTAGTCATAATAGTAATTTACAAGCCAATGAATGTTAGTAGAAAAGGCTTTCCTTTTTTCTGGTCAACAAAGATTGAAAATGTTTTCCAAACTTGAAAAGCAGACCATGTTATACTGTCTCTTTGTTATGGTTAAATTACCCCTACAAACTTTGTTAAAATCTTTGTCGTCAGTTAATATCTAAAGTAACCATTAGCTGGCTCGACAGTCAGGGGAGGGCTTTCAAGTTTAGGGTCGAATTCCTGTACCTGACCGACGCATGAAGGGTGTGACAAGGAACGAGAGTGTAAAAAACAATAAAAAAAAGAAAGAAGAAGGAAGGTGAAACTCTATAGCACAAAATGCTTGTCTGATCTCTACTAAAAAAGACTTATCGGAATTTTTTTAGTAGAGATCAGATTATATTCGTAAATAAACATAAGTGTATCTTATAAAAGTCCTAATGACATAATGAATTCCCAACTCAAGATGTCTCTAACTATTTAATTAGGACAAACTCAATTCGTTGCCTACGGAAGATTAGTTTCTCAAACCATTTAATTAGGCATTTCTCAAACCATTTAATTACACCAAAACAACTTTATTACTTACCAGTAAGGGTACATCCATCAATTGCTAAGTACTCCAAATTCTGGAGATTACCAATCTCCGCTGGAATTCCACCTGCAATGGCATTGTGCACAAAATTCAAATCGCCACCCATAATGTCACGTAGATTTTTCTTTTTTAAGGCAAGAAAATATGACAGCATTTTGGAAGCCATGACGTCTAAGGAAAAAAAGAAATGTTACCTGTGAATTTGTTCTGACCCAAATTCAAAAGCTTTAGCATGGTTAAGTTTCCAATCTCTCTTGGTAGCTCTCCGCTTAGAAAATTGTTGTTCAACGACAGTTCTTCAAGTTCTGAGCAGTTGTTGAACCGTGACAGAATTTGGCCTGATAATGTACTATAGGATAGGTAAAAACTCTGAAGCCTTGAAAGCTTAGAGCAAAGGTTCACCGGAAGATTGCCAGACAAAAGGTTATTTGTCAAATTGACTATTTGCAGGGACGACATGTTGAAAAGGGTTAGTGGTATAAACCCTGTAAGCTGGTTGTTTGCGATTCTGAAGATCTTCAAGTTGACAAGATTGCCAATTTCTTGAGGAATGTTTCCTTGAAATTGATTGAACATGATGCTTATGGACTCCAACTTTGATGCATTGAATAGGGAAGTCGGAATGGCACCTGTGAAGCTGTTATTTGACAAATCCAGGACTCGAAGGTTAGGCAGAGAACATAACCATGAAGGAATCTCTCCACCAAACTTATTGTAGGCAAGACTAACATATTTGAGCCTGTGTAAATGAACCATTCCTTCATCAGGCAAATTTCCATGGAAATTGTTGCCACTGAGGTCAATAGAATTGAGAAAAGAGAGGTTTCCTATCTCTGGAGGGATGCTACCTCGAAGGCCTAAGTAAGAGAGGTTCAAGGAGACAACTCTCTGGGGGCGAGGGGAGCATGTCACTCCAATCCAGTTGCACACTGAGACATTTGCAGTCCAATTTTTCCACAGTAAATTCGAAGAATTGAACAGTTGGGATTTTAAGGCAAACAATGCTGATTGATCTGTTTGGATGCTACGTTTGATGAGGGCTACCGAAACAGTAGGAAGACTTAGCAGCAGTACAAGATGAAAAAGAACGGTAATTATATCCATGAGAAAAAGGGAGAAATTGCAGAGGAAATCAGTAAAGATGAGGTTTCTGAAACTGAAGATGAAACAAACAGGCCGGATGCCTCTGTACTATTTGTAGTTTTGTAGCCACTTTGTCCAAACTCACTGACTGCTGAAGCTGGTCCAACGTCAAAAGAAGTATTTTGACAAGTAAAAGATTCTATTCACTATAATAATGGATTTAAACACTAATCAGACATTTACTTACCCTTGCAAATGACGGTGATAAATACAGATTGATTAGCAAGTTTTAGTGTTTTAATCTTTAGAATCTTTCTTCTTGACACCCAAATGACTTTATAATCTTCCTTACTATATAAAGTGGGAGGGAGGACTTGTGTAAACAAATCGTGTCATCTAATAGATTACCCAACTTACTCTTATCTCTAAAGACAATTACATCATTTTAACAATCCATTTTTCTTTTTTTTTTCAAAAAAATTATGATATCCATTTTTCTATTACACTCTACATTTGTTGAGTTAAATATCACTTTCTCACTTCTCTAATACCAAAACATTTGAATTTTTTGAAACTACTACTTTTGTATAAAAAAAAAAAATGATACTACTCAGTTTTATATCTTTTTATTTGTTGCACACACATGGATGTGCTTGCACTAGTTATTATTATGATTGATACATATAACAAGGAAAGATCGGATTTAAGAAATGAAGAGGGAGGAAAGAAAGTCTAAATCTAAAATCTCCACGTTCTAAAACCTTAACCAAGAAGTAGATAAGGTTGTCAAATAACTTGTTGAATTCTATATTTATACTTGTACTTTTTATCTTTATTAAAATCATTAGCAATAGCAAGTCACCTTACTCTCATAGCCTAGCTTCACTTGCACGCTGATACTTTATCAATAAAAAATTTGCAGGGTAGCCTATAATATGTTTAAAGTATACCTATTGCAGCTTTGAGTAACATTTGCGAAGAGTCAAATTTTCAACTTTCTTAAACGCGTGGATTTTAAGAAAGTTGTAAGGGGGCCTCAAGAAGTCAACAATTCCTCTTAAAATGGTGGTAATTTCACGATTCTTTTGAAATTACGACTATTATAATATAATGCCATAGTCACGGTTGGGAAGAGCAGGGGCTGCCGCCCTATGCTTGAGTTTTGAGAAATTTAAATTTTATATTATACAATTTTGAGAATTTCAACATTAACTCCTTTGCCTTTCACCCTAAAAAAAATTTCACTTAATTTCCTCCCTCTCCCCCTAACTCCTCTGCAATGGAGTAGTTCTTTCCCCTCTTTAACTATATTCTGACACTTTTTGTTGTTTTTTCATATTATTACTTTGTAAATGAATGATTAATTTCTTGTTTTAGTTAGTCACACATACAATTATGCTATTGGTGCAACTTCTACGTTTTTCTTCCTTTGTGCCTAGAAAAGTTTCAAAAGATTATCTGCTGCACTGATGATGGAGCTGTTAATTGCTAATTGCTGTCATAACAAAGTTTCAAAAGAGTCACGTTCTACAGCTACTGGCATAGGTGGGACTTGGGATAGAAACAACTGGGAAAGAAATCATCGACGAGAGTCCTTATCAGTCGCTGCCTGTCCCATTCCTTGCTCTGCATTCAATGAACGTAGTTTCACTCTTAATTTGGTTTTCTATGATGGCTTAACCTGGATGTGGAAATCAAGTAAAGTATGTTTCTTCTTCTGCTTTACCTTTACTCGGTCATTAAGAAATGATCAAGCTTGGTATCTCCATCTTCTGAGTGATTCACTTACGAAGAAACCGAATTTTGAATTTTTGAGCTCCTTCAGCGTATCTTTTATGTCTATCCTCTCCTCTGGTGATTCCACTGTGCATGTAACGGCCATTTCCATGACTTTGAAGATACGTTGCACGATTCTTGTTGAATTTTAGTCCGGGGGAATTATCAAGTTGTTGTCTACTAGATCCAGTTCAGGATTTTGTTGCAAATTCCTTACCTAGTCTTTCAATCCACAATCTTCTGTGAATATTTCATCAGTCGGTTTGTTTCTCGAAAATGTTTCCATTAACAGAATGCCAAAGCTATAGACATCGCATTTTCTTGGCACTTTACCTTCAGATCCATACTCTAGTAGAAATTGTAATATCAATATTATTATCCTACTTGTTTAAGGAAAGCAATACGAGATAAACACGAGAAATCACGCAGAAGATTATAAAATTAGAGTATAAATGCATCAGTTCAGCTATCGCTTAGAATTATAAGTTTGAGTTACCTGGTGCTATGTAGCCAATTGTTGCAAGTGTATTTGTTATTACCATACTTTCACCTCCACTAAATAACTTTGCAATGGCCAAGCCACTAACGTGACTAGCCATGCCTTGATCCCCTAATATTTTAAAATATCTACTTCACCCTTTTATAATTTTATGTAAAGTGAAAATTTGATGGAAAATAACTTATGTAACATTATTAGTTGAATACTAATATTACCATTACTTAAATGCTAAATCAACTAATGAGTTAACCATCTTGTATAAATATATAGGGGGATTATGTGGATAAATGCAAAAACTACAAGAGAATAAGTAGATATTTATACAAACTATAAAAGAGTTACATGGATATTAAGATTTTATTACAAATACTTTTAGAGCGCGTTTGGTATAAACGCTGTAATTTATTGTGCATGATATATATTTTTCACTTGATATAAAATCATAGGCCTGTTATGTGGCTATTTTAAAATTTTAGAGAGATCATCTGGTATTATATAAAATTATAGGAGTGTATAAGTAATTTATCTATAATAGTTGACGAGCTGCCGTGGTGGAGGTAATCCAGTGCGGTTGCAACGTCTATCATTATGTTTAGCCTTTGTAGGAAATCGAAGAAACAATTGTGAGAATACAACCACCTTTCAAGGCTTCCTTTAGGCATGAGCTCCAAAACAAAGCTCTAGAATCATGGTTAGAGCAACTGTTGATGACTTTTATTAGATTTCGATCGTGAATGTTATGCAGGAGTTCACATTTGGCATCAAAACTTTTAAATGCTGCTTCTACTTGCAAAGTAAAAACTTTTATTGCCAAAATATTTCCATTACTAAGGACTCCCTTGTAAATGTAAGGAATCAAACAAGTAAAGGAGCGGAAAATAAAAATTTTTTTATTTCTTAGTAGGACTTTTCCTTTGATTAATTACATATAACTGCAAGTTAGTTGAAGAAAGACTATCTTAGTACGCGACATCTTTCTTGTACCAATTGAAGGTATGTTGCAAAAGAATGCAAAGAGATCCATATATCCGCACACGCTTCGGTTTTTAATGGTGATCTACATGGACATCCTCAGCTAGAAACCAATTAGGTTGAATTTAGTTTTACTAGATTAGTGCTATATATTGGCAATACAACCCACTCGAATTGTAGAAGATAAACCCTTATTTTATCTTTTCTCTTATTTTTTGGACAAATTTCAGGGTATTTTTTTTCAAGAATTTTCTGAAAAATCTCATGAAACAATTTTTGTATTGGTAAGTCTCCTAGCATAAGTTTAGGGTATATTTATAGACAAATAGATTGTACAAATCCTTATGGAAACTAGAAACTAGTTTGGAATTAGCTTCCTTAGCCTTGTTTGGGCAGCAAAATTTCCTACAAATTGTTCATGGGCGTGGAGGAAGATACTGAGAATGAGAGATAAAATTCAGCCTTTTATTAGGTGCTTGATTGGGAATGGAGCTGATACATATTTTTGGTGTGACTATTGGCATCCCTTGGCCCCTTATATAAGAATACATAGAAAACTAAGTTGAGAGGTCAATTTTGGTCGAATTTCACCACTAGAAGTGGGGGTGGTCGTGGCGGCACCACTAGAAGTGGTGGTGGTCCGTGACCCCTAATATCCGCTGTGGCTGCTCCTTTTGAAAGCGCTAAGGTTTGATTAGAAAAATAAGGAAGAAGGTCTACATGAAACGTAGAGCTTAGGATGAGATTTTGGTAAAGTTCTAGCACCAAATTGGCTGGAGAATATGGTTTGCCGATACAGATTCAGGCATGTTCATTTGATGCTTGTGCAATGGTGGTGACTAGGGCTGTAAACGAGTTGAATCGAGTCGAGTTTTGGCCTTATCAAATTCAAGTCGACTTATTTTCATCGAGGTCGAGCTCGATGAACTCAAAAAATGAAACTCGAACTTGAGCTCGAGCGTAAATTAGAATCTAATTGAGCTCGAACTCGAAAAAAATAATAAATAATTACTTTGTTTTTTAAAAAAAATAAAATAATTATTTTTCTTAATAAATAATAAAAATATTAGGAATATATATGTAATTTCACTATTAGAATAAAAATAAAAAATATATATATATATTCGAACCTATTCGATCCGGCTCGCGAGCTATCGAGTCTGAGAGAATCGAGCTCGAACTCGACTCAAACATGGAAACGAGCCGCTCGAGCTCGAGTCGAGCTCGATATTTGTGACAACCCCACCTCTCCTTAGGGCGTACCCTAAGGTATTCGTGGACAGCCTGCCTAACTCTCGCCAAGACTCACTCACATAAATATCGCTAAAACACCAAACTAACATTCCAATCTCAAATCTAAACTCAGCAATAACTTACAAATACATTACACCATTCTTACAATCTCAAATTACTTAAACATTCAATTCTCATAATACAAAAGCTCTCAATAACACAATTTAAGTTTGTCGTACCAATCACAAAAGCAAACCCTAAATCTAAAGGTTGGCTCCTTCACTTGGGTTCTCAGTCCCTGTTAAAACAAATTGGAAAGAGTGAGCTAAAAAACCCAGTGAGTTCCAAACGGCTTACAATTCACATAAAACAGTTCAAATCATATTTCAAGTATACAATTTAAATCAAGTAAATAAACACTTAAATGGGTATTGCTCGTATAAACTACTCGAGGGACATTGCCCATCAAAGTAGACTAGTCGGAGAACTTCGCCCAGCGACATCACGAACTAGTCGAGGGTATTCACTCTACGACGCCACTTTATTTCTTTGAAACTAGTCGAGGGTATTCACTCTATGACGTCACATACTAGTCGAGGGACTTCGCCCAACGACGTCACAATACTTCTCTGAAACTACTCGAGGGACTTTGCCCAACAAAGTAGACTAGTCGAGGGACTTTGCCCAACGACATCACAATATTTCACTGAAACTACTCGAGGGACTTCGCCCAACGAAGTAGACTAGTCAAGAGACTTCGCCCAACGACATCACAATATTTCACTGAAACTACTCGAGGGATTTCGCCCAACGAAGTAGACTAGTCGAGGGACTTCTCCCAACGACGTCACATTAGTCACAAGATAGCACACTGTTCTTTTAATTCTAAAGTCACACCAAAAGGAGAAAACACACACATGGTAGTTCAAATCCTTTAAATATTCAAAATTCATTTCCTTCTAAATGCTAGCAAATCATTTCGTCAAATCATTTCTTTGCAAACAATAGCAAGATTTTCTATGAAAAGGAGTTGGAACACTCACATATCCTTCATAAATTATTTCACTTGTAAAAGCATTCTACTTGGAAATAGTAGTAAATCATATCTTTGCAAATATGAGTCGAGCAAATTATTTCACAAGTCATTTTCACATAGTAGTAAAATATTTGATTTATAAACGAATTGGAATACTCACACTTATAGAACACTGCAAAACACTTTCACAATTTCTTTTATTTCAAATGAAGGTAAGTGCGATGAAGTACACACTATCCCACTTAGTGATTTAAAAATCCAAAAACACTTCAAATCACTTGACCATTACACTTCAAATCATATTCACAAAACACATAACATACATTGAAACTCACTACAGCAGTAAAGTTTGTTTTCCAAGGTGGGATCTGGTTCAAGTCCTTCCTCACCTCCTATTAACACGAAAAGGAAGAAATAAGTTTCGCCTCACCCATAGTGAAACTAAACTCAAATAACTCATTTTACAAGATTTCATTTGCAAATCTAAATTTTCACATAAACAATAACTCTATCGATGCACTCCTTTTAGGCGATTTTTAATCTTTAGCAAAATGATTTAAAGTGAGGTTTTTCACCTCCAAATCACTCATTTGAGCTCACACTTAACACTACACTTTAATTCAAAATTCTAACACACTTTTCAAACAATTTTCACTAGTTTTCAATACACAAAATTCATGAAAATTAGCTAAAGTATCTCGAATCCTCCAATTTGTCCAAAATTGTACATTTCCCTCAAAGTTTAGTGAAATTCAATTTCTCACCACAGAAGTTCAAGATTTTAACTCTTTTAGAACATTTTCTCATAGACGAACATAATACATATACATTTAAGCAAAATCTCATTAATAAATATCATAGAATTTCGAAATCACACTTCAAAATTGTCAAGTATGGTTCGGCCAACTCTTATCATTTTCCTTCAAATTTTCAACTACAAAATCTACTTTCTAACAATAGAATGAACTCATTTTGCATATATCAAACACATCCACAATCAAGTCTTCAAGTCCGCTACCTAAAAGCCACCTCAAGTCTGCTATCTAAGTTTGGAGTTTAAGAGCCCAACTCAAATGCTTCATATATAAGCATTCTTAGCAAAATGAACCATAGATCTACTATATTTAACACTAATCATGCTAGATCTAGGGAGTTTGAGTCTTATACCTTCAGATCTGACTAAATCTAACAAGCCCAAGCAAGATCTCGTGAGTTCCTCTTTGAGAAGGATGCTTCCAAGCTTAGAAACTCCCAAAAGCTTCAACCTTCGCCCAAGATTCTCTTGCCTTGATAGGGTTTTCCAACAAAAAGCTCAAGAAAAAGAACAAGGCAACTCTCCCAAGCTTTCTTTCTCTTCTTTTTCTCTCTTCTCAAGTTCGGATCTTCCCCTCTTCCTCTCACTCTCACACGGCTGCTCCAAGGATGGACATGAGTGTCTTCAATGGTGGCTTAAAGCTTCAAGAAAGGAAGGAAGAAGAATGGAAGAAAAATTGCAAGCTTTCTCTCTCTCTCTTGCTCTTCACTCTCTTGGCTGCTCTCTCTCTCTCTATGGAGCAAAGTTGTAGCTGAAAATGAATCAATAAAGGCAAGAAGAATGCCTTTTACGGGACAAAAAGGAAGCAATCCCACAAATCGTGGGAAAAAGTGGTCAACGGCCACTTTATGTCGCATCTCGCGCGTCATTCTAACTTTTATTGTTTTAACTCATTCAGGCACTGTCCAAGTTTAAATATATCTTTGTAATATTTCTACATATGCTCGATTTCAATTTGAAGTCACTATTCACATTTCGGAACAAAATTTTACGCTTAATCTGGCCGAACACACACACTGGCAAATAATTCTTGAAAAATTCTCTAAATTAGAAAATATTCACTTAAAACATAAATTCGCTCATATTTTAATAAATAAACACAATATAAATATTATTATACATTTTTAAAATAAAATTTGAATTTTGAGGCCCTCACAATATTTTCGACCTCGAGTCGAGCTCAAGCGGCTCGATTCATTTGCAGCCCTAGTGGTGACGAGGAAGAATAGAAAAAGGAAAAGCAAATAAAAAGAAGAAAAGGAAAAAATAATCAAGAAAATAAGTGAAATAATTAAAAAAATGAACAAAGAAAGTTCAAAGGAATGTATGACCACGTAGCAGGTCAAAAATTACCCACAGGGGGTTTTTTTGAATTTCACCTTTTAATTTATCTTATAAATTAAATTATAAGTTGTAAAAACTTGTCTTTCAAATCCCTACTTAAAATTCTTTGAATCTAGCAAAGGAAGTTCTTAATATGTATGATCCATTAGTTTCATAGATACGTTGGCAATAAGCATAAGTCATAATTCTTAATAAATAAGAATTAGATAAATTAAAGTGTAAATTATATACAACCCCCTTGTGACTTTGTCATTGGCATATGACCCCCTAATATTTTAAAATGTCCATTTCATTGCTCTACAATTTTATGTAAAGTGAAAACTTGATGGAAAATAGACTATGTAATGCTATTAGTTGAAATACCGAAAATGCCCTTACTTAAATGTTAAATCAATAAATGGCTTAACCACCTTATATAAAAGTATAGGGAGATTAAGTAGATAAATGTAAAAATCACATTGGGTAAAATGGACATTTATACAAACCGTAAATATTAAGATTTTATTACACGTGCTTTTATAGCACATTTGGTATAAACATCATAACTAATTGTACATTTTGTCCGTTTTTCACTATACATAAAACCATAGGAGGATTAGGTTACTATTTTGAAACCTTAGGGGGGTCATTTGACATTATATAAAACCATAGGGGGTTATACATACTTTATTCTAAATTAAAACACCTTTTAATTTATCATTGATTTGTTAATCAATTGACTTATTCTTATAGATCAATAGTGACATCTAACAATGAATCATGACCACTCAAATAATAAAAAAAATTCAAGTGGATGAATACACGTTTCAGTTAGTGTTTACCATGTAACTAATATTCTTTTACCATATTTATCTCATATTAATCTAAATATATATAATGTGTGCCTATTCTAATAAGATTAATAATATTTTCTTGTATCAAAATATTACTCCAATGAAGAAGTATTTAGAAACACCGTTTTAAGACTTATCTACTTAATACTAAGATTTCTTGAATTATACTAAGATTTCTTGAATTATACTTCTACAAATAGCGAGTGAAGAGATAATTCCTCTTCTATAAAAGGTGTAAATCCTTATAGGTTACTCATCATATTTCCATACTTCATATTATACCTAATTATTAATGATTTGAGCAATCCAGTTATAAGAAGCAATCACATAGCATTAAGTTATAATTATAATCCATCCCAAGAAAAAGTATAATAATCCATACTCAAAATACTATGATAACCTTAATTCCAAATATAATTTACATTAATGCCACTTAGAGATCATTTTTGGCACTATCAAGAAAAACTCAATGCGAATCAATCTAGTAAACTTGATTATTCATCAAGTGCCCATATACTTGCTTTGATGTCTCACATCATAATAGCATATGAGATTTGCTACTTCCCGTATGGAAGAAATGCTAGTCTAACCATTTATAATATCCCATCTTATTAATATTTTGACTAGAGATATTTAAGAATAAATTTTAATTTTGAAGGAATGAACTTTATCATCATAACACTTATGATTTCATTTATTAAGTTTTCTAAAGACTTTATTACATATATAAAGATGTATTAGTAATCAATATGACAAATATGTCATTTATTATAACATAAATAGTTCAAATACATATCAAACTTAAAAGTTGATTGACTTTAGGGCATGTGCACTTTCAACGAACTGAACCGTAGCTCTTTTTGGCAATCAAGTTGCTTTCACCAAAAGCATTAGTTGCATGTACAATGTTGTACTATGAAATCCATTCATGTGTGGTTGCAGGGAGTGGATTTGTTTGAGGACGATTCCTGCTTCAATGCCGTGTCTTGAGGAGTACCAACACAATTATACTTACTGCAAAAACTGCAATGCAATTGGTAACAAGATGTATGCGATTTTGGGGAACTTTTTTGTCATGGATGCTTTAGGAGAATTGCTTGGGCTTGGTGGAAGTTGCAATTGAGGAGGACCACCGCAAAATGCTTCATTTGACATAAATGATTCGCTCGTGAAATTGAGGAAAGAACCATTTGCCGGAACTTTTCCATGCAGGTGGTTGAATGACACATTAAAATACTTCAACTCCAAGAGTGATGCTGACGATGTAGGAATTTCTCCGGTGAGATTGTTTTGAGATAGATCTAATGATTCCAAGTTCATCATACCTCCTATCTCTGGAATAGCCCCTTGTAATTTATTATGTGCCAACGAGAAGTCAATCAAGTTCTGCAGGTTTCCAACCGTTCTGGGGATATTTCCTGCAAACTTATTCCATGACAAGTCTATGGATATTGCCGCCTTCAAGTTTCCAATTTCTTGAGGTATATAACCACCTAAAGCATTCGAGTGCACATTTAGGTGCAGCAGATCTTTTAAGCTCCCGAGGCTGGCAGGCATGGTGGAATTTAATCTGTTGGAACTTAAACAAAGACTTCTCAGAAAAGTCATATTTCCAAAGCATTCTGGAATTTGACCCGAGAATTTATTTTCAGTCAAGTTTAATAAAATTAAACTTCTGAAATTGCAAAGATAAGGTGGTATGGACCCTGAAATCCCATTGTTTTGAAGTTCTAATCCTTGAAGGTTCGATAAGCCTTCGAATGCCAATGGAAATTGCCCGGTGAAGCAATTGCTGCTAAGATCCAATTCCACCAGCCTACTCAGATTACCAATTTCAGGTGGAATGCTACCCCCCAGTTCGCAAGGACTAGCAATGAATATTTCAAGAGAATTGGAAAGATTGGCTATCGTATGCGGAACAATACCTTTTATAGGATTATGGGACAATATTAAAACTCTTAAACTTGCACAATTCACCAAAGATGAAATAATGCTTAGCTCTTGGGGGTACCCTGTGGCTAATTGGTTGGATCCAACATTAAGAATTTCAAGGACATTCAAACTGCCGAGTGATCTAGGAATTGATCCAGTGAATTGGTTGAGGCTGAATTCCAAAATGACTAGCTTAGTCATATTTGAGATGGAATCAGGAATCACTCCAGTTAAATGATTATGAGCTATATTTAGTGTTTCGAGATTAGGTAGCAAATGGCCTATACTGGGTGGAAGACTTCCTGAAAGGTTATTCTGAGTCAATCTAATGTATGTCATAGCTGAGATGTTGTACATGGTTACGGGAATTTGACCATGTAGGGCATTACTACTTAAGTCGAATATATTCAATTTCTGAAGATTGCCAATTTCTTCCGGTATTGGACCTGCCAAAAATTCAGAATGCACAAAAACATGCTTCAGAATGATAGATGCTGCAACCAGACTGATTAAGTTTTATGATGGTGATCGGAAAAAATGTAATGATGATGCTGAGGCCTTTTGCGGCGATTGGTCAAGTGTCATTTGGTCCAACCAAACTCTCAAGTAAGTTAATTTGACAAAGTCCGATTGCTTAGATATACCCAGAATAGTGTGGCAATAAAAATTTGGTCTAAATTTTTGGATGATCCCTGTAAGGTGTTGCAATTTATGCAATTATAATTTCCAATGCTCCATGCGCTAAAGATTTATATTTCATATACTGTGTTAGTGTAAAGATTTTTCATACTGAAAAATTTGGGTGCATGAAATTTGTATAAGAAGAGAATTTGAAATTTGAGTAGAGGCTGCCTGTTATGCATTTAAACATGATAGTGTTAATTTTTTGTTTTTGGGACTAAAAGTACAGTTCAAATGGCAATTTTTACGACTATCACTGGTCAAATTTCAAATTTTGAAATGTACGGTTCAAATGGCACTTTTTACATCATTCTCAGCCATATGTGTGTTATTTGTAAAATAGTGTTGTAAAAATCTATGTCATATTGAAAATGATTTATAATAACAACCAAATGGTTTGATAACACGTTATAAAAATTGTACTTAGTAAAGGTTTCACTACTTCCACATATATTTTGTTTCTTTATTAATGAAAGGGTTTTCCTAAGAGTGCTTAATTGGCACTTGTTAAGACATCTAAAATTCACCTTACTTGTCATATATATACATAAGGACTATGTTATAGTAATGCTAGTCATGGTAACGCTAAGGAGGTAATCTACAATAGCAGATTGTTATCATCTTTAACAACAAATTAAATTTTTTAGCATCTTTTCTAATATTGTATTACAATAGTTAATATTACTAATGGTAGGTCTACTAAGAAATTTAGTAAGTGTATCTCGTAAAGCATTAAGTTATAATCATCAATGAAAATTTACGTTTTCAGTAAACAAACTTACTTTTTAATCAAATTTTCCTTTTTTTGGATTGAACTTACTAGTAAGTTTACTAAAAAATTTAGTAAGTATATCTCCTAAAGTAATAAGCTATCATCATCAATAAAAATTTACGTTTTCAGTAAACAAACTTACTGACTTTTTAATAAAATTTACCTTTTTTTTTCAATAGTAAGTTTACTAAGAAATTTAGTAAGTATATCTCCTAAAACTGTAAATTATAGTCATCAATGAAAATTTATGTTTTTAATTTACAAACTTACTTACTTTTTAATAAAATTTACATTTTTTGGACTGAACTTACTAATAAGTTTACTAAGAAATTTAGTAAGTATATTTCCTAAAACAATAACTTATCATCATCAATGAAAATTTTTGTTTTCAGTAAATAAAGTTACTTACTTTTAAATAAAATTTACCTTTTTACCTTTAGATTATATTAGTAAAAAAAAGCATAACATCTTTTACAAATTATTGTAATTGAATTGCAAAATATAACTAATTCCAGGGGAAACTATGTATGGTAAGAATGGTTTAATAATTTTATAGTAAATATAGCTACTACACAAAAATGAAAAGAAAAGAATTTTATTTTATTTTGCTTTGATCACGTACTTTTACCAGTAATAATATAAATAGTGAGAATGGTGAAAATTTTAAAGTAACAATCACCCTATACATAAATAGAAAAATTTTAGGTAAATTAGGCTAATATATGCTACAAAGTAAATTTCAATCATTAATAAAAGATTTTAGCATGATTTCAAGTAAACTTTCAAATAGTAGTTTCATATAAGCTTTTAAAGTAAAATAGTAAATTTATGACACAAACTAGTAAGTTTTGATCATTAATCAAATTTAATATGTTATTATAAAATTTACTACTATTTTATAAAAATTTACTGTTACTTGAACTAAACTTACTTTCTAAAAAGTAAGTTTGGGATATAAAATAGTAATCTATTTTCAAAAAGAGGTAAGTTTCATATTTATTCCGATTTACTTTTTGAGATACAAAAGTTACTAATTTATTAAGTTAACTTACTATTTTAGATGCGATATTTACTGCCAAATTTTTAGGCTAATTTTTATGCATTATATTATCTAGGTTACTAGTCCAACAAGTAATCAAATTGTCACTAAAAGTGTGATAACCTGTAATATTAGGTAAAAATTATTTCATTACCATAACTATTGTTGCTGGAGCATTTTCCTATACATATACTAATAATTATTACTTTCCATTGTATGTATATATTTTCCTTATTTAATCTTACTATCATCCCTTGTATTTATTTACTTTCCTTAATTAATCTTACATTTCTAAAAGTATAATACCTGAAATATATTTTAACGCACGCCCAATAGGTAGGGGTAGCCATGGTTCCAAAACCGCCGGTTCCGATTTAAAAATCGACGGTTCCGATTCTATTGAAAGGTGGAACCTGAACCGACCCTTATAAGGACGGTTATGATTACGGTTCTTAAACCTCTGGTTCTGGTTCAATTACAGTTTTGATTTCTTCCGGTTCCGGTTTCGGTTCTTCTAGTTATGTATAAATACTTGTATTACAAAATTGATTTTAAGTAAATATAACAACTAATGTTGAAAAACTTATGAATTTTATTGTACTATCATGTGGCAAGGAAAAATAAAGAATACAAATTTTATGAAAAAATACCTCAACTTATATTGAGAATTTGTCATAGTGACTAGTCAAATTCAAAGTGTCATCAAATGCTAATCAATACTTCGATTAGTTTGATTTTAACATGCTGATTAAATGGGATTTAGATCTAAATTATTTATTATATCTGGATTTATTAACGAATTTGGATAATAGGTTATTGGACTAAAATTGAGACTTTTTGATATTGGGTGCTCGTTATTGAAATTGAATTCTAAATTGAATAAAAAAAACCCAGCAATTTAGAATATAAATGTATTTTAAACGGTTTGAACGGGTCTTAAACCGTCAATTCCAGTTCCGGTTCAAATTTTTTGTGAACCTGAACCTAAACCTTTAGTAACGGTTACGGTTACGGTTTCGGTTTCTCAATTCCTGTTCCGGTTTAGATTCAGTAAACCACCGGTCTGGTTCCGGTTTAAACCTGAACCGTGGCCATCCCAACCAATAGGCATCCGTTAGACAGACTCTTAAATTATAAATAAACTACTAATTTGTAAAGGAAATAGACCTATAGCTTGAAGCGAATAAAAAGAAAAGTAAATCTATCTTTATGGGATAGAAAAATTATATAATTTTCTTTTGGACTTGTCTTAAAACTCCTACTTACTTTAAATTCAACCAGAAAGACTTCAGCACTTACCAGTAAGAGCACATCCCTCGATAACTAATGCCTCCAAATTCTGAAGATCACCAATCTCCGCTGGAATTCCACCTGCAATAGTATTGGGCATAAAATCAAACCGCCTGCCATAAATGTCACGTAAATTTCTTTTTAGGCAAAATGATTAGACATCGTTTTTTTAAAACCATTCTATGAAGGACAATGAATATGTGCCTGTGTGAGTGCAAATGTCGAAATAAATGATTTGTGCTAAGGAATTAACAATAAAAATGCACATTGAGGAGACTTTGATGTAGTGGTTAATATTGAAATTTTAGAGGTTATGGGTTCAAATTCCCTTTCTTTCCATGGCTTCACAAATCTATCCCTACCTGCTAGTAAATTTTTAAAGGAAAAAAGAATAATAATAACAATGAAAAGTATAGTTTCTCTTATGTTGTTTAACACATTTGTCAAATCAAAAATTCAAGTGGAGAAAATAACCTAAAACAAGTTCTAATGACAAAAGCATAAAAATAATCCTCTATTGTATTTATCTTTTTTTTTTTCGTTCTTCTTGTTCTATTGCATTTATCCTTTTTTTTCTTTCTTCTTGTATCTTATCTCTCTCTCGTATGTGTTTGGTGAATGAGTTTTATGCCATTTTTAAAAGACAAGTCTTGTTAAAACTCTATGTACGAAAGTATGTTAAGACACTCTAAATTTTATAAAAATACCAAAATAATATAAGCCAAAATACCCAATAACATACACCCTTTTCACTTTTTTACCATTCCTCTCTCTGACCATTCCACTTCAATATTTTTCCATGCACCAGTCTGACTTCCCTTTCTCTTTATTTCTATAACCTCTTTCCTCATCCCCTCTCCTCCTTTCCTCTTCCGTTAATTGCTCCACCACCTTCTCCTTCCCCTCTTCTCTTCCACCTCATCCTCCTCCTTCTCATTATTTCACTCTTCTTTGTGCCACTCCTATTTCCCTCTCTTCTCTTTCTTCTCTCATCAGCCCCCGCTCCCTCTCCTCCTAGTCGATCAAATCAAGAGCAATGAGGAAAGAGAGAAGGGAGGAGAGGTCGCTCGTAGAAGGGGAAGAGAGGGAAGGAGATGGTGATAGGTTGGAATAAAGGGGGAAGGTAAGAGAGAAAAGGGAGAGTGGTGGGATGGGTACAAAGGAAGAAAGATGGAAGGAGGAAGAAGAGAAGGGAAGGGGCGTGGTTTGGAAGGGAGTGTGTATTGTGCGAAAATTTAGTTTTTGCTATGTTTTAGAGCAGTCCTAATTTTTTTTCAGAGACAAATATAGTAAAATAAAGTTTTAGACAAATTGCCAAAAAAACCACAACATGCAAGCCCAAAAATATTTTGTTTGAAATGTAGATTTATTAATTTAGATAGATTTTTCATTAAGCCAATTAAATGAACTAAAAGCAATGATAGTATTATTAATGAAACTTTAGCTGCAAATATAAGCTAAAACAATTTTTATTTAAGATTAATTCTGTACTCACTAGTAGTGTGCACAAAAGTGACCTTGGATGGATGCCATATGTGCAAGAATTGAAATTCAAATTTAGATCAGAATTAAGCAAAATGCGTCCATTCCATGCAAATACACACACTATCATCATAGTTATTGAATCCGACACGATTCGATGGTTGAACAGGTTATCTCATGCATCAATCCGACAAAGAGTTGAACCAGTCAAATCCTGCCATCGCCGTTTGATCCCCTAATTCAACCAAGAGCCAGTTTGGTTTTCCAATTGAACCTTTTTTTTAACAATTATGGGTTTTGACAAGATTAAAACATTGGATTTTCATTTAAATGTACAAAAGACTTTACCATTTACTCAGTTTTTACTTGATAACTAAAATATCTTTTTAAATAAACTTGTTTACTCTTTTATTATACAATTAATCCTTTTAACTTTCAAAGTGACATATTTCAGTAGTTAGAAAATTATTTTATTTTTAAGCAAAAAAATAATAAAAAAATGATGCTATATCTTTGCAAACAAATGACACAATTTTGTTTTATATTCGACTATTATTTATTTATGTAAAAGTATGTCAAAATGAAACTAAATCTTCTATTAATATTTATTTTTCGTCATATATTTTTCTAAGCACAATAATTAGTGTCTAAAAGCACTTTATTAGATATTTTACATATGTTAAAAATTACTATTTTTTATTTATAGATATTAAATTAGTATCCACCGGTTCAACAAGTGACCTATTGATTGAACTGTTTGTTGGTTGAACTAGTGACCCATTGACTCTGTCCCTCTGTCGAGTTCCTTTTTAGGCTAGATTTAATAACTGTGACTATCATTGTATACAAGATTATTCCTTTTATTTAAGGGTACTTTTTTCCTTTTAAAGTCAATTAAATTTGACAACATCAATACCTTTTTTAATACTCAAGATTGTGTGTCATATTGAAAATGCAACGAGAGAATCGCCCTTCTGACTAATTTTTGATGTTTCAATCAAGGGATGCAAACTTAGATTATAGGGGAAGCTCATAAGGACAAAGTGCAAATTACCCCGTAAATAAATCGTAACATATGGTTTACATTGTATAACAGAAATTTGCAAAATTTATTTACAAAATTTACTTTGCTTACATCATAATCACACTTTCCAATCACCTTTTTATTTTCCCAACAACATTTTTATCTCACATACATCACATCACAAAAAGTGCTACAGTAAATATTCCAAATAAAATCTCAAGTAAATTCTTTATCCAAACAAACCCACTGGAGACAGCAAAAGACAAATAATTTACCTGCAAAGTTGTTCTGTCCCAAACTCAAAACCTTTAGCATGGTTAAATTTCCAATCTCTCTTGGTAGTTTTCCACTTAAACCATTGCTGCTCAATGACAGTTCTTCAAGTTCTGAGCAGTTGTTGAACCGCGAAAGAATTTGGCCTGATAATGTGTTATGGGATAGGTAAAAGCCTTGAACTCTTGAAAGCTTAGAGCACAGGTTCACCGGAAGCTTGCCAGATAACATGTTATCTGTCAAATCGACTATTTGCAGGGATGAGATGTTGAAAAGTGTTAGTGGTATAAACCTTGCAAGCTGGTTATTTGCCATTCTTAAGATCTTCAAGTTGCCAAGATTACCAATTTCTTGGGGAATATTTCCCTGCAATTGGTTGAACATGATGCTTATGGACTCCAACTTTGATGCATTGAATAGGGAAGTCGGAATGGCACCTGTGAAGCTGTTAGTGAATATGCCCTAAAGTCAATCAACTTCTAGGGTTTATTATACACTTTGACTATTTATGTAATAATAAATGACATCTTTATCATATTGATTGCTTATATTTTCATATAAGTATGATAAAACCCTCAGAATAAACTTAATCGATGAAATCATAAGAGTTATGATGGTGAGGTTCATTCGATTATAAATAAGGTTTATTCTTAAATATCTCTAGTCATAGTATTAACAAGAAAGGGTATTGTTAATACGGTTAGACTAGCATATACTATGCCGCTTCTATATGAGAAGTAGTAGACCTCATCTACTATGGTGTGTGAGACACCTAAGCAAGTATATGGGTGCTTGATGGTATGATCAAGTTCACTAGATTGATCCACATAGAGACATCCTTTAAGTGCCAAAGGATTAATCTCTAAGTGACGTTTATGTAAATGATTCTTAGACTTAAGGTTATCATGATATCTTGAATATGGATAGTTATACTTTCTTTGTTATATGATTGCTCCTGTAAAGGGGAATGCTCACATCATTAGCAAATGGGTGTATCTTTGAAGTATGGAAAGATGGTGAATAACCTATAAGGATTTACCGCCTCTTATGTGAGAGGAGTTATCTCATGTTTGACCACTTGTAGAAGTATAACTCAGAAATCTTAGCGCTAAGTGGGAAAGTCTTAGAAAGTGTTTCTAAGAACTTCTTCATTGGAGTTATATTTTGGTACAAGAGAAAGAGCATTAATCACACAATGGAATAGGCACAACTTATTCCAAGATTAATGTGAGATAAGTGTGGTAAAAGGATATTAGTTACATTATAAACGCGTTCTTGAAAGGTGAAGTCATCCACTTGACTTTTCTCATTACTTGGGTGGTCATGATGTATTGCTAGATACCAATCTTGATCTATAAGTATGAGCTGATTGATTAGTAGAATCAGTGATAAATTAAAAGGAGTTTTAATTTATCTAGTTCTTATTTATTAAGAATGTATAGCTCATACTTATTGCCAACGTATATGAGAACTTAATGGGTGACACACATTAAGAACTTTCTTAGCTAGATTAAATGAATTTCAAGTGGGACTTGATAGATAAGTTTTATAACTTATAGTTTGATTTGTGAGACAAATTAAACTTGAGAGACTTATGGTGCAAATAAGTTTTAGTCTTCCAAATACAAGAGTTGTATTAGAATTAGAAGCTTAAATCTTATTGGAAACCGATTCAGGTTTCCATAAGGATTTGACAACTTATTTGTCTATAAATACTCACTAAGCTTTTGCTAGCAAGTTGAATCATCACACAATTTGTCTTGTGAAATTTTTGAGAAAAATCTTGAGAGAAAAAATACCCAAAATTCGTCCAAGAAAATAAGGGAAAAATTGCATCTCTTATTTCTTATCTTGGGATGAATTTTTCCTGGTGAAAAATTGGAATTATCTCAATAGACTTGTGTGTGGTTGTCTTGGCAATAGCTAGCACTAATCTAGCTTAAGCTAATTCAACCTTGGAGGTTCTAACTAAGGAGGTTCGTGTGGATCACCATTAGAGGCCGGACGCGTATGCGTGGATCTCTTTGCCATCCTCTGCATCAAATCTCCACCAAGTTCAAGGAGGTCTTCATGGATTGAGGTAATCTTCTTGAACTATCTCTATGTTACATGGATTTAATCAAAGGACGATCTATTAAAGGAATCAAAAATTTTAAATTTCCGCTGTGTTTATCTCCTTGATTCCTTACAGTGGTATCAGAGCCAACTTTGATTAAACCATGTAACTTGTTTTTTTAGTTGTCATGTATGTCAAATTAGATTTGATTTTGTGCAATTCAAGAGTTTTAAAAATATACTTTTGATGAAAAATAAATTTTTGAAAAGGTTTCAAAGATTTAATAATTTTTCATGGAATTAATTTTCTTGAAAAATTGTTTTTCATCGTACGAAAATTCATGAAGTGGTTGAAGCTTTCAAGCAAAACAGTATCAACGGAAAGAATAAGAAGTCGTTGGCCATGTTAAGGGTGAAAATCCACAGATTAATCATAAGTGATTGGTCATGGGTTTTCATCATCACATTCAACGACGTACTATTTTTCTTGCATCAATTAGTTGGTGTAGGGATTTCCTTCGTACTAATTGCTGGAAATTTTCTCGTAAAAGGAAATTCAAGAAACAAGTTAGTTTCCAAATAACAAATGGGATTTGGTCATTGATTTCCTTTTCGTTTGGGTTTCTAAATTAGTATGGAAATTTCCTATAATTCTAATATGATTAGAATTAAGGTGTTTTCTGGAAATTTTAGAAATCAAAATTGGACAAGGAGTTGTTCAATTAAGTTTTAGAAACTTACTCAATTTTAGTGAGACTAGAATTAAGAAGTAAACCAACTTTGGAAACTTTTCAATTTGATAAGATTAAATTTGGATGGTGTTCAAATACCTTTAGAAACTTTCTAATTTAATAAGATTAAATTAAGAAAATGATCTAAAGTTAGTAATTGAGATCTAAAATGGTTTAAAAGAAAATTTCCAAAAATAAGTGAATTAGGAGATTCTAGTTAGACTAGAAATTCCTAATTTTGATTTGGATGGTCATTCGATTGTGAAAAGTTTCTTATCATGGTTATAAAGTATGGAAAATCATTTTAATGAGATTAGAATGTGGTTTCCATAATTTAAAACAAAAGGAATTGAAAAGAAATTTGGAAACTATTTAATATTCCTTAAGAAATTAGATTTCCTAAGAAATATAAGTTTCCAAATTAGCATTGGTTTTTAAAGTTATTTGGAAATTGAATCTACTTTTTATTATGAATAAAATATAGTTTCCAAATCATTAGTATTGCAAAAAAAAATTCTTCTTGTGTTTAATCTTTCTGGAAATTAAAAAAATGAAGGAAAAAGGATGCTGTCTGCAATAGCGTCGCTAAACGTTTTAGCGACAGTTTTCTTATGAAGAACTTTTGTCGCTAAAGACATTTTTCTGTCGCTAAAACTGAATTCCAGAAATTAGAAATTTTCAAATTGAATTTGATTCAATTAATTTTTAAACCTCTTGAATTGTAGCCTTTTGAGATTAAAGGCTTGTGCATATAATGATACATGATTGGAACTAAATAAATATTTATGCTTTCATTTAATATTGTATTTTATGAATGCATGATGGATGATTATGGACTAAGGCCAATGCGATTGTGAATAGTTGAATGTATGTATGATTTGGTTTTGATATTTTTGAAATAGGGCCTGCGTGTCCTGCCTTCTCTATATATTCTCAATGTAAATTCTCTTCTCATCTCACTCCCCTTGAATGTAACTCAAGGTTTCTCCCAATATTATGTAATGTACTATATTAAGAATAGGGAGAGGGTGAGGATCTAAAATGTTTGGAATAGATTTACATTTGTAATGTACAAAGGAGATGGAGATGGTACCAATTCCACCGTGGTGGACATACAAAAGGCGTACAGGGCATGGAGATGTCGCTCGTCCCTTAACTTGACCATCTAGTTTCCTTTTGGCTCAAGGAAACTAGTATAGGAATAAAGTCCATAATCATCCATGTTTAATTATAGTATGTTTATTTATTTATTTATATTGATGAATGGATATGCATGCTATAAATATATTTGATGAGACCAATTTGGGATACCATGTCTAAAATCCCTCTACTCAAATACTAAGTCAAAACTTAAGTTGCCTTCCATTGTTATAGTTAAAATGAAATTATGTTCGAGTTAACTTGTTGAGTACACTCAAGGTTGCTCTACCATGAGAAGTTTTAACTATGAGATGAGATCTCGGAATAATGGGTATGACTTAACTAAAATTTGTGACTTGTTGAGTACACTCAAGGTCATAAAATTTTAGAGGCAAAGGTTGGGTGACACATATGATGTGATTTATCAAGAGTTGATAACTCAACTATCTAGAAGTTACAAAAGTTATAATTGGTAATAAGTACCAACCTATTGAAATTATTTTGATTTGTTGAGCACACTCAAGATCAAAATAACTAAATGGGATTCTAGCCTACTAGGAATTTTTGAAATTCTCGAATCTATATAAGAGGGTTATAGATTTGAATAAAATAATGGGAGCAAAACCAAATTTGATTTTTATGTCATTTTTACTTGGTTTTTGTTTTGCATAAATAGCAATTCTCTTTTATCTTTACTATCCGTTGTAGAAATTATGAGTAATTGCATATTATTCTCGATATAATTGGTATTTTTAATTTCTTGGATTGGCAAGTTAAATTGAGAAAAGTTCTCAAGAAAATTTGGCTATGTCATTTAAAACCTTAACACTTCCAATTATGGAAGATGTAATGGAATTAATAAAATTGCTTACAATAGGTAAGAGGAGATGATGATAGAATGTCATAGATGCTTCCTAAATCTCCTTTACTAGATAAGATTTCAATTTCTTTCACCATGGTTATACATCTCAAGAGTTGAATGATGAATAATCAAGGTATAAGATGTATGAAATACTTGAGCAATAATTCTATTACAAGATGACAAAAATATCTCAAATTAAATATTAATTTATTAGAGAGTGATTGACTATATTAAGAAATTTAGATCAATCAAAGTTTTGTCATACACTATTAGTCAAATGTTGACTAAAAGTAATTACTTATCAAGAGTTGATAATAAGAATTACTTATCAAGAGTTGATAAGTTAAGAGTTTTAAAGAACTAGCCTTATAGTACAAGCTTTCAATGCATGGTTTTGAAATACAACTTTGTGAAAGTTTTATTTTTGAGATTATAATTGAGATTAACTAATGGACTTATTTTAGAACTTAATAAATGTTATTATTTTCTAAAATAAAAGAAAGTCCATTTCTCAATATGATGTTAGATAATTTGAAACCATCTTTAACATTTGGAAATTAGTCTTTTGAATAAGAAACATATTTTTCAAATCGCATGATGATTTGGCTCATTTGATTATGAATCATTTGAGACATATGAGCCTTATTCACTAATAAAAGGCTAATTTGATCTTTTATGAAAAGATTTAATGAATTGTTAGGATCCATACATTATGATGTATGTGGAAGATTAACAATTCATTCTAGAGATTATTTCTCATATTTTATCACTTTTGCTAATAACAACTCAAAATGGATATATGTATCTTTAAGGTACTAATCCAAGATTTTGAGAGGTTAAGAGGTTTAAGTATAAAGTAGAGAAACAATCTGGTCAAGTACTAGGACACCTAAATATGATCAAGGTGAAGAATACTTGAGCCATGGTAAAGTATTGGAACACCATGATTTGATCAAGGTGAAGAATACCTAATCTAAGGGTTTCAAAATTAACTAAAGGAGAATGTGATTCTCAAGTAAAATAATTTTTCTAGTTATCTCAATTATTGTTGTGTAATCTAGATAAAGATTTATATCTCATGAGATGAGATGTCCCATGCAAGTTTACCAAAATGGTTTTGGGGTTTTGTCCTACATAAAATTGTCTCCTATACACTAAATCTTGTTCCATAAATATATTTGTTCAAAGTGTACCATATGAGATATGGAGTGTTAAGGAATCCAAATTTTGTGAAAATTTGGATTGTGCTGCTTATGAAGTGAGCATCCATAATCGGATAAAGTGGAGCTAAGATCCGATTAAAACCTTTTGTGAAGTATTCTTGAGAATTAAAGGAAAAGAAGAGGAGGGCCAAAAAGAAGAAGAGCAAATCCGTTCTTCTTATTTCATTTGGTTTAAATTTTTCTTAGAACATATGCTAGAATTTTCTTATTTTCTCCAAGAATTTTATATTTCTATCATCTTCAAGAATAAAAGTGTTTTAGTTCTAAAACTACTATTTTCTAGATATATGATTTATTCTAAATAAAGTAGTGGGAGAAAGATGGAACTTAAAACTTGAAATAGTTTCAAGTATCACAAAAGCAAGTTGAACAAAATGCATAGAATTGGGGCTTGCATTTCATGATGATGAGGCGCAGCGAAGCAGCGAAAGCTCCTAAAATAAGGGTTTCATAAATCTTAGAAATATAGATTTCTTATAGAAAATCATGATATTTGATCGTGCATTTTAAATGATTTATGAATACTTTTATAACTTATAGAGATGGTTGAGACCCATGAATCTAAAATGGATTCCATATTTGACGAAGGGTAATGACCTTAGTCAATTCACCTAAAGGTTTAATAAACCTTTTAGTTGCAAAAGAGTCTTTAGAGTAAAGACTAATATGGAAGGTAAACTGTTACCTATAGAGTTTGGTTGGTAGAGTGGTCACTATTAAAGATAAGCAATTATCTTTAAAGAAACTTTCTTACTAATCAATATGCTTAAATTCATTTAGATTTACTTGCTTGTTTTAACTATGAGTTATGGTATGGCAAATAGATGCTAAAACCATTTTTCTTAAACGGAAACAACAAATAATTGTGTATGTGACACAATTTAAAGGTTTTACATCTAGTGTGCCAATAAAGCAAATCTCTAAAAGTGGTATCATCCATTTTGATGAAATAATCAAAGAGTTTGATTTTATCAAAAGTATGGATGGCCTTGTACGTATATTTGATTTAGTGGGAGCTATTGTTGGTTTCATGCATCATATGTAATTAATATATGATACATTGAAATGGTATGCCTATATTCCAAAATTATAGGTGTCGCTATCCAAGACTTCCTTCATGATATAAAGGAGTGGCAATCTACCTTTAGAGTAAAGGTCTATATTGATAGGTATGATTGCTTAAGTTTTTAAGTACTTAGACAAGATGCTAAAATGTTTAGCATGGAGTAATCTAAGAAGGGGTCTTATCTATAATAATCCTTTCATTGTACTAAACTCATTGTCTCCTTTGGTCCATGAAGAGTTTAAAATTGAAAGTTCGAGAATGTACTTGTAAACTTTCCTACAGAAATGATTTGCAAGTAATTATGCATATATTCATAATCTCAGTGCTATGTGTTGAAAGAGTTTCAAGTGAAACACAACTAAATTTCTACAATTAAACCTTAACAAATGCTACTTGAGAAGTGGCAAAAGGAAACATGTGAATCTACAAGTTCATATTTGAGTTTGAATTGGTTCATTCTATTAGAAGTCCTTCAACTTTTGTTGAGACTATAATAGAATTTGCCCTAACAAAGGAACCAATGTCTCATCATAGATCCACATATTTGTTAAGGTAGTTTCACATGATTTGATGAAATCATTGGTGGGAATTAAAAGTGAAGATTAAAAGGAGTACCCATGGATTACAACATAGTTGATCCGTTCACTAAATCTTATCTTAAAGAAAACATGATAGTCATGTTTGCTCATTTGTTTTTTAACTTGTGAGTGATTGGCTTTAGTGCAAGTGGGAGATTGTTAGTGAATATGCCCTAAAGTCAATCAACTTCTAGGGTTTATTATACACTTTGACTATTTATGTAATAATAAATGACATCTTTATCATATTGATTGCTTATATTTTCATATAAGTATGATAAAACCCTCAGAATAAACTTAATCGATGAAATCATAAGAGTTATGATGGTGAGGTTCATTCGATTATAAATAAGGTTTATTCTTAAATATCTCTAGTCATAGTATTAACAAGAAAGGGTATTGTTAATACGGTTAGACTAGCATATACTATGCCGCTTCTATATGAGAAGTAGTAGACCTCATCTACTATGGTGTGTGAGACACCTAAGCAAGTATATGGGTGCTTGATGGTATGATCAAGTTCACTAGATTGATCCACATAGAGACATCCTTTAAGTGCCAAAGGATTAATCTCTAAGTGACGTTTATGTAAATGATTCTTAGACTTAAGGTTATCATGATATCTTGAATATGGATAGTTATACTTTCTTTGTTATATGATTGCTCCTGTAAAGGGGAATGCTCACATCATTAGCAAATGGGTGTATCTTTGAAGTATGGAAAGATGGTGAATAACCTATAAGGATTTACCGCTCTTATGTGAGAGGAGTTATCTCATGTTTGACCACTTGTAGAAGTATAACTCGAAATCTTAGCTAAGTGGGAAAGTCTTAGAAAGTGTTTCTAAGAACTTCTTCATTGGAGTTATATTTTGGTACAAGAGAAAGAGCATTAATCACACAATGGAATAGGCACAACTTATTCCAAGATTAATGTGAGATAAGTGTGGTAAAAGGATATTAGTTACATTATAAACGTTTACTGAAAGGTGAAGTCATCCACTTGACTTTTCTCATTACTTGGGTGGTCATGATGTATTGCTAGATACCAATCTTGATCTATAAGTATGAGCTGATTGATTAGTAGAATCAGTGATAAATTAAAAGGAGTTTTAATTTATCTAGTTCTTATTTATTAAGAATGTATAGCTCATACTTATTGCCAACGTATATGAGAACCTAATGGGTGACACACATTAAGAACTTTCTTAGCTAGATTAAATGAATTTCAAGTGGGACTTGATAGATAAGTTTTATAACTTATAGTTTGATTTGTGAGACAAATTAAACTTGAGAGACTTATGGTGCAAATAAGTTTTAGTCTTCCAAATACAAGAGTTGTATTAGAATTAGGAAGCTAAATCTTATTGGAAACTGATTTCAGGTTTCCATAAGGATTTGACAACTTATTTGTCTATAAATACTCACTAAGCTTTTGCTAGCAAGTTGAATCATCACACAATTTGTCTTGTGAAATTTTTGAGAAAAATCTTGAGAGAAAAAAATACCCAAAATTCGTCCAAGAAAATAAGGGAAAAAATTGCATCTCTCATTTCTTATCTTGGGATGAATTTTTCCTGGTGAAAAATTGGAATTATCTCAATAGACTTGTGTGTGGTTGTCTTGGCAATAGCTAGCACTAATCTAGCTTAAGCTAATTCAACCTTGGAGGTTCTAACTAAGGAGGTTCGTGTGGATCACCATTAGAGGCCGGACGCATGTACGGCTACGTGGATCTCTTTGCCATCCTCTGCATCAAATCTCCACCAAGTTCAAGGAGGTCTTCATGGATTGAGGTAATCTTCTTGAACTATCTCTATGTTACATGGATTTAATCAAAGGACGATCTATTAAAGGAATCAAAAATTTTAAATTTCCGCTGTGTTTATCTCCTTGATTCCTTACAGTATAAACCCTGCAAGCTGGTTATTTGCCATTCTTAAGATCTTCAAGTTGCCAAGATTACCAATTTCTTGGGGAATATTTCCCTGCAATTGGTTGAACATGATGCTTATGGACTCCAACTTTGATGCATTGAATAGGGAAGTCGGAATGGCACCTGTGAAGCTGTTATTTGACAAATCCAGGACTCGAAGGTTAGGCAGAAGACCGAACCATGTAGGAATCTCTCCACCGAAATTATTGTAGGCAAGATTAACATATTTGAGCCTGCGTGAATGAGCCATTCCTTCATCAGGCAAATTTCCATGGAAATTGTTGCCACTGAGGTCAATAGAATTGAGAAAAGAGAGGTTTCCTATCTCTGGAGGGATGCTACCTTGAAGGCCTAAGTAAGAGATATTTAAGGAGACAACTCTATGGTTGCGATAGGAGCATGTCACTCCAATCCAGCTGCAGACTGAGATATTGGTAGTCCAATTCTTCGTCAGTAAATTCGATGAATCTAACACTTGGGATTTTAAGGCTAGAAGTGCTAATTGATCTGTCTGGATGTCGGGTTTAATGAGAGCTATCGGGATTGGAGGAAGACTTAGCAGCAGTACAAGGTGGAAGAGTATGGCAGTTATATCCATGAGATGAAAGTGAGAATTGCAGAGCAAATAAGCGAGGACAAGGTTTTTGAGACTGAAGAAATAACAAGCAGGCAAGAAGCCTCAGTATTTGTAGTTTTGGAGTTTCTTTGTCTAGGAAACTTGTCTCACAGGTTGAGCTCTATCCAATTACTTTTAGTATAACTTCATAAAATTTGAGTGTGGATTTGAATTTGTCAATTCATAGTATATATTTATAATTATACCAAAACTATAAAAGTTTATACTAAATGTAATGAGAATGATACGATTGGATTTGAACTAGATAGGACTCAATAGCCGAGTCCCTTTGTCCAAACTCAGTGGCTGCTAAAGATGATCCAATGTCAAAGAAAATTTGGGGATTAATATTTACTAAAACAATGGATTTCTAGCTGTAACTTTAACTAATTTGTGGGGAAGAGTCGTATTCCAACTTTCCAAACACGTAAATGGCTGGAAATAATAAGCGGCCTAAGTCAACCATTATATGTTGAAAAATATGACATATAACTTGTAATTGTTAGACATTAGTGGAGTAAGACAAATGACCAAATTATGGTATTAGGACATAATCAGGTAGGGAGGCTGGAGAACAAACGGGGCTGCCCGCTGTTCCCAATTTTTCCATAATAACACTTCCCCCTCGTAGAGGGTAATCACAATTTATCCCCTCAACCAAAACTATGTACACTTTGCTTCCCTAGAAAAAGTGAATCAGTAGTTTTAGTAACCTCGTTATGAATATTGATGCAATGATTAAATTACCCATGTTATAGTGATAAATCCAGTAAAATACCTTTCTGTTATTCAACTAATGCCTCCTTAAGTTTTAGAGTTAGTCACAAAAGTCCAAAGCTTAAGTTTTTGTTTATTAGAGCTGGCAATAAGGCTCAGATCCCATTTAAATACCCCATGCCTGCCCATAATTTGGGGAGAGGGAGGGGATAGGTTTTGGAAACTTGGGATGTGGGGATTGATGGGACTGGGGCTGTGATACCCATTTATTTGATGGGTTTGTTTGGACTCGTTTGAGTACCCCATGGGTCCTATATTTCCTATTTTTATTTCTTCCTTTTTTTTTTTTTTTTCTGTTCTTCTCTTCCCAAAACTCTCACAATTCTATGCTGACTGAGGTCTCTTCAATGACGGCAATCGGGCTGGCACCTGCTACAATTCCATTTAGAACTTTTTTGTAGATTACAAACATATTTCTTCTCCATTTTTTATTTATAAACTAAATCTTCAACCAAAAGCAAAATTATTGGAAGAAGCCTTAAATGGGTGCTTTGCACAAAGGAGACAAATGTTAAAAAATAAAAGATAAAAAAAGGAAAACGAAAGGAAAATAAATAGGCAAAAAGGAAAGATAAGGAATTTTGACATAAAACTAAAAAATGTTAGGAAAAATCTATTGTAAACTAAAGTCTAATAAACTAAGAGTAATTAAACCAAAAAAATAAAATACAATAAGAGTAACTAAACAAAGGAATAAAAATAAATTAAAAATTAACATAAAATTTATTGGGCTTGTGATTAACTTGAAATATGATCTCTTTTGGTAGATTTATACAAAAAGTTTTTGAGTTGGTGATTAGATATACCTCATTTTGATTTTTCATAGAATAGCCCATCAAGTAATATACTTGTTAATTTTTTAGGATCAATAAGTCAAGGAAAAAGTAAGTACAATTCATCAAAAAATATTTATTTTGAAATTATTGCATGAGAAATAGAGAAGTATACTTTTTTTTATATAAAGGGAAATGGGGTTTACAAAAAAAGAAAGCAAAGATAAATTTTTTTAAAAAAATAGAATGGTTATTAGATATTTGGAATTTGGACGGTATCAAAATGGGCATAATGCATTTTGGTCCCGCTCATATTGGTCCCATGATATTTACAGGACTGCTTTGGCATAGGCCTATATTTTTCACTCCCATGTAAATCCCATCCAAATCTCGCCTATCTTGCCCATTTGTCATCTGTATCTATGTTCAAATTTTATATTAAAATAATTTCATATCATAATAAATTTTAAATTTATGTTTAAATATCATTGATTGTTGTCTTTGATGCATAAATAATGATAAAGTGCTTCCAAATATTTGTTAATAAAATTTTGCCTAGAAGTTCTTATTGATGTCAAGTTTATTGATTTCTTGCGTAACTCATTTTTTTCCTTCTTTGGGGTCATATATTTATGGTCAGTTTTTAATTTTTTTTTTTAAAAAAAGGTAGATGTGGTTATCTAAAATTTAATGTGAACAAAAACTAACTATAAAAGTTGATAGTTTGAACTTGAAAGAAGATTATAAAAATATAATTCAAAGAATTGGTGAATAAATTGTTTTGAATAAAGTATAATATTTTGCAGCAATATACTCTATATTACAACTTATAATTAACAAGAGACTATAAAAACAAAGTGCAAATTTTTCTTTTCGTAGCTGAAGGGGCCACAGTGTGATTACTGCTGTGATGGCCCCACCTCCCCCTAAGGCGAATCAAAGGGTTCCGCAGACCGCCTGCCCAACTCTCGCCAGGACTCACTACAGTCCTCAATTCAATAGCGAACAATTATTTCAAATAACAAAATAACTTTACTATCTTTCAGTCCAATATAACGCTTAAATCTTAAAACATCATTAGCGAACCACAAGTTTAAAGTCCAAGGATTACATCCAAAATACAAATTTAAAGTTCCCAAACCAAACGACCTAGTGCAATTCTTGGAGGCTCTCGCTCTCAAACCCTGCTAAGGAAAACAAAGTTGGAAGTAATGAGTTAAAAGACCAGTGAGTGATCTCAATACACACAATCTCATGTAGGAACCGAGTAATAGATAAAATAATTGAACAGTCGACAATCTAATAAAAATCAGTTTGAGAGTATAAAACCAATAAAACATGTAAAATAAGGAAACACTCAGTTAAAGGATACAATGTTCTTTGGGAGCAGTTGCAGTCCACTTGATTAGTCAATCCACCCTTCTCCTCCTTATAACACCTAGTGGTAATACTCGAGTACACCGTAATCAGTGCCCTAGGTTACCAACTTACCCTACCGAATCCGTTTCTGACTTGAATGGGCTGGTAACGAAGGGGAAAAGGCCTTGTTCAGCCAATGTGTTAAAGCACACATGGCCTATATTCATGCACAATTAATATACAAACAGTGGAACCATACATGGTTGAGTAGTATAATAAGAGTTAGGTCGAGTGCGATAAAGTACACACTCGCCTAGGAACAAGTATTTAACACTCATAAGGACAAGTATCATCAAGTATTAAACCACATAAGCATGTAATTCACACAACATGTAAGGAACACTCACCTATAGTAGAAGATTACACGTCAATCCCGAGTATATATTCTAGGTCAAAATCGATTCTTGAAGTCAAATTCATAATCAAAATAAAGTTTAACTTAAGAAAATGGAAAAACCAAAATATATAAATCTAGTGTTTCCAAAATAAAAGAGATTAGAGTCTAACCAATCAAAACTTAGATGAACTAAGGTCTATCCAAGTTAGTTTTTCAAAAGAGTCGCCAAGATTCAAAAGTGAATTGGAAGTGGAAATAAAAGAAGAACCCAAGTACAAGCTAGGCCAATGATTCAAGTACAATATGGAGTGAAAAGTATTCATTTGAACCGAATAAAAGGAATTGAACTAAGAAAAGTAAGAAAGGAAATGCAAAGGTGAAGAACTAATGGTGACAGCTTTGTCATCCTTTGGTATTTTGATCATAACTGTGGCTATGTTTATCGGATTGAGGTAAATTTTATGGCGTTTCGAAGCCAAAACATAGAACTACAACTTTCATGAGAGGTTGAGCCTGAAAACGTACTTAATCAGGGTTGAAATGGGCAAAATCAGAGACACCAGAAATCTGTCAGATCAGGAACAGGCTGACTGAACAGTTTCGGAAGAATGGCTATAACTCGGGTAGAAAAATCGAAATCAAGCTCCATTAGTGGAAACTAGATTCATAGATATTTCTAATGGTATAAAGCTCAAGCTCTAGTTCAATTCCTATAATCACCAGCAAGTTCAGGAATTTGGCTGAATTTCATTTCTGATTTCATGTCAAAATTTCCATCTTCTACATGATTGCTATAGATAACCTTTCTAGGTTATTTCTAACTTTTAGTAGGGTGTTAAACATGTCAAAACATCAAAGAAAACCATCAACAAAATATCATAAATCCTTAAGCATTTCATCAAATACTTAGAGGTTATAAACAAAACCCTAAATTCAAGTTTCCAACCACAAGTAATTCTCCCATAGATTTCCATCTCAAAGTATCAAAAACACTCAAAGCATCAAGAATTCATAAGTTTAACATCATCAAAGAGAAGTCATGGAGTAGTTTTACCTTATGCCAAACAAGAGAAATCCACCAAAAGAGCTTCACCTCCTCTAACTCAACTTGGTAGCCAAGTGATTGCCTAACCTAGAATTCCTTCTCAAGTGACTTTCTCAACTAAAAACAACAAGAGTTTTGAGCTAGGGTTTTGTGTTTTCTTCCCTTGAGGTTTGGCCAAGAGAGAGAGGAAATGGGAGGGAGTTTGGTTTGAATTTTTGAAGACAAAAGACTAAATAGAAAGGGTCAAGTCAAGGTTGTTGTGGATGGTTGACAAGTGGTGCAATTTGGTTCATGAATTGGATAAAAATCTATGCAATTATCTTCTAATCCCTCAATTTAAACTATAACTTACTTAATACCATATAAGTTTTATGCATTTGGCTACGTGAAACATGTAAAATAAAATTCTAGATTAATGCCATGCAATGCATACAAAATAAAGTACTTAAAGGAAAATAATGCACTTAACGATTTCATAGTGCAATAAATTCAAATATTTTTTTTGCTAGGGTTCTCACAACTGCTAAGGGGAAAATGGGAAGAAAATGTTTTCACTATTTTGAGGCCTTTAGAAGCTTAACTTTCATCAGGTTAGTGGGAACTGATAAATCCATTATTTGCATATATTTTCTATAATTTTTAGAAAATTAAGTTGAAAGTTTGAATTCGGAAGATATGGAGCAAAATCAAGGACAATGTGGTGGAAGTTATTGGAGAGATGATTGGATATATATTTGAAACACTTATTAAGGAAAGATGGTTGAATTTGAAAGATTTTGTGAAGTGGTTACATATTGGCCAATCGAAAGAGAGTCTAGTTACGATCTAAATTTTGGAAAGAAGTTTGGTGGGATTGGAGATATTTTTCAAATATCTTATATCTTATGTTTTAGCCTCAATAGCTTATGATTAGGGCATTTTTTTCGATAAATAGGAGAAATAGGAGGCACCACTTACCAAAAAAGAAGAAGAAGACACCAAATATTCCACTATGTTCTAATTCATTCCCTCATTATTTTTTTCTTTTCTCTATGTTTTCTTTAGAAGAAGGAGTGGCTAGTTTTCTACTTCAGTTCAAGAAAACTTCCAACTCCATTATTGGTTTTTGAAAAGGTAACATTCGGTATTGGTAATTCCTTTATAATCAAGTACTTTTTTTTGTTTAATTGTTGTATAATTGATTATTGTTTATCGCTTGTTGAAGTACATGTTAGATCGCATACATGTGTTTTGATTCCTTTCAATCTGTAATTATTGTTAGGGATTAGAACAGAGGCAAAGTGAATTAATTTGATTGTCTACCCCTTTCATATTAATTTGCTATGAAGAAATAAGACAAGTTAAGTAATTTAAGCTTTTAAATGGTTATTTGGAATAAATTTACATTCTTTATTTTAATGCTATTATTGGATGAATGAGAATTGCTTTTCAATATTATTGAATTCGCTTGATAATAAGGAATTAACTAGAAGGTTTTTCTGGTTAATTTTACCATTGAATATCTCGATTTCCTTAAGGTTTAAAGGTTGAATTTATTTACCTGAATTGAAGGGATGATTTTTGCACTTCAATGATCCACCAAATTAATAGAGTGGATGTTTGACCTTTGAATTGAGTTATTTTTAATTGATTAGTTTCTTAATGTTTCCTAAATTTTTTATTAAATTCTAAATTCAACTCCCCTTTTATTCCTGATTTGGGTTTCCTTTAGAATATTTAGAATTAAATCTCCCTTGGGTTTGCCCTAGCTTCACAATAATGTCACAAAAATCTCTTTGTTTTAATAGTAAAAATCAGAATTATTTTTGGTGGTTTTAATAACCGACCAGGAACAAAGTGTATATTGTTTTGTGAGGAGGCAAAGCATGATTACTTCTTTAGTATAGGGAGACAACGTGTGATTAACCCTTTAAGTTATACATCATACAATATAATAAGGTTTTATGTTAACTTCTTTATCTTCCACCTAATAATTTATAAAGATCCTCGTCTCCCCCATAAGTTCTTTTTCCTCTTAAGATATATTCTAATTCATCATTTGTAATTCTTTGAATCATTACATTTTCTTCAATGGATCAATTTCTTGTCAAAACATATATGTAGCATTGTACCATTCCTACAAATTTTTTTTCCCTCCTCTATGCCTAGAAAACAAGTTCCCATTTGAGTTAATCAAATTTTAACATTTGCAACCATCATTTGCAGTAATCAAAATTAGTTTCATAAATGTGTTTGTTCTTTAAAATAAATGAAAATACAAAATTTTAAACTCTTTTTGTAGGATTGAATGGTAAGATAGGAGGGGTTGTAAGTAAGAAGTATGGGATTCAAGTCTTGTTGCTTTAAAAAAAAAATTCTTTTCATAAATGTAAGTAGCTATGATGAATAAATGTTACCTTCTCATTCACAACATATTCCATTTTTTACATTTTACAAGAAAAATAAATAAAGGCGGAAGAATAGCCATATAAACTTTGAGCAAATTTATTAGCCAATCTCTTAGTGTGTTAGCTATAACGTTTAAAATGTCGTTCGTTTAACACTTTATTACTTATAGAACCAATATGCATTCCATCTAATAGCAGAAGGCAAAACAGAAAGACAGTACGTAAAATTATGTTATGCACTTTGTCCTTTAAATATGCTGGCAAATATTATGATCGAATTAAAAAACCTTATATTAGTCTTTTTAATTTACAGTTATGATTTAAATTGTATTTGTTAATAGATAAAATATCAAATTAATTATACATGTATTGTAAGATAACATATATAAAACTCTTCTATTTGTAAGTTTGCCTCAGCCATATTGCCAAATCCTTGCTCTGCAACTGGCATAAACATAACTTAAATATTAAATCTCAAACGATAGGATAGTGGCAACACAATTAAGTTACTATGTGGCAACTATTTCTAATTTTACATATGTTAAAATTTGAAAATACTGAAAATCGAAAAGAAAAAATACTCAGACCTCCCCACATGAAATACCTACCCTTAGTTTGCTCAAGAACTAACTCCTTTTTCCTGACTAATCCTCATTACTAAAAAATTAGGTTCTATTAGCAAACTTAATAAGGCATTTCTCCAAAATTACAACCATAGAACCATAAAGCCAAACCTTCAAGACACTGGTTGCAACAAAAAGAAAGATTTAGAGGAAAGATTTTGCAACAAAGATGGAGCAAACTATGTTCAATGACATTGTTGTTATTTTATTTTTAGATAATTTAGCTTTAGGGTTTTTTTCCAGCTTTTTGCTACATAAAGAGTAGGAAAATTTTGAGGGTAACATTGTCACTCTTACACTTCTAATTGGGACATCTAGTCACATTATATGGATATGGGAAACAAGTAAAATTTTGAAAAATTTTGGAGTTGTAGGTGATATTAGCATAAACCTCAAGAGAGGTTTCCGAAATTAATACTACATTTAATGAAAAACTTAGGGGGACAGGGGCCAAGGAAATTTAATTAAATTTTTTATGGGGCAAAACAAAGGAGTAAATGTCAAAAAGGTTAAGGCTGTCGATTCAGCCTTTCGTGGAGCCTCAAGCTGATGTTACTATTAACAGGAAAAGGGGCAGACTTAAAGTCTATCAAATAAGGCGCTGTTTGATAATTTAATTTAGCATTTAAACTTAATCGTTTCAAATCTTAACATATTTAGACGCGTTTGATAATCAAAATAGAACATTCTAATTAATTAAGTGGTACTAAAGTTTTTAATCAAAACTTGCTCCTAAAAATAAGTAAGAACATTCACTTATTATTTAATGTGATATACATTTAAATATATTAAATTTAATAATTAACAATTTAGTCATTTAATAGATTTAAACTTCAAATTTTAGACTTCACATTTTAGTTTTATCAAATGCACCTAAGAGTCAACCAACTCCGGTTTCAATTAATTGTCCAGCTAAGTTCTCGTCACTTGTTCAATGCTTAGTCCGATTGATATGCTTGTGAGATATTAGGTCTGTGGGGGGCGGCAGCCCCTTCTGTTCTCGTGACTATGGCATTATATATTATAACTTGGTCATTGCTCTAATTTCAAAAGTAACGTAAACTTACCTGTTATACTTATTTTAAGGAGAAATGCTGACTTCAGGCCCCCTTCCAACTTTCAAGAATTCACTTTCAAGGAAGTCGAAAGTTTGACTCTTCGCGAAAACTTACTGAAAGTTACAATAAGTATACTTCAAAACTATGGCAGTAGGGTAACTTGTTATTGTAAATGATCTTAATTAAACGTACAAGTATAGATAAAGAATTTCAATAAGTTGTTTGAAAACTTTATCTCATTCTTAGCAATTCTAGCGTATAAAGTCGCTGGGTATGCTGAAAATAAAAATGATGATAATAAATCATGGATTAATCATGTATATATTGACACTATATACTATAAGAAATTTAGCCTTTTTGTGACTTATAGAATAGTTGCAAATCACAAAGTCTTATTTCTTATGACACGAAATTGGTGATAGTCACAAAAAGTATGATTTTTTAATTCATAATTAATAAAAATGAAATTCATTTACGAGTCAAGTAAATGAGAATCACTATTTACATAATTGCAATTGATCTTATGACTTAAACTTGGAACTAATTAAAATCAAATACATCTGCAGGTTGCCAAATCAATTGAATGTCAGATTAATGCAAGTTGGATATTTATGAACCGTGCATATCTATGTCTACTACAAGAAATTTAGATTTTTTGTGACTTGCTAGATTAATGCAAGTCACAAAATACTTACTTTTTATGACATGAAACTAGTAAATATAGCAATAAGTTGGTTTTAAATCATAAAATACTTGGTTTTAAATCACAAATAATATAAATGACATTCATTTACAAGTCACACAATTGATCTTGTGACTTGTAAATGAGGGTCACCATTTACATAGGCACAGTTGATCTTATAAGGGTTGTGTAACATTTTAAAAAAAGAATTATTATCTTATTATTTTATCAAAATTATTAATTTAGCTTGTTAGTCCAAGTAGGGACCAAGAGAAATTATTATTTAATAAAGGTTATTTATTTATCAAGTATAAATTATTGACATTTCACTGTAGATCAAAGCCCAAAATAGAAGTGCGACGTTGACTTGAAAAAAAAAATACTAGTACATCTATGATCTATGATATCATATTACGTGTAAATGATGAAATGAACGTATGTTTACTTATACTTTTTCTTTTAGAGTTTTTCAAATAGATGTCCATAAACACTTGTTAGGACACCTAAATTATACTACACCTTCCATTAAAAGTATACACTAACAATTATTACCCTATCTTACATTTATGAGGTTTCTTCCTTTCTTTTTTGCATTAAATTCCCGTATGCAGTTTCACTTATGTACAATACATGCACACATAAATACATACATACATACATACATACATATATATATATATATGTACACACACACACATTGCTGCTGAAATTCCACCAAAAATAGGAAATCCCCTGAATCTAAAGGAGTTGAATGTTGCAAAATATGATAACATGTATACTTAAATTAGTATCTTCAAGTTGTTCATCACATATATATCTCGGTCCCGTAGTACATTTCATACAATCTATCACATGAAGATTGCGGGTCAACAAGTTATTTTCAATTCAACTTTTTGCAAAGAAGAAATGAAAAGGGCTAGTGGAATAAACCCTGTCAGCTGGTTACTTGCTAATGTTAAGATCTTCAAGCTGCCAAAATTGTCAATTTCTTGGGGAACATTTCCTCGCAATTGATCGAACGTGATACATATTGATGAATTAAATAGGGAAATCAGAATGGCTCCGGTGAAGCTGTTATTTGACAAATCTATGATCCAAAGATTAGGTAGAGAACTGAACAATGAAGAAGTCTTATTGTATGCAAGACTAAGGGTGCATTTGATAAAACTGAAATCTGAAAGTTAAAATTTAAAATCTGATGTTTGAATCCGTTATGTTATTAAAATGGAAATTTTATCATTCCGGTCCCTGAACATTTTTACTAAAATCTCCCTAATGAATTATTTTGACCAATTTAGTTCTTAAAGAAGTTTTTTACCTCCAATATAGGACTTTTAACTAAATTTTATTCAATCCGCATGGACTTACAGGGACATAATTATCACGCTGGTCTAACCTTCTGAATTAATAGACAAAATGATTGAAAATATCATTAAAATTGTTTAAGGTCTAAAACCACTTAATGTTCAATTTAGGCTTCACCCCTTTATTAGTTTTTGAGCTTCTTTGTCTAAACTCGATGACTGCTAAAGATGAAATAAACAAAAGAAGATGAAATAAACGGGCAAGATGCCTCATTATTTTTAGTTTTTGAGCTTCTTTGTCTAAAGTCAGTGGCTGCCAAAGATGGTTGAATGTCAATGAAATTCGAGAAGTAAACATTTTGTTTACTATAACAGTGGATTTATACACTTACCAGATACCTGCACCTTGAAATCTCGGTGATAAGAACAGATTATTATTCTAGTTATTATGAGAAATTTTTCTTTTACCGAATTACTTTGTTTGCTAATATTTCTAGGAAGTAGTTAAGGTTTTCAAACAATTTTTCTAATTTTTTTATTCATACTTGAGTTCAATTAAAATCATTAACAGTAGACCCATGACCTCCTTGACTTGATCATTTTTACACTCCATCAATATAATTTATACTCCATCAAGATAAAGATTTTGTAATAGCGAATGATGAATTTAAAGTAAATTTTTTGTAACTTTCACTACTTTTTGGGGAAGAGTCAAATTTCAACTTTCTAAACGCGTAAACCGCTGGAAGTAATAAGGGGCACCAAGTCAACCAATTTAGGTTGATTTTTTTTTTTTTTAAATATGTAATTGTACGACATTGCTGGAACGAGGAAAATGACCAAGCATAATATTAGGCCATGGTCAGATGTGGAGGCAGGAGGACTAACAGGGCTACCGCCCATCCCTAACTTTGAGAATTTTAATTTATACTCGCACAATTCACTGAAATTGTACTTTAACTCCTTTATCTTCCCCCCTAATAAATATATAAATTCACAACAACATTTTAGTTCCTTTTCCTCTTAATTTATATGTGTTTTGGTTCATCCTTTGTTATTCTTTGTGTTATTTCAACGGATTAATTTCTTGAAATCAATTTTCATTTGCAACTATTCTTTAAATTTATGGTGCAGTGCATAATATTATGGTGCCCACTTTATTCTTTAAATTTCTTAGCAGTTTCAGTGATGGAATTAAAATCCTGACACTAAAACTTGTACTGAATTTGTATAGTCTTTTTCATCAATTTTGATTGCAATCGTACTTCAAGCAGATAAAATATCGAAGTGATGACTTACTATAAGATAACATTTTTAACATTTCTCCGTTTTCTAAATTTGCCTCCCCAATATTGCCAAATCCTAGCGCTCAAACTGCAATAGATTAAACACTATAAATCTCGATTCGAGGATGGTGCATAAGTTACTATAGCAACTATATCTCATATTGCACATGCTAGATTTGAAAGAGTACCAAAAATGCAAAAGAAAAAGAAAAGTATTCAGACCTCTCAATATTAAAAAGAAAAAGAAAATCCAAGCAAGAAGGAAAATAACCCCATACCTACCGTCAGTTAGTGGGAGAACTATCTCCTTCCCCAACTAGTCCTCCGCACTACTGCCTCCACCTTTTTGCGATATCCACAGGGTACAAGGAGTATAGGTGGACAATTCTTGTAGAGAAGTGCTGTGGAGAATCTTTCAGAATGTATATTATAGTCCTTTGCTGTGCCAACTAGTGGTGCAATAGTAGAGTTCGCCTGTTGAAGAATCGGTCCACCTTGTGAAAGTTAATCCGATGCCCTTTTTGTTGGGATAACCAATTAGAACTGGTGAAATTTTTGGACAGAATTGCATGGTAGACTGCTTTGGCTCCAGTTGGTAGTACTGATCTTGCTATATTGGCCTATTATAATTCAGGAAATTCTACCATTTCTTCTAGATATCATATCGACAAGTGAAATTCACCGTTGAATGGTGAAAGAAGTGTTATTGACCTTAGATTAAATATTATTAAATATTTAGAATTTAAACTATGTATCTATAATGAGAGATACAAATTGAGAAAATGGTGTCCAAAATGAAGGCAAATTTCTTAGAAAATAGGCAGAAAAATAAAAAGACTGGCATTTGTGGCCGGTCAAGAGGGGTGTTTCTAAACTAAGCCCCCCGCGTTTCAGAAACGCGGGGGGCTCAAATTTTTTTTTTAAGTCCTTGTTCAAAGGCCCCTGCCGAAGCAGGGGCCTTTGTGCAAAAAATAGCCCCCCGCGTTTCAGAAACGCGGGGGGCGCAAAATTTTTCTTAAAGCCCCTGCCCCACAGGGGCCTGTGTGCAAAATTGTGCCCTCCGCGTTTCTGAAATGCGGAGGGCTTTTGCTCCTCTTTCTTTTTTTTTTTTTTCGCTCAAAGCTCCTTGCGCCTCCGTGTTTATTTTCACTTAGGGTTTTGGTTTAGGGTTTTGAAACCATGCTTTAGGTATTAGGTTTGGTTTAGAGTTTAGGGTTTAGGGTTTTAAGAGCACTTATAAATAATTTGAAAAAAATAAATTATAATATATTATAGAGATAAAAAAATTATTGTACTTGACTGAACATCAAATATTGTAGAGCTAAAAAATATTTTATTTTTTGTAACGATATTCTAAGAAATTACCCCAAGTTTAGGGTTTAGATAAATTGCGTGAATTTATGAATTAATATGGAAAGAAAGTAATTGTCTTGGAAGAATTGCACATTTTAAAATATGAAATTTATTATGTTGTTAGGATTGGTTAAGGTATAGGCAACATATTAGATTTAAAATGTGTTTGACACACTACTTAATTGTTTAAAATATAAATTATTTAAGTATTTAATTTAAAAGAACAAAATAATACAATATCTAATATACATAAATATAAGTATTCTAATACAATATTTTACTAACAATATTTGCAAGTGCTGTCAAAACACAAACCCTAAATCATAAATCAAAAACCCTAACTTAAAAACCCTGAACACTAAGTTACAAAACCCTAAATTCTTATTAACCACTTATTTGCTAATCTAAAAAAATTTTAAAATGTAGGTCTAATTTATTTTAAGTTAAGTCTTTTATAATGCACGTTTTCTGTGTAATGACAAAAAATCGTGGCTGACAAGTGTAAAAATTATTTGGGAAAACATAAAATTCATTGGTCGCTACATGCAATGACTTTAATGACCCTATTTTTAGAAGCGCTCCTAATAGATCCCATTTTCTTGACTTTTTTGAAATTTGACATTATAAGCTAACTCTTATTTTTGAAAAGCAAATGTTTATGATAAAAATTAGATATCAATTAATTTATGAATGTTGACACAATTCAACGTGGAATTTGGGTTTTCCATATGCGTGAGTACAATCACCAAAAAAGGAAAGGAAAAAAGGAAAAACAGATCAGGCATGGCTGCATCCCTGTCCAACCATAGTCATATATACTAGCTGCTGAACCTTTTATCAATTAGTTAATCTCCCAACTTTTAGAGTTGAATCTTCAATGCCTACATTTAGAGTTTGAAGAATAGACAAATTACAAAAATAAATGCCTACATTTAATAGTACTAAATGTATTTTTAATTATGTTTATTCAGTTTTTAAAACACAAACTCTAAACTTTAAACACTCATTTCAAAACCCTAAACCAAAACCCCAAACCCAAAAATCAAGCATCAGGGCGGTCTAAATCAATTTTAAAAAAATAAAGGGAAACCGGGTGACTTGTGACCTGTTCACAACCAAAAAAAAAAAAAAAAGAGAGGACAAGCCCCCCGCATTTCTAAAATGCGGATCTGAAAAGGCCCCGCCGGGGCCTTTTCAAAAGAACAAAACAGCCCCGCTTTCTGAAACGCTGGGTTGTTTATTACAAAGGCCCCTGCTTCGGCAGGGGCCTTTGAACAAGGACTTAAAAAAAAAAAATTCGAGCCCTCCGCGTTTCAGAAACGCGGGGGGCTTAGTTTAGAAACACCCCCTTGACCGGCCACAAATGCCGGTCTTTTTTATTTTTTAGCAATTTTCTAAGCAATTCCCCCAAAATGAACTATAGAATTTTCTTATTCTATGTTTACAAGGTTTAGGATTGCATTTTGAATTCAAACCATGGTTTTAGATGCTGTTGATATGGACCGACTTTTAACTTCATCTGGATGATCTACAAGAAACCATGTAAATGATCTATAGTTCTAGAAATATGCCCTGACCTATGGTGGTAATCATAACTGAATTCACCTAATTTTTTCTTCTTAATGACTATTAACTTCATTGCCTAGTGTTATATGCCGAGGTTGTGTTCACCAAAGTCTGTTTATTTGATTTTCATTCGGAATTGGGGATTGCAATTAGAATTTGGGCTGTGGGTTTAAATGCTATTGGCGTGTATTGGTGTGTAGGTTGTTTACTGACTACATGATTGATTGATGATTGGAATTCTCTCCTAATCCAATCTGCCACGGACAATTAAGGTAGAAATAAGTTGATATGGTGGTTTTCCTCACCCAGAAATATGAATTCTTGCAAGTTTATAACAAGATCAAACAGTTTTTTCTTGATGCGTCAATATGGAGTTTTAGTTTTGGGTTTTAGGCCTCCCTGATATTTGCTTCAAATATAATCCCACCAGGGACGAAGATACCTGGTTCGTTTTTCACCTACTTGTACTATTGTAGCAGTACATACCGGCTGCCATGCAATTAAGTTTCATCTGTCTGAAGACTATGCACCAAATATTTTTTCATGTTTTCCTTACACACTACATTCAAAGCAGTGTCAGTTTCTCCTTCCGTATTCATTAATAGTTTTCAATGATGTTAGATTTTAGTTATTTTTTTTCCTGAAAATGCTCCCAAATGAACGTTTGAAGGTTCAAACGGTTTGTGTTGTACAAAAGGTCTAAATGCGACAGTAGTGATAATTTGAACCTTTTTTATAGATTGCAAACATAAGTTAGAGGCATTTGTGGGATAAAAAAACATTATTAAGGCCTCACATATTTAATTAGAATGAAGTGGCTATTTACACTATTAGAGTGTGTATGATGCAATCACATAGTAATTAGAATGAAGTAAGTGGTTGCACTATCAGAGTGCATATAGTGAAATGATGCAATCACATAGTAATTAGAATGAAGTAAGTGGTTGCACTATCAGAGTGCATATAGTGAAATCTCCGTCTAGTGGAGCCTGTTTGCTATGTTTTTCACTTATGTAATTATATTCAAAGAACAAGGAGAATAAGTGGATATTTTTTAAATCATAGGAAGTGTAACTTAAACAGCCACTCTGATAGTTGTGGAAGGGCAAACTTGTTTAGCGAGCAAGGGCAAACTTGTCATCTAAGAAAAATTGGCTATGGCATTAAAATTATAGTTGTGGAAGTATCGGTTGCCTCTCCTCTGATGGATCTCGCACCCCAGCAATGTTCAGTTTGTTTAGCAATGTTGGATTAAAAGTAGCCAATGGATGGCAAATTAGCATGGCCTTGCCTTGCCTTCATTTAGCTCCCACTGATAACCTCAAACATTGGCAACGTGTACGGGATCTATACACTTGAAATCCACCATGTCTGATCTGCTCATGAATCACGGTTCCAGTTAATGAGAATTTAAACCTTTGATACGATGTAAGGCTTAGATGTGGTGATACTGCTTATGGTTTATGAAGTCATCCAGGGTCGAACTTGTTCAGCATCTGATCTTGTTTCCTTGATTCTTGAGCTATAGATCTGTAATTGCTACTTGGAGAAAGGTAGCTCTAACAAGGGTGAATTGGGATTAGTGGTACAATGGTTATATCCCAAATATGTTTTTGTCTGATACTAAGCTAGATTTCACGCATAGCTATAGAAAAATTGCTTGGTGTAGGATGCCTTGATGAGCTTACAATTTCTTCTCCATTTAACGAAGTTTTCTGAATTTGCTTAGAGAATAAAAAAAGAAAAAAAAGAACTTCCAAGATTTGAGGACCAAATATCGTTAACGAATTCTTTTCAAAAATAATATATCAATAAGCGCTGGGTATGTTTGAATTGAGGATTATTGGAAATTTACTAGTGGATGTTCAACCTCCCTCCTCCATCTTTTCCCACTTTTCTACTATATATTACCCTTTACTTTTATGTCTTTTTCCCTTGTCAAACCCATAACTAAAGGGTTCAATGGTTTAGAACTTTAGAATATACAAGACTTAGCAATCATACAAGGTAATGTGTCAGTAGTTGAAGATCTTGTTGCCATGTACACAATCTGAATCTTAGCAAAGGTTATCCATTATTCTTTATTCCTTTTTGACTGAACAGTTATAACCTTCTGGCTTTTGAAATATTTTGGGGAAGAGTCGTATTCGAACTTGCTAAACACGTATAGGGCTGGAAGGAATATGAGGCCTCAAGTCAACCATTCTATGTTGAAAATATAATATATACCATGTAATTGTTCGATATTAATGGAGTTAGACAAAGAGAAATTTCTAACTTTGTGGTGAAATTTAAAAATTTTCTACAAAGGGGACAATTTTGTTGTGAATTTCAGCCATATGTTGTTCGCATTCAGAAAATGCAAACTCAATAGATTCAAGGGATATAAAAAATCTTAATTATATTCAAAGATCGCATTTGTTAAATGCGAGCTCTATAGAACTGAATGCGAGTTGTATAGAGCTCACATTCATTCGTTAAATGTGAGCTCTATAGAGCCCGCATTCAACAAATGTGACTTGCATAGACCTCACATTTAACAAATGCAACATATACTAAAAAAAATTCTCAGATAAAATTTAGAAACTAACATTCGCTATAAAATTTAGTACTAATTGACTACAAAGCTTTTCTATTTGATTACTTTATCTATTTTTGTTAGTAACATTATAGTTTGAAATTCTAAAGATACCAAATCTCTTTCTTACATTGGCATAAACATTATAAAATCTTCTTCGATATGCATATTAAATCAATGTTTTAAAAGGCAAGAGCGTTGGACAGGGCATTCTATATCTGCCCATGCAGGGTGAAAGTCACGAGGCGTTCACAAATTTTGATATTTTAAATATATGAAAAATAAAACATACGATAATATGACAAAATTAAAATATTCATACCCATATTTGAGTGTGTGTGTGTGTATAATTTATTAATAAATACAAAATAATTAATAAAATTAAGGAAAATTATAAAAAATATTATTGTTGATCTATCAAGTAAATTCATAATATAACTATAACCTATACATTTACCCAATTGGGTTCTCCACTAGTTAGGTCCCCCCACATATGTTAGAGTAGGAGACCTAGTTGGATCCTCCCCTAGTTAGGTCCCCCTCAAATAGCTTAGAATAGGAGTAAGTTAGAAAAAGTTGCTGTCCGACTTTAAAAAAAAATGTGCATCTAGCATTGTACATATCAAAAAGAATGCCAACTTTAGTTTACATCTTTTTTTAGTTTTTGAACCAGTAGGAAGCTCACATTCTAAGGATAATTTTCACTTTTCTTTTTACTTGTATAAACACACTAACTAGCATTTAGCAAATGCGAGCTTACTTAAGTTTGCATTCACTAAATGCGAGCAACCCTCTTTTAGAACAATCTTTTTAAACAACCCCACTTGTAGAACAAATTTTTCTTTTTCATCATAACTTTAGAATTTCCTCCATTTGTCTAACCAAATTATGGTTTTATGACATAGTCAAGTATGGAGGCAAGAGGACAAACAGGGCCGCCCCTTGTTCCCAACTTTTGAGTAATTTAAATTAGGGTTTTTTTTAGGCCTGTCAATCGGGCCCTATGAACCGGATTTTAACTAGCCCAGACTCAACTCACATAATTATTAGCATTTTCGAGTTTTAGGCTGTAAGTTTTGCCTTTATAAATGTGAAACTCATATTTGGCGCACAAATTATTCGAGTTGTGGCACTTATTCAGGCTTAGCCCAATCTCATTTATTGCTCCCTAATTTTCTTGAATTAGCTACTATAACCATTAAGTGGTAACACTAATTTAACATCCACAAGACAACAATACTAAAACTAAATACGAATCAAATAATTCATAAAAAAGTGCATAAACCAAAAATTTCTAAATATTCACTTCATAGTCTAATTGTCCAAAACAAGGGAAAAAAAAGGAGTAGAAACAGCTTACCGCAACTTATAAGTCTTAAAGCAACACTCACTAAAATGTAAAAGGTAACAATTTAGATCAAATATCCTAGGCCAATAACTTGAGAATCGAACTATTCCAAATCTTATGCAGGATATAATGTGATCTAAAAATGCAAATATAAACTTCAACTTCCTATTAGGCATAAGTCCACTATTGCACTTGCAAAGGTAGATTTAAAAATATTTATTTGCTCAAACACCTATAGACATCATAACTACTGGACATATCCTCTATTAGACCATCACACTCAACTTAAAACCTATCTTTTATCAATACAGTTCCAGTTCGAATGGACTAGTCTCAGAAGTAGAAATTTTTACAACTTAGTAACTGACATCAGAAAGTTATCTATGGGTTGCCATGTAAATGTTCATGTTTTTTTGATGTCCATGAAATGCTATAAATGTGAAAATGATATATTATTCACATAAGTTAATAAGTATTACTATTTAGTATATAATTATATAATATTTATGTATATAATATACATAACAGGCCGGACCTAATTGGGTTTGAACCCAATAAGGTCCAAACTCTACTCACATTTAGTTTGGGCCTAATATTTGAGCCCATCTTAGCTTGGCCCAATGAATGTTTAGGCTCATTGGGCCATTTTTTGAGCTCTTTTTTGGGCCGAACAGGTCAAGTTCAAGCTGGCCCAACCCTATGGACATTTCTTTTTTTTATTTTTTAATAACACTTTGCCCTCCTTGATATGGGTAATCACAATTTACCCCCTCAACCAAAACAGTCTACACTTTGCTTCCCTAGAAAAAGCTAATCATTAGTTTTAGTACCACCATTATGGATATGGATGCAATGATTAAATTGTCATTGTTATAGTCATAAATGGGCAAAAATACCCTGCTATTATTCAATTAATACTAGCTTTAGTTTTGGAGCTAATCACAGAATTCCAAAACTTAATTTTATGTTTAAATTTTTAATTAAAATATTTTCATATCATAATAATGTTTCAAATTTATGTTTAAATATCATTGGTTGTTTCTTTGATAAATAAATGTTGATAAAGTGCGTCCAAATATTTGTTAATAAAATTTTGCCTAAAAGTTTTTTTAATGTCAAATTTATTGATTTCTTATATAACTCATTTTGTGATACCTCTCCACATGAAATACCCACCCTAAGTTTGCTCAAGAACTACCTCCCTTTTCCTAACTAGTTCTCATTAATAGAGATGGCAATTGGGCAAGTGCCTGCGTTTCACAAGGCGAGCCTCCACACACCCGGCCGCACGCCCTAGCTGCACACCCGCGTGCGAATCCGCGCACCCGCGTGCCGGACCGTACGCCCAATGCAATGGCCCCGCGTCACCAACAAGGCGAGCGCCATCCGGGGAGTCCAAGAGTATCTTCATTGGCTGTTAGGCCACCCCATTACCCTTAGTCCTTTAGTTGTGTTGTATATATGTAAATAGGAGTAGAGTGCATTTTAACTACCAGTTCTAGTTTTCTAGTTAGGATTACCTTGTGGGCGACAGTACTAACCCACATCCGATTGTTGCCTTACTTTGAGAACGTTGTATTCCTTTTCTATTTTCAATACAAGTACTACTTTGCTCAAGTTATTGTCCCTTTAAAGCTTTTCCCGCATTACTTTGCTTATTGCTTTAAGTGGGATCGAGAGCGCACGATTTGTTGGCGGAGCGGCTCTCGGGGAGTCGTTGGCCTTGCGGTCCGCCTAGTCATTGCCTGGAACTAAGGCGGCCCGTAACAGTTGGTATCAGAGCCTCGGTTGTACCGGGGCCTGAACAAGTGAGACACGTAATGTCGCAGCGAGAACGGCTAGATGCCTTGGAGGCGGAAGTGACCCGCCTCAATACGGCGTGCTTCGGTGAGACGCACGGAGCACCGCCCATTGATCAAAGAGTTGGTCAAGTTGAAACAGACTTGGCCCAGTTGAGTGCCGACCTGGACAGGCAGGGAGGACTCAACCAACAATTGTCGGAGGTGACCCAAAACCTGGAAGTCGGGATGGTGGGGAACCAGAAGGCAATCGGGGAATTACAAACTACTGTCCACAATGCAGTCGCAGAGCTGCGGGCTGCTATTGGTGACATTCGCGCCGAAGTGCGCATTCTTCAATTGGCTGTGGCTAACAACAATAACGTTCAACCCAATGGAGGGGGTGTGAACGGCGTAGGAGGCGCGAGAGTGAAAATCCCTGAACCGAAAGCTTTCGGTGGGGAGCGGGATGCAAAGGAAGTAGACAACTTCCTTTTTGACATGAATGACTATCTGGACGCTCTGCACATAGTGGATGAAGCAGAGCGGGTCAGGACTGCGAGTCGATACTTGGCAGGTGATGCCAAGCTATGGTGGCGGACGCAGAGGGAAGCCATTAACAATGGTGTACGTCCCATCAGCACTTGGGAGGAGATGAAACAGAAAATCAAAGAACAATTCTTCCCCCACCACACTCAGACTAAAGCTCGGGATCAACTCAATGAGTTGCGGCACACGAGCACCATTAGGACATATGTCAACAAATTCCAAGAGCTGATGCTCCAGATTGTTGACATGTCAGAAGCGGATCGAATTTACCATTTCCAAAATAAACTCAAGTTGTGGCCAAGTCGGAACTGCGGAAGCACCGGTTCGAGACCTTGACAGAAGCTATCAAAATAGTGGAAGGCTTTGATGAATTGTATCAACCGGATCAAACCAGGACAACTACTATCTCTACCCCGTCAAACCGCAACTTCTGCCCTGGCAACGGAAGAGGTGGGGGAGAGAGGACCCCAAATGCGGCCTTCCCAACTCAGCAAGGGAGGGGAGGTAGGGCCTTCATGCCCCCGAACCAGAACCCTTCTGGTCAACCGAAAGCCCCGGCGCCTGTGAATCGACCCAATGGAAATGGGCCGCCCCGGGGATGCTTCTACTGCCAAGGACCTCACTTTGCGAGAGAGTGTCCGAAGTATCATAAGACGGCTAATGCTTTCATGCGCCAACTAGCGAGTCTTAGCTAGGAAGGGCAAGACCACACCAACGAAGATGGAGGCGAGGTAGGTATAGGCCCAAGTGATCAAGAGGCATCAGAGAATGGGGACACTGAGGCCATGGGCGCCTATACTTATTGGTGCAACGCCCTTGCTCATACCAATGAGCAAAGGCGAAAGCGCCCTCCCTCGGCCACAGGTTCCCACCAAGGAAGATAGGCAGGTTGACTTGGGACGAGGTCGCACCAGCCCTACCAAGGGGTATCAACAAGCCCCATCTGATCCCGCAACCCCGGCACCACCCGAAAGCTTAAAGGCAGATGAGATTGAAATAATCAGACCTGCTCGGAAAAAGAATAACGGGCTTATGATTATTGACTTGAAGGTCAATGGGAAACCCCTCGCGGCTATGATCGATACCGGTGTAACACACAACTATTTGGCTAAGTCCGAAGTCGCACGCTTTAGGCTATTCTTGGAGGAGTCGAATAGTAAGGTGAATGCCATCAACTCTCCTGCCCAACCTGTGGTGGGAGTGGCCAAGGCAACTGTCATAAGTTGTGGTCCTCTTCGGGTGCAGACGAATATCACAGCGGTTAGGATGGACGATTTCCAGTTCATCATCGGGTTGGAGTTCCTTCGGGACTCAGGGCTACTAGTGTGGCCAAGGAAGAACTGCCTACTTCGATTCGATGAGAACCCCTGCGTAATTCCGACTCGTTGCATGAACGCTAAGGTGCAAAGCGTTTCGGCCATGCAACTAGGAAAGGGTCTGAAACGAGAAGAGACTACTTGGCTGGCGCACATTCGATTAGAGGAACTGAAAGAGAATTCGGGCCAATACCCATGCCAGTCAAGCACCTCTTGAAGGAATTTGAGGACGTGATGCCAGACAAACTTCCCAAGCGGTTGCCCCCGCGAAGGGAAGTAGATCATGAGATTGAACTGGTCCCCGGTGCCAAGCCTCCTGCACGAGCACCATACCGGATGTCACAACCGGAACTAATGGAACTTCGAAAACAGTTGAAGGAAATGTTGGAGGCCGGCATAATAGTGCCTGCCAAATCCCCCTATGGAGCACCAGTCTTGTTCCAAAGAAAGCAGGATGGGACGTTGCGATTCTGTGTGGACTTCCGTGCGCTAAATAAGATCACGGTCAAGAATAGGTACCCCATTCTATTGATAGCAGATTGTTTCAACCAGTTAAGCGGAGCAAAATACTACACAAAACTCGATTTTCGAAATGGCTATTGGCAGGTGAGGATCAAAGAAGGTGACGAGCACAAGACCACCTGCGTCACGAGGTATGGGGCATATGAGTTTTTGGTGATGCCATTTGGGTTAACCAATGCCCCCGCTACCTTTTGTACCCAGATGAACCAAGTCCTCCGTGGCTTCCTAGACCAATTCGTGGTAGTGTACCTGGACGACATTGTGATCTACAGCAAGACATTGGAGGAACATGTTGAGCACTTGAGATTAGTGCTGACCAGGTTGAGGGAGCACGAGCTGTACCTTAAACCCTCCAAGTGTTTATTCGCCCAACAGCGTATTGATTTCTTGGGGCATATCATTGAGATGGAAGAGATCAAAATGGACCCTAAGAAAGTCCAAGCCTTGGAAGATTGGAAGTCACCGAGTAGTGTCGCCGAACTTCGGTCCTTCTTGGGTCTAGCCAATTACTATCGACGGTTTGTACGAGACTATTCTAAGATAGCCCTACCGTTAACCGACTTGCTCAAGAAGGGAAAGGCATGGGATTGGGGCAAGTCTTGCCAAGAAGCCTTCGAACGCCTGAAGGGAGCATTGTCTACCAATCCAGTATTGGTACTGCCGGATCTAAAGAAGCCCTTTGAGGTACACATGGATGCCTCTGACTTTGCTTTGGGTGGAGTCTTGATGCAAGAAGGACATCCTGTGGCCTACGAGAGTCGGAAGCTGAATGATGCCGAGCGGAAGTATTCGGCTCATGAAAAGGAACTGCTAGCAGTGGTACATTGTCTACGGCTGTGGAGACACTACTTGCTGGGCACCCCATTCCTTGTTAAGACGGATAATACTGCGGTGAGCCACTTTATGACCCAACCTAAACTCAACAGCAAGCAAGCTCGGTGGCAAGAGCTGTTGGCCGAATTCGATTTCACTATCGAATACCGCGCCGGAAGGTCAAATCAGGTGGCAGATGCCCTGAGCCGTAAGGCGAACCTAACCCGCATCTGTCGGCTGGCTGCTCTACAAGGAAGTCAGGTGACCACGAGCATCCGATAACAGATATGGGAACTCTTTCGAACAGACCCTAGCTCAAAGACTCTCATAGAGTTGGTGGAACAAAGGAAGGCTCGACAGTTCTGGCTCGAAGATGGTCTTCTGTGGACCAAGAAGGGGCGGCTGTATGTTCCAAAAGGAGGGGAGTTGCGAAGAGATCTCATAAGGGAGTGTCATGACACTCTTTGGGCTGGACACGCTGGAATGGAACGAACATTGGCGTTGGTTCAGCGGGGCTACTACTGGTCCCAAATGCAGGACGACGTTGATCACTACGTGCGGACCTGCCTTATCTGTCAGCAAGATAAGGTAGTTCGTCAAAAGAAAGCGGGGTTGCTACAACCCCTTCCAGTCCCTAAGCGACCTTGGGAGAGTGTTTCCCTTGATTTCATCACCAATCTGCTCAAGGTGGGTGACCTTGCTACAATATTAGTGGTGGTCGACCGCTTCTCGAAGTATGCAACGTTTATTGCTGCCCCGAAGTATGTTTCTGCGGAAGAGACGGCGCATCTCTTCTTCAAGCACATTGTTAAATATTGGGGAATCCCCTGAGAGATTATTAGTGACCGGGACACTAGATTCACCGGCACCTTTTGGAGTGAACTCTTCAGGATTATCGGCTCCAAACTGTGCATGAGTTCGACAGCCCACCCTGAGTCCGACGGGCAGACAGAGCGCTTTAACAGCATGTTGGAGGAGTATCTTCGACATTTTGTCACTGCCAAGCAGACTAACTGGACCCAACTGCTTGACACTGCCCAACTGTGCTTTAACTCCCAAAAGAGCTCCTCCACGAACAAGAGTCCCTTCGAGGTAGTGACGGGATAGCAACCCCTCCTCCCCCACACTGTTGATGTTCTTGATGACATCTCCCGACCAACTAAGGCTGAGAGTTTCTCTCTGAAGTGGAAGCAAAACATCGACATAGCACGCGGCTACTTGGAAAAGGCCGTGAGGCACATGAAGAAGAATGCGGACCGCAACAGATGTCCACTGGAGTTCCAGGTGGGGGACAAGGTTTTTGTGAAATTGCCGGATCAACGGCACAGTCGGCACTTACGGAGGAGGGACCCCAGACTCCTCCAAAAATACATGGGTCCCGTGTCCATCCTGAAAAGGATCGGAAAGGTGGCATATAAGGTTGACATCCCAGGGTGGTGGAAAGTGCACCCAGTTTTCCATGTTAGTCTACTCAAACAGTACCACGAAGACATGGAGGATCCAAATAGGGGAAAAGACCACCGCACCACCTTAAGCCACAAGATGACAGGGAAGCGAGTTGCGGAAGTGATCCTGGATGACAGAATCAGCAGGCATTCAAGGAAAGATCACCAGGAATGTCTTGTGAAATGGCAAGGACGCGGGAAAGACGAGAACACCTGGGAGAATGCCACGAATCTCCAAGCCTTCCAACCACTAATCGATGAATACCTCAACAGGAAGGCAACGGGGGCGTTACCAAAACAGGTGGGGGAGAATTTCACAAGGCGAAGCCTCCCAACACCGCCTCCTGCACACCACGCAGATCAAGCACTGCGTCGACCGCACGCCCAATGCAATGGCCCTGCGTCACCAACAAGGCGAGCGCCATCCGGGGAGTCCAAGAGTATCTTCATTGGCTGTTAGGCCACCCCATTACCCTTAGTCCTTTAGTTGTGTTGTATATATGTAAATAGGAGTAGGGTGCATTTTAACTACCAGTTCTAGTTTTTAGTTAGATTACCTTGTGGTGACAAGACTAACCCACATCCGATTGTTGCTTTACTTTGAGAACGTTGTATTCCTTTTCTATTCTCAATACAAGTACTACTTTGCTCAAGTTATTGTCCCTTTAAAGCTTTTCCCGCATTACTTTGCTTACTGCTTTAAGTGGGATCGAGAGCGCATGATTTGTTGGCGGAGCGGCTCTCGGGAAGTCGTTGGCCTTGCGGTCCGCCTAGTCATTGCCTGGAACTAAGGTGGCCTGTAACACTGCGGCCTGTGTTTTTAAACTCGGACCGGACCAACTGGTTCGATCGGTTGAACCGTGAACCGGCCAGGCATCCGGTCCGAGTCAACTCTCAAAACCGAAAAATTCAAAAATCGGTCAAAGCCGGTCAAAACCCGGGTCTGACCGGATGAACCGGTTAACCGGATTTGACTATTTGACAAGTTTTTTTTTTTTTTTTTTGACCTTTAACCCATTATATCCTTTCAAACTCACTTTTTAAGTTTTAGTAAATATGCTTTAACCTCTCATTATTTTAATAAAGTGTAAAATTAATCCAATATATTTTTATAGTTACATTTCTACCTCTATATATATATATTCTTTAAATCAAATTATTTATTAAATATAAAATTCTCTAATTTATATATAAAGTCATAAATCACCAATTTAAGAAAAAATTTTATATATATAAAGTTGAAAACTACCAATTTGAGGGAATTTTTATATATTATTTTTTTAAAAAAAATTTATATACTATTTTGATTATATATTATTAATATATATATTTATGACGTCATCCGATTCGACTCCCGATCGAACCCGATCGGACCCATCGACCCCTGACCCCTGAGTTATGCCGGTTTGATGCCCGGTCCTAGTCTGAAAACATAGCCCGAGGCTACACACCACGTGAGGAGAAATGAGGTGGAAGTTGAGGCGAAGCAAAAGGCAGGGATGGGCTCATTTTCATCCCCTGCCAAAAAACAGGGCAAGGATGAAGAAGTAATCGATCCCCGCCATGTCCCCTGAATATATTAAATATAAAAAATTATACTTAAAATATATAAACCACAAAATAAGCTTGGCAACTCATACTTCCCTGATCAGTTGCTAAAACTTTTGTTTTTGGTTTTTTTTTTTTTTTGTGTTCTTACAATGGCCAAGTATGAATATGAATTTGATTTTGAAATATTGGTTTGATGTGATAACCTGTTCAAATGATGATTGTAGTGCACTAGTAAATTGAAGATGAGAATCTCTATTTGTTGCCGTTGATTATCTTCTTCTTTTTATGTATCTTTTTATCGCCTTTTAAGTACTTGCATTACTATTTTTGTTGGTTTTGTAAATTATACTTTGTTGTTGTTTGAAAGAAGGAAGCTACTGTACCTATTTCATTAATACAAGATAAACATAAAATAAGGAGAAGTATAATGAAAACAAGAAGTGAAAAAAAAAATAATCGTACTGTCTAGAGTCAGGAAAAGGTCAGATTCTCCCTCATGGTTGCCTGTAAGGAAAGTAGGGCCAGAGTGGATAGAGATAGATGGAGGTAGGGCTTGGGAGGTAATGGGAGCGGGGGAGATATATCTGGCAACCGGGAGGGAGGGGGAACAAGGACGGGAGCCCCCATCCCATTGCCATCCTTACTCATTACTAGAAAATTAGTTTCTATTAATGCACTTAATAAGGTATTTATCCAAAAACACATTAATGGAACCTTACAGCGAAAACTTCAAGAGGTTAGTTTCAACATTAGAGCAACAATTTTGCAATAAAGATGGGAAAAATATTTTAGATGGCATTCTTGCTATTCTATTTTCAGATATTTTAGCTTTAGGATTTCTTTTTGTTTTCCCAAGCCTTTGCTGGATGAAGAGTTGGAAAACTTTGAGGGTAACATCATCATTCCAATGCTTCTAATTGAGGCATCACGTCATATAAATAAGATAAATAAGTGGATTTTTGAAACTTCGAGAGCTTTAACTGATATTAGGTTAAATCTAAGGGAAGGTTTCTAAAATTAACCCTACATTTAAAGAGGAGAAAGAACTATCTTTTATAGAGAAAGGGATAGGATCCAAGAAAATTTAATGAAATTTTTTAGGGGGCAAGGCAAAGGAGTTAATGTCAAAATTCTTAAAATCATATATCAAAAAATTTAATTTTCTCAAAACTTAGGTGCTTTTTTTGGGGGAGGGGGGGGGTGCCACAGCCCCTGCATATATGTAATTTGGTCATTGGTCTAATTTCAAAAGTAACGTAAAGTTATATGCAACACTTATTTTAGGAGGAAATGCTGCCTTGAAGACCCCTTCCAACTTTCAAGAATCCACATTTTAAGAAATCGAAAGTATAACTCTTCACAAATACTTACTGAAAGTTCCAATAAGTATACTTCAAAACATTTATTTACTACCGTACGAATTTTTTATTGGTGAAGTACTATTGACCATGTAAAACTAAACTATGGGAGTAAGATGACTTGTTGTTAATGATTTTAATTAAACGTACTAGTATAAAAGAAATCAAATAAGATGTTTGAAAACTTAATCTCTTTCTTCGCAATCTTAGCGTATAAAGTCATTAGGCATGCCAAAAATAATGATAATGATAATAAAGTATCAATTAATCTTGCATGTATTGACACTATATATACTAACAAACATAGACATGCCACCTAACCCTAAATTGAATTTGGACTTCAATTTTCTTGTATGTAGTATGTATCTATACCCGCTAGTATATAAATACTGTTAATGTACACAAGATTAAATTTAAAGTCATTGGATATTAAATAAAAAATTGGTAAAACCACTAAAGTTTACTAATCTGTATTTATCATTGACATTTGCAAGTGCAATTAAATGTCTGATTAATGGATAAATCCATTATTTTAGTGAATAAAATAATTTGCTTCTCAAATATTTCCTTTGACGTTGGACCATCTTCAGCAGCGGAGTTTAAGGAAGTGGCTCCAAAACTACAAGTAGGATTGAGGCATCTGGATTTGTAAGTCTTCAATTTCACAAACCTTCTCATACTCATTTGATTGCTTCTCAAATTCAAATGTTTACTTCCTATCTTGGTGTTAAATTGGTTTACTTCACAAATATTTTTGGACGTTAGACCATTCAAATAGGCTCCAATACTACATATACTGAGGCATCTGGCCTGTAGTTTTTTGCTTATTTTATTTGCCCTGCAACTTTTTACTGTTTCTCATGGATATAGTTGCCATCCTTTTTCATCATGTACTGCTGCTAAGTCTTCCTACTGCTTCGATAGCCTCATCAGACGCGGCATCCAAACAGATGAATCAGCATTACGTGCCTTAGAATCCCAACTGTTTGATTCATCACATTTACTGACGAGAAATTGGACTTCAAATATCACAGTGTGCAACTGGATTGGAGTGAGATGTTCCTCTCGCCACCATAGAGTTGTGGCCTTGAATATCTCTTACTTAGGCCTTCAAGGTAGCATCCCTCCAGAAATAGGAAACCTCTCTTTTCTTTTATTTACCTCACATGGAAATTTGCCTCATCATTACCCTGCAGATTAGGTAGAAATATGGGGGGAGTCGGTTGGATCAGCTTTTAACTTCACCTATTCTTCTGCTTCCTTGTGGCCATCTCCAACCATCCCCTGGATACAGCTAGCAACCTTTGCAGATCTTGTAAGTCCAAAATTGAACGACGGGTTTTGAAAGAAATTATTATATAAGGGGCCAATGGGATGCCAGTAGTCATACCAAAACTATGTATCAGTTTCATTCCCAATCAAGCACCTAATAAAAGGCTGAACTTTATCTCTCATCTTCAGCATCTTCCTCCACGCCCATGAACAGTTTGTAGGAACATTTGCAGCCCAAATAAGGTTAAGGACGCTAATTCCAAGCTGGTTTCTGGTTGCCACGAAGATTTGTATAACCGATTTGTCCATAAATATACCCTAAACTTATGCTAGCAAGACTTACCAATACACAAATTGTTCAATGAGATTTTTTTAGAATAATCTTGAAAAAAATACACCCTGAAATATGTCCAAAAAATAAGAGAAAAATAAGATAAATTTAGGGTTTATCTTATACAATTTGTGTGGGTTTGTGTTGGTAATAGATAGCACTAATTTAGTAAAACAAAATTCAACCTAAGAGATTTCTAACTAAAGAAATTCGTGTAGATCACTGTTAGAAGCGAACACGTGTGCGGTTACGTGGATCTCTTTACTTTTCTCTGCAACATACCTTCAATTGGTATGAGGAAGATTTAGCATACTGAGGCAGTTTTTCTTGAACTAACTTTTAGCTACATGTACTTAATCAAAGGAAAAGTACTCTTAATAAATAAATTTTTTTTTATTTTCCACTCCTTTACTTGTTTGATTCCTGACATTTACAAGGGAGTCCTTAGTGATTAAAATATTTTGGCAATAAAAGTTTTTTAACTTGCAAGCAGAAGCAGCATTTAAAAGTTTTGATGCCAAATGTGAAGTCCTGCATAACATTTGCCATCGAAATCTAGTACAAGTCTTCAGGAGTTGCTCTAACCATGATTCTGGAGCTTTAGTTTTGGAGTTCATGCCGATTGCCGAAAGGAAGCCTTGAAAGGTGGTTGTATTCTACAATTATTTCCTTGATTTCCTACAAAGGCTAAACTTAATAATAGACGTAGCAACCACACTGGATTATCTCCACCATGGCACCTCATCAACTATTATAGATAAATTACTTATATCCCCTTGTGGTGTTATATAAAGCCAGATGATCCTTTTAAAATTTCACAACACAAAACCGTCTTATGATTTTATATAAAGTAGAAAATGGATAAAATGCATAATAAATTACAGCATTTATACCAAACACACTCCAAAAGCATATGTGATAAAATCCTAACATCCATGTAATCCTTTTATAATTTATATAAATATCCACTTTATCCTCCTGTAGCATTTGCATTTATCAACTTAATCCTTCTATACTTTTATACAAAGTGGTCAAATCATTATTTGATTTAGCATTTAAGTAATGACACTATTGGTCTTTCAACTAATGATGTTACATAGACTATTTTCCATCAAGTTTCCACTTTACATAAAATTATAGAAGGGTGAAGTGGACATTTTAACATATTAGGGAATCAACACATGACTGATCACGTGAGTGACTTTGGCATTGCAAAGTTATTTAGTGGAGGTGAAAGTACGGTGATAACAAACACACTTGCAACAACCGGCTACATAACAAAGTCATTTAGGGGAGGTGACTCAAACTTATAATCCTAAGCGGTAGCTGAACTGATGCATATATACTGTAATTTTATAATCTTGTGCGTGATTCCCCGTGTTTATCTCGTATTGCTTTCCTCAAACAAGTAGGATAATAATATTGATATTACAATTTCTACCAAAGTATGGATCTGAAGGTAAAGTGTCAAGAAAGTGCGATGTCTATAGCTTTGGCATTCTGTTAATGGAAACATTTTCGAGAAATTACACAATCTAGTTTTTTTTTTTTTCCTCTTTTTGGTGTTTCCACTTAATATTTATTGCGAAAAAGTTATTGTATGTTTTAACATATCTATCAATTGAGTTCTATGGCTCTTTGTTGAGAAAAACAGAAGCAAGTTACAATTATATGTATTACTCTTAACTGTGATACATTAAAGGAACGGGAAAGTTAATCTCGCATGTATGATTGTGCTCTGCTGGTTTTTAACTTCTAAGCACCACATCAATCCTAGGTTCATCAAAGAAGATTAACAATTTGGGATGATGAAATACAAACATGTTGAACCTTGAATGAGAAAAGAACATGAAGAACATTATAGAAACAGATTACTGATGGATAACACTGGATTGATTAATCTATGACTCTTCTTGCCACCGCAATCACAAGTTTATCTAGCTGCAACATGTTCAAACAGAAGACTCAAAAAGGTCCTGAAATTGCTTCAAGAAGCAAGTCAAAATCTTCTGTATTACTGGAGTACATGAAAGGAAGAGAAAAGTGAATCTCGCATATATGCTTGTCGTCTGCTGGTTTTATGGATCATTTCAATCCGTAGCAGCATTGAAGAAGATTTCGACGATTGGGATCATAAACTATAAAAACTAATAAACGTCAAAGCAGAACAGAGCACGGAGAACATTTTACAAGCAAATTATGATAGACAATGTTGGATTAATAGAACGCATGACTGTGCTTGCCCCTGCAATGACAAAGTAATAAAGCTGCATCAATTTCAAACCAAACAATCTGGAAGCTCCAGAAATCGCTTATGATTAAACATGAATTATTATACTGATTTGACGTATGTACAGATGAAGAAGGGACATGAGCAATTATATATCACTGAACTGATTTAACACACACATACAACTATATCTAACCTGATGAGTGGAATGATCACGACCAAATCAAGAAGAGATATGAATGCTTCAGTCTTCACACTAAATCTGCTCTGGAAGATGGAAAAATTGCAGTACTAGATCAGTTGAATGAAGAGGTATACAGATCAACCCAAAAAAAAGGTCATCTAGTTTCTCTGATTTGTCATTTTGATCAGTTCGAGCAATTTACCACTTAAAATGGAAAATAAAACATCAAACAACATTATTAAAAAAATAAAAATAAAATAAAATAAAACTTAAGAAAAATTGCTTCCTTTAGAATATTGCTTAGGAAGAGTAAAAACGTTTGTACCTCAGCAAAATGTAGTGAAGAAGATGCATGCTTTCAGATAGTTAAAGCTATTTCTGGATGTCAATGTCCATGAAACATGCTTTTCATCATATAACAATGTTGTGCAAATTATAAAGGTCAAGAAATTGAGAGTCTAAATCCCTATATGAACATTATTCAACAATGAAACAGATTGTGCTAGCTGACGTTGGATCGGTTAATGTTCAAGAATGTGTTTGCCACTGCAATCAAAAAGTTATATTGCAGCATGAGGTTTAAACAGAAGAATTTAGAAGCCTCCAGAAATTGTTTTGAGATATAAATGGATTAATATATCATTGAACTGATTCGACAGATAAACAGGTGAACATCAACATGAATCATTAGATAATTGAATTGATTCAAGATATGCAAATATAATTTTATCTGACCTGATGAGTGGAATCCCACTGTACGTTCACTCTGTTTCTGAGGAAATCTCCTCTGCTTCTGAGGGAATTGAATCTTCTTCTGAGGAATTCGACATTTCTTCATAAAGATATTCAATTACAATCTTTAGATCCTCATTTCCCATATCCATCTGTTCTTGCTGAATTTGCTTTACAGAATTTAAAACAGACCCACGGCGACCTTTCACCTCAATCATTTCAAGAGTCGGACATTCCCCTAAAGAAGAAGGGATCTCTTCCAGGTTCCCACAGTCGTCAATAACCAATTTCTCAAGGCAGGAAAAATTACCAGAAGATGCAGTCCAGTTGCGAATGCTCAACAATGACAATTCCAAAACTCGGAGTTTAGGGAACTCCCCTTCTTTCAGTTCCCATTCTTCCCCAACAAAGGAATCCTGGAGTAATTTAAGCACTTCAAGCTTAGGCAACTTTCCAATTGCCGAAATTTCACTCCATGGCTGTTTAGTCCGTTCGAGAGCCAACTTCTTCAAATTCTTTGGGAATATAAATCCATATCCATGAAAATAATTCAAATGAAGTGATTCTAGTCGACTCAAACAGTCAAACACAAGAATTGTGTTGCGATTTCCGGTAGCGTTTCTTGAGAAGTGTCTCCTGCATTTTAGCCTCCGGATGCCTGGTAACTTTGTCAGTAGCTCTTGCAAGCTTTGAGATGAGGGGTCAATTGCAAGGCTTAAAGAGTCTAAAAGATCTAAATCTGGGGATACTTCATGATTTCCAGCTGGAAAAATAAAACCACAAACCCCATCCGTAACACGCAGATAACTCAATGCCTTAATGTTCCAAATAGTATTAGGCAGCACAATGTCATCATATGAATGTCGTACGATAAGAATTTGTAACCTTGAGAGGTTGGCTATCGCAGATGGGATGTAGGGTACTTCATTCAGCGCCAGGAATCTCAAGTGATCAAGCAGTACTACTTCCATCGGAAATGATTCATAGAAGACCAAATCCCCAAAATCCAAGACTCTAAGAAGTTTAGGAAACAAAATCCCCGAATCCTTCTCTTCCTTTCTATTAAAAAAGAACAAGCAGCGTAAATTGGGAAAAAATAGCATTAACTCCCAAATCTTCAATTCCCTTGTACAGTGAACACTAATTCCATGGGGATTCCTTGGTCCAGCAAGACATAAAAGGTCTTCCCAACTATGAATAGTATGCAGAAAACCTTGTTCCTTGGCTTTTTTCACACAAAACTCATGTACCAAATCATGAAGCTGGCAGGCTTTGGCACCACTCATACTTCTTTGGTCAGTAACCATTACTAAACTTCTTTCAATTAGAGCCATCAAGTAGTCATAAGCTGCTTCCTCTGAGCTCTTTCCTTTAGTCTGTTGCACAAATCCTTCAGAGATCCAAAGCCATAGCAAGCTTCGGACATGAAAAACCATATCTTCTGGAAATGCACCAAAGTATAGAAGGCATGGCTTCAAATAATCTGGTAACTGACTATAACTCAGTTCAAGTGTCTTCATGCAGTATTCATTATCAAGGACGCTAGAACATAGACTTTTTGCAAGTTCTTCCCAGCTATCTTGTGCAGTAGTAGCAAGAATTCCAGAAACAAGGACAACTGCGAGGGGTAAGCCCCTGCAAGCTATTGCTATCTGAGATCCGACTTCAATTAGTTCTGGAGGACAACCTTCTTTGGCAAATAGCTTTTTCTCCAACAATGTCCAACTCTCTTCATCAGTAAGCTGGCGGAGATGGTAAGGCAAGCTATCAGGTTTGAATTGTGAAGACAAATTCTGAAATCTGCTGGTGAATAGAATCCTACTTCCATTGACATCATTCGGCAATGATTTTTCCAACAAATTCCATGCCTCAACGTCCCACAAGTCATCCAAAACAAGGAGATACCTAGTTCTCTGCAAAACCTGCCTTAGCTCTAGGGCCAAATCATTTTCATCCTCCTTAAGATATTCGTCAAGACTCTTGGAAGAAATACTGCACAAAAGTTGAACTAACAAACTGTGCATACTATACATTTGAGAAACACAACACCAGCCACGAACATGGAAACGCGACTTAACTGAAGGAGCAGTATAAACTCTATTGGCTAGTGTAGTCTTACCAAGCCCAGCCATACCCACGATGGGAACAACAACCAACTGCTCTGATCCTCTTGTAAGTCGATGAGTGATAGTTTCCACCGCGTGGTCGAGACCCACCAGATCTTCATTGTGTATGGTTGCAGTAAGTAGTGATGGTATGTGAATGGAAGTCTTGTTAACTCTATGGGTTTGACCATTATGGATTTCTAGGGCCTCAATCTTCAGAAGATTGATATCTCTAGCAACAGCATCCAAAGAATCTTCATATTTATCACCAACAAGTGCCGAGTCAATCAGTAACTCTGCCTTGTATGCAGCCTCCATAACATGACTCCAGAAGGCTTGGAGTTTTCCATTCTGATAGCGCTGCTCCTTGATGTTCTCCAGGAAAGGTCTTAAGAATTCGAGATGTTTCTGGACCATTTGGATTCTATCCAAGAGGAAAACAATTGAATCATCAGCTTCATGACACCTCGCTAGTTGCTTGAGATTTTCTAGGAAAAAATCCATACAGCCCAACTCATTGCATCTAGGATAATTAAATGATGAATATGGTGATGTTAGTGGATAATTGTGTGCAATCTCTGCCATCATATACTCGAGAACTTTGTGCAAATGAAACTGCCCAAGATCTGTTTCTTTGGGCATGGGCAAGCGTTCTTTGATTTCATTGACAGAAAGGGACAAGATCATAATTCCTGCATCACAGACTGCAAGTTCAATAAGATCCTTCATTTCATCACCTAGTTTCTCCTCTGTTTTAGCAACGGCTTTCAGGTACCTTACTCCCTGATAGAGTTTTAGCATTTGATTTGGAACCTGAGAACTGGCATAAGAACCTAGTAGATCCACAAGATAATCATGGAGAGAGTCAATAAATGGGACTACCATTGGACACTTATTCCCCTCAAGTGCTAGAGCATATGATGACCTTGATTGTTTCTTTGAAGCTGTCAGGACATGTATGCAAGTTTCTAGGATTTGAGGATCAAGAGGATTTACCTTCTTGTGTATCAGCTCAAGAATTTCATATATATTTTGTTGGAACACAAAGAAATTAGCTCTTTCAGATAGAGATACAGTAATCAGGAGCGCAGGCACAGCTGCCACGGAAGTCAAGAGATCTGTCAATTGTGTACACTCTACACCCCGCATTGCGGCAAAGCCAATGAGATTCGATGGAAGCAATAGCTTCTCTCTAATGGTATTCAATATCTCCAGCTGTTCATCGTTGAATTCACTGTCCAGAGTCACTAAAAGGACATCAATAAGCTTCATGAGTAGCTGTGGATCTCCCGGTGAGTAACAATCGAAGACGCTGGTGCATAATTTTACGACATCTGTCTCAAGAAACAATGCGATATTTTGCTTGGATCTGGTTACTGCCAAATTTAAGATGTTGATATCTGATCCACGAGAATGTTTGTATTGAAGTAATGCAGACCCAAGATCATGAATCATCCTGATAGCCACATTTTGAATTCTGAAACAGATAATATTACGTCTCAAACTTTCAGATATAATATTACCCCTGTCCTCCTGATCATGCTCCAAAAGCGCTTCACCGTTCCTCCTCCTCCGACACTTTCTTACATACAGAAAAAAGGTTTTCAATAATATTACCTTCTTCTCCAGATCGCGGATGGGACTGTAATATAGACCAAAGATGATCTTCGATCCATTGACCTCGGCTAGAATATCTAAAGCAAGATCAAAGCAACTAGTGCCAGTGCTGGAGGAGATGTGGCGCGAGTGCAGATAATCATATAAAGCAAAATCAAAGCAACTAGTGCTAGTGCTGGAGGGCGGGGGATCATGATCAAAATAAATGGCGCTAGTAGTGCTGGAGGCCGACTGCAGATAATGAAGTAAATCACAATCAAAGCGCTTAGCGATGCTGCTGGAGGGGATCTCCATTATCAGGGCTTCTATCTGAATAATAGCCAACAAACAAACAGGCTGGACTCTCTTCCTCCTTCTTCTCTCTCTTTTTTTTTTTTTTTTTTGGCGTAAATATTGTAAGACGCAATCTTGTTGGCAGCACACACTCTCTGCGACTTCAGTAGTGCCAAACAAAGACCAGAAACAAGATCAAGAGATAAGTTATTGTTTTTGCCCTTTGAAAATAAAGTATTGACCAATCTGGTCCTTTATTGGTGGACACGCATGCGCCATTTTTTTTCCACGACCAAATTGAATCACATGCAATGGTTTCTACATTAATTTCGAGCTTATGGTTTCAGGTTTCTAAATAAATTGTCTAATTTGAATCACAATATGTAAATCAAGTAGAGTAGCATAAAGAATCTTCTTGCTATAAAATTGCTGCTAGCTTTAGCTCTAATTAAATGTTTATAGAGCTACAGCTTATTTAAAAAATGTAGAATGCAACTCAAGAAAGTGACTTTGTGCTTCAAAAAGAAAATCATGTTCCTTTTTGTATGAATTGTATTGTTTCCTAAGAACACTTAAAAATGTCGAGGCAATTTCAAATTGTTACATAGGTTTTTTTCCTTTACCCCTTTTTTAGTTAAAAATAATATTCTTAGGAGCAGTAATAACTAAATCAACTATTGTACTATAAACTACTCTCTCCATTCTTATTTAAAATCTCCAAACCGTGTCTCTTTTATTTGTCATTTTATTTTATCATGAAAACATTTATAAATTTCTTTCCAAATTTACCCTTATTCAAACTATCAACTTTCCTTAATTAGGAGAGAGTAAATTACATAAATTAATTATAGAGAAATATGAGTGAATAGAAAAATAAAAAGCAGTCTTAACAAATTAGTTAAAATTTTTATTGAATTTTTTCCGGAGCAGAGGTAGTATATAGATATATCTAACCATTCACGTGAGAAATGGTGCAGTAGCAAATATATAGAAAAGTGTGACCACATTTTCCTAGAAATTTCTGTCATGGCAAAATGGAGACAACTTACTGGGGTATCTCATGGGGGAATCACTCTGTCGAGGAGAAAGTAGTTATCATATCCGTCCCTCATCTTTAGTCGTAGCTCCGCACCCATGTGGTGCTAATTTTTTTTGACAGCTTTGGCAGGAATTTTGAGGAAATGTATGAGTTGAACATGGTGCTTCAATTAGAATATATAGAAGGAGGACAGCCAATTTTCTCACCTTAGTTTTGGGACAAGTGTAAAAGTATTTTATAAATGACCAAACTAACAGTAAATTGGACCATATGCACCCAGGCTTCTTCATAGAACCAATCCTTTGGGCGCTTCAAGTCTGAAGGTGCCATTCTTTGAAAAGCCAATTTAGCATCACCTAGACTTCACAAATGACATTAATTTGGTGATCATCTGTGCTTCTAAAAAATGGCATTAGTTTGTAGATCATCTTCGACTAATGGGTAATAGTTAGAAATGAAGGACCAAATAAATAAATGATTTTGATCTTCTTAACAACATCAATGTCTCTGGCTTTTCACTGTCTCAGACCAAAATCAATATAGATGAAAATGTGGAAGCTTTCTGCATCAAAATTTTGTTTTCCCATCTTAATTTAGTGAGTGTACTTACAAGCCACCATAAAGGGTAAAATTAACAAACAAATAGAGGGAGAGAATGACCCTGTGCAAGTGACCAGCTTCTAGGAACCTAAGATCAACTTCCGAGCATGATCATATGATGGTGGCGTGATTGAAGCGTAGCTCCACCTCCCTATAATAGCAAATATGGATAGCATCACAAACGCCCTAGTTCAAATCCTTGTCCAGATTCTTTGTCCAAATGCTGTGTCCAGTTTAACATGACGTCGTTTTTATTAAGTCAGCAGTTTTATTAGATAAAACGAATTTTATTAAGTCAGCAATTTTATTAGATAAAACAACGTCGTTTTAAACTGAACATGGAACTTAGATAGGAAACCTAAACAGATGATCCGAAGTAACTTTCTTTGGCCTTATAGGATACTTGAATTTAGATTACTTTAGTAAGCATCCTTTAGGTTTCAAATCATTTGGCATCGTATGTCTCTCCCTCCCTCTCAAGTCCCTTCTGCTGCTTCCCTATTTGTTGGAGTATTTTAATAAAATATTTAACTTTTTAACTTAGAATTAATTGCTTAAGTTGCATGAGTTATTTGGAAACTGTGTTATTCAGATGACTTTAATATTGTTATTATTAGGGATTGAACCTATTTCGGTTACTAAAACTTGCAACCTATAATACTAATTTAAGTAGCCAATAATTCTCTTATTATTACCATTAAATAGTAAGTTTGTAACTTATGATTTGACTAACTATTCATCTATATATACGAATGCTGTAAGCGACGGAAATACTAGTAGCCCTCTACAACTAATGCTTTTGTCTCGCTTTCGTCATATATATATATATATATGTATGTGGACCTTGATATAGAAAATGCTACTAATACTAGTGCAACTACTTCTAGCAATATTTTGAGAGCTAGAAGAAAGAAATAATATTTTCTTCTTCTCTATTTTTTCTATCTCATATTTTGGCAAGTGAAAACAGTGTTAGTAGAACTACACTCTCTTAGTTGTATAGATTAATGAGAGTGACAACAAATGATAGTTGGACCACTGTATTTTAGGAGTAACAAGTTAGAAATCTTGCTACATGGGAGTTGATTCTTCTGCAAAGATTTGGATCATCTTAAGCAAAGCAAGATATATATCCCTGAACCGTGCACATTTATGCATTATTACATTATTATTGTTAACTATTTTATTATAATTGATTTTTAGTTGTTATAACTATTTTTATATTTATTGTTAGTTTTATCTATTTAATGATTATATTTTTTGTTCTAGCAGAATAACAATTTTAAGATGATTCAAATCAAGATGGAGTTCAACTTAGAAGTTCCTACTATCAATTCAAATTACTTTTTCAAATCAATGGAGTTCACTTCAACTGCTCAAAAGAAGATCACAAACAATAAGACGCATGAAGCGAAAAAGAAAGTTCATGAACAAAAAGTCAACAGGAAGTTCTTGAATTCCATTGCTGGTATTGTAATTACTTTTATAGTTTCTATAAAACTTCTTACCCTGCTACCAAAAAAGTTTTGGAATGCTTTAAAAGTTAGAAAATGCGGCGTTAGAGAAGGAGATCAATTTGCTGAAAAATTACAACTTACTGCACAAGTTCCCACCATGCATTCTAGAAAAAATTTCGAAGGTGCCTTGTTAACATGTAAAAAATGAATTCTTATCTCTTCCTATAGGCAAATCAGTAAGCATAATACTTGTACCAAAGTAATCTATTTACACACAAAAGACCAAAATATTGAAAATAAAACTCAAGTAAAACTAACGAAAGGAAAAGAAAGAAATTATTACATAAAGAAGGGTAAGACAGTGTCGGAACAGATAATAATAATCAATGAAAATAACCAAAATCTAATTCCGTGAGTAGGGACCCGGATGCAATGTTAATTTCCACTCCGACCCAAGGAGTGTACTTGATCCGAGAAACCGATTAGTAAACTTGTGTATAGTGGCAAATAGGGTCGCCTACGTGGACTTGGTATTAACTCCTTTTCAAGCATGTGAAATGGGGGATTTTGAGAATTGAATGCTAACAAAATATTAACTAATTAACCAACTATGAAAAATAATTAAAAGAAAAACTCTAGCCAAGGATACACTTTAGAAATGGTTCAAATAACTAATCATTGATGCAAATATAATTCCAATATTTATTGACAAACAAGTTTTTTTCACCGCCATACGATCCCATGTTAGTCTCTCCCATCGATCGATAGCCAAGGTACGACCATTGACTATTTACCAAATTCAGGAATAATCTAGGTAATGCACCATAGATTTAATTCCAATTGCATTAAAAATTAGAGAAACCCTATTCTAATTAACAACACGCCACTTAGGGTCCATTTAAATTGATTGTATATATTTTCCGATACAAAACCAATTATGCTAGCTAAGCTACCGTGATTAGAGTAATCAAACAATTACGGATTCAACCACTCTAATTAGCAAATAGATCACGTGAATAATTAAATATTGTACACCTATTTAACCACACACGGTCACTATAATCAATGAAGGCAGAAAACATACAAATATCAATGAATAGAAGGAATGGTTAAAATAAATTAGATCTCACAGAAATAGATGAACCAAATCTTCAAGTGCTCTTTGACTAGAAGGATAAATTTAGCCACACATCATGTATGAAATCCCACCAAAGTTGTTAAGCGAAAATAGAAAAGTCATCTATTAATTAGAGGGACAAAATAGCGAAGGAAGGAAGAAAAATGGAAAAGCTGTGGCTGGGTCTTCGTTTCGCTCCTTAGTCCGTCGTTTTCTTCTTTTCCTAAGCAAAAGATGATGCAGCCAAGAAGATGGATCTCCTTTAACTACTAGTCACCCGAGGTATTTGTATACCTCACACGACCAAACTTTCAATTGTTGCCTTTTCCGAATTAAACTCCCACGTCGAGCCAGAAATCCGTTTCCAAGTCCACTGGTCATCCATAAGGTAACTCCAGCCCACGTTTTCCTTCTTTTCCTTTTTGTCCTCAAGAAATCAAAAACTACTAATAACATAAAATCCTATTCTATTAAGAATTTCCTATTCTAAAAGGTTTCCTAATAACAAATACCAAATTATTTCCTTAATAGAAACCAATTACCAAACAAGAAAACATCATAATTAATTCCACACTCGTTCAGAATTTGGACTTCACAAACTCTTGGAAATTGCCCACGCGCCCCTTGAAATCTTGGAAACCTCTTGGATCCACGGACATGGCTTAAGCAGCGCCCACAACTTGCTCGAGAAGCGGCGGATTTACACCCACCGACTCAAATTCACCAATTCCAATTTCCCGCAATTAAATAAACTTAGTAGAATCCACCCGAGAATGCAATTTTTAGTCTAAACAATTAAGAAATATTAGCACAATAAATAACTAAAATTGCACCCTATCAAACTCCCCCACACCTAAATGATGCTTGTCCTCAAACATATCCCAACTCAGAAGCACAACCGAGATATAGGGTAATCGTAGCAATTTCATACCAACCAAAGCTTCCCACATCCCCCAACAACTTCATCAAAATCAGAATATATTAATTTGACAAACCTCACTAGGAATTTAGCAGCGCACTCATTCACTCAAAGATGTAAAGGATATAGCATATCACTTGATAGGGATTTTCTTTACTCCTCAAATTTTAAATAACCTTTATAACCCTATATTACCGCAAGTATAAGGATCGTTTATTGAATATAGGGAAATATAGGTGTCGATCCCACACGAGGAAGAGTGTCAAGTACCGGTGATTTTCAAACTCCTCTATTATTTAGACTGTCACAAGTAAGATATAAAGGAAGAAGCCGGTAAACCGTCCTTAGGAAGAAGGATTAAGCAATTAAAACCGACCGCTAGGTGTCGAAGACATCCAATTGGCGGTAGACAAGAAAATAATAAGAAAGCAAATAAAGAAATTAGAAAGTTAAGTAAGAGGAATCCTAGAGTTTAGAATCCCTTGTTATGTTTAGATTAGAAATTAGCCAAGTTATTATGTCCTTTCTCCAATGATTCGCTAAGGTATAACTTCCTTTTGTATGCCACTACTTTCGTTAATGGTCATGTGTAGTGCAAGGTCTCATTTAAGATAAGCTAGTCACTCGGAATTGCTTTCGCTAATTCCTTAACTCCTTTGAATCTTCCTTGACCTATTTTCATAGAGAAAAGAGAGAAACAAGTTAAATAAGTTCAACGAAGTTATAGTTTAAAACCACAACCAACCAACTATATTCACTACTTTTGTGAGAATATAAGTTAGTGTTTAAGAACTTAGATCTTATTGAAGGCAAGTTTTTCATTGCTCACCAACATCAAATCATTTATAGTTAGTAGCTAATCAACCATAAAGTATAAACACAAGACTTAAACTAGCAAAATCATGGAGGACATAAATAGCTCAACTACTTCATAATCACAACTAAAACAAGTTCATCCTCACTCTAGGATTTGAGAGGCTTAACTAAACATACTACTACTAACTATACTACTAAACTAATGAACTAGTGAAGACTACATGCCTCCTCTCTCTCCTCTCTCTACATGTTTTCAAATGTCTACAAGAGACCCTATTTATAGAAGACTGAGTTCACAAACATCCAAGATTTCCTCATGTGAATACAAAACAAGTTAAACTTCAAAAAGTCAAGGAAAATGTCTTCATGAATCTTCTTGTCTTCATGCATTTAATCCATTGAATTTCAACATCAAATGAGTTGTAAAGTTGTGTTTTGAATTTGCTATGAGTTGTTATTTCAACTTCACAAGATTCTTCTTGAGTTTCATTGAAATTCTTAGAAAATGAGTGGAAGTGAGCTGGAAAATTCGGAATTGTTTTAACTTGCGTGATCACTTCGAGGATCATGATGTGGATCTGAGGGAAGAGACTAGCGGATCACGGATCTACTTCCCCTGTCTTGGAGAGGGATTGTGAGGCGCGAAATTTCCACTTGTTGGTTCGCTGTAGCCAGTCTCTCCTTAAACCGGCAAAATCCGAACTTTTCGTCGAGAAATTGTTGCGTTAATTGTTCCAACTTTTGACCTTTTGATTCTTCCATACTTAAATTGCATTTTGCATTTTTCAATTTTGAATTTCTTCACCTTCGGATATTTCAATTTCCCAATTTTACGTCCAAGCTTCTTTTTGGAAATTTCTTCTCATTTTGTCCTCATTTGATAATTGGACAAGCAATCCTACAAAAACATGAAGATTTCACCACATTAGTCCACAAAAATGTACTTTGTCTATTTAAACCACAAAATGTAGAAATACAATAGAAACCCTAGTTCATTAGCCAATTTAGTGACAAAAACACATAAAAACTACATAATTAAACCTATTACAAGCATGCAAAATATTGACTTATCATCACTCAACTCAACACGATAGAATGGCATTAGCATAAGCTTGCTCTTATATCACATCTCCACCACTTAACCATGAATTTAATACAAAAATCAAAGGGACTTTCATAAGGTTGGAATGGGGCTTGGGTGAAGGTAGGATAAAAGGTCAATTTAGGTGCAAATATGTCAAAGAGAATGACAAAAAAATTCCAATGCACAATTTCTTTACAAATTTTAACTTTCAAGGCAGCTTAGCACTTCATCAACCCAACAAATGTAGTTTGTATTGGTGCTTATCACATTTCACAACACAAGAACTTCACACGTCTTTTTTTCTTTCTTTTTTTTTCATTTTTTCCATTTTTTTCTTCTTTTTCCGTTGCTTTGTTTCCTTTTTCTTTTTCCTTTTCCTTTTTTTTTCTTTTCTTTCTTTTTTTCTTGCTCTTCTTTTTCTCTTTTTTTTTTCAAGACAAAGGAAACAACCAACACATAGAGCATCTTAACTTGCTACATTTGCTGCTCTCTCTTTTTTTCACTTATTGCCTTGCAAATCAAATCATCCACCATATTCTTGTGCAATGAAATTCAAGCATTACTTTAACATATGGTTAAAAAGAAAGTCTAAAAACAAGTCTTAGGCTAACAAATGTGGTTTTAAACAAAGAAACAGGGTTAAAGCCTCAAATTGGTTCACTAGGAGTAGACAAAATAAAGGAAGGATTTTTTTTTTCTAAAGTCAAAAGTGGCTACTCCTAGATGCCCTTATCATCTTAATGCACCAAATTCAATGAAAACATGGTCTTGACATGCATAACTGAGCAAGTTCTAAAATGACCAAACCACGTGGAATACCACTCACAAACGAAACATAGAGCAAATTCAGAAAAATTGCTCACAATCAAGCCCAAAAATCTCACAAGTGTTACTGAATTGATGCCAAATCCAACATATTCATCAATTAAATCCATCATCAAGAAAAATAGGAAATCTCATGGTATGAACTTACTATTTAGACCCACATCTCGACTGCATTCATCATTGTTTTAAAACAAAGGACTATTAAAGAAAAGAAAATGCAAAACAAAGGACTAAAGCATAGCTAACCCTCCCCCACATCTAAATCCTACATTGTCCCCAATGTAACAAATAAAGAACATGTAAAAGAAGCAAAAGGAGACAATGAAACTTCCCTGAATCATGTAAAGTGCTGGAGGCCGACATCTAAAGTGCTGGAGGCCGACTGCAGATAATGAAGTAAATCACAATCAAAGCGCTTAGCAATGCTGCTGGAGGGGATCTCCATTATGGAGTCTTGTTTTCACTCTGATATCTTCTATCTGGTTTAGCTGCTGAATAATAGCCATCAAACAACAGGCCGGACTCTCTTCCTCCTTCTTCTTTTTTTTTTTTTTTTTTGGAGTAAATATAGCAGCAAACAGAATCTTCTTGCTATAAAATTGCTGCTAGCTTTGGCTCTAATTAAATGTTTATAGAGGTACAACCTATTTAAAAAATTGTAGAATGCAACTCAAGAAAGTGACTTTGTGCTTCAAAAAGAAAATCATGTTCAACTATTAGTTGAAATTTAGTTGCTCCTTTTTGTATGAATTGTATTGTTTCCTAAGAACACTTAAAAATGTCGATGCAATTTTCAAATTGTTACGTAGGTTTTTTTCCTTTTACCCCTTTTTTTGGATAAAATAATATTCCTAGGAGCAGTAATAACTAAATCAACTATTGTACTGTAAACTACTCTCTTCATTCTTATTTAAAATCTTCAAACCATGTCCCTTTTATTTGTCATTTTATTTTATCATGAAAATATTTAAAAATTCTTTTCAAATTTACCCTCATTTAAACTATCAACTTTCTTAAATTAGAAGAGAGTAAATTACATAAATTAATTATAGAGAATATGGGTGAATAGAAAAATAAAGAGTAGTCTTGACAAATCAGTTAAAATTTTTATTTAATTTTCTAACCATTCACGTGGGAAATGGTACAGCAGCAAATATATAGAAAAGTGTGACCACATTTTCCCAGAAATTTCTAATCATGGTAATTGGAGACAACTTACTGGGGTATCACATAGGAGAATCACTCAGTTGAGGAGAAAGTAGTTATCATATCCGTCCCTCATTTTTAGTGTTGGCTCCGCACCCATGTGTGCTAATTGTTTTTGACTACTTTGGCGGGAATTTTGAGGAAATGTATGAGTTGAACATGGTGCTTCAATTAGAATATATAGCAGAAGGACAGCCAATTTTCTCACCTTAGTTTTGGGACGACTGTAAAAGTATTTTATAAATGACCAAGCTAAGACTAAATTGGACCATTTGCACCCACCTTTTTTTTTTTAATTTCAAATCCTTTGTCCAGATTTGTTGTCCAAATTCTATGTCCAGTTTATCATGACGTCGTTTTTATTAAATTAACAGTTTTATTAGATAAAACGACGTCGTTTTAAATTGAACATGAAACTTGAATTGGAAACTTAGACAAATGATCTGAAGTAACTTTCTCTAGGCTTACAGGATACTTGAATTTAGATTACTTTAGTAAGCATCCTTTACGCTTAAAACCATTTGGCATCGTATGTCTCTCCCTGTCCCTCAAGTCCCTTCTGGCTTCTGCTGCTTCCCTCTTTGTTGGAGTATTCTAATAAAATATTTAACTTTTTAACTTAGAATTAATTGCTTAAGTTGCATGAGTTATTTGGAATCTGTGGCATTCGGATGACTTTAATATTGTTATTATTAGGGATTGAACCTATTTCGGTTACTAAAATTTGTAACCTATAATACTAATTTAAGTAGCCAATAATTCTCTTATTATTACCATTAAATAGTAAGTTTGTAACTTATGATTTGACTAACTATTCATCTATATATACGAATGCTGTTAGCGATGGAAATACTAGTAGCCCTCTATAACTAATGCTTTTGTCTCGCTTTCATCACCTATATATATATATATATATATATATATATATATATATATGGACCTTGATATAGAAAATGCTACTAATACTAGTGCAACTACTTCTAGCAATATTTTGAGACCTAGAAGAAAGAAATAATATTTTTGCTCTATTTTTTCTACCTCATATTTTGGCAAGTGAAAATAGTGTTAGTAGAACTATACTCTCTTAGTTGTATAAACTAATGATAGTGACAACAAATGACAGTTGGACTACTGTATTTTAGGAGTAACAAGTTAGAAAGTTTGCTACATGGGAGTTGATTCTTCTACAAAGATTTGGATCACCTTAAGCAAAGCAAGATATATCTGCTTGAACCATGCACATTTATGCATTATTACATTATTATTGTTAAATAGTTTATTATAATTGATTTTGCAGTTGTTATAACTATTTTTATATTTATTGTTGATTTTATCTATTTAACGATTGTACTTTATTCTAGCAGAACAATAATTTTAAGATGATTCATATCAAGATGGAGTTAAACTTAGAAGTTCCTACTATCAATTCAAATTACTTTTTCAAATCGATGGAGTTCACTTCAACTGCTCAAAATAAGATCACAAACAATAAGACACATGAAGCGAAAAAGAAAGTTCATGAAGAAAAAATCAACAGGAAGTTGTTGAATTCCATTGCTAGTATTGTAATTACTTTTATAGTTTCTATAAAACTTCTTACCCTGCTACCAAAAAAGTTTTGGAATGCTTTACAAGTTAGAAAATGCAGCGTTAGAGAAGTAGATACAAAGGAGATCAATTTGCTGAAAAATTACAACTTACTGCTATACTATACAAGTTGCCACCATGCATTCTAGAAAAAATTTCAAAGGTGCCTTGTTAACAAGTAAAAAATGAATTCTTATCTCTTCCAAAAGTAATCTACTTACATACAAAAGGCCAAAATGTTGAAAATAAAACTCAAGTAAAACTAACTAAAGGAAAAGAAAGAAATTATTACACAAAGAAGGGTAAGCAACTTAAAATTGGCTCTTGTCAAATTCCTAGGGATAGCTTGGTCTATTAAATAGTTTATGTATAACCAAATTAACTTGAACAAATTTGGTTTATGTGATATGATCATGTTATTGGAGTCTTTCATTTGATAAAAGAAATTCATACTAGTTGTATGCTCCTAAATTATGCTAGCATGCAGGTTTTACTCCATATTAGACTTCTCAAAATGATGGTCATGATCAATTTGATTATTTACTTGAATTCAATTGTAATATATGTATAGTCATTTGCATGTCATAAAGTTATGACATATAGTGGGAATCCATAATTATTTCTTCACTGATATGCATGCGGCTTGATCTTTGACTGAGTTTAGTTTAGCTCGAGACAGTGGAAGTCCATGTGGTGCTTCTTTTTTTTCTTTTTTTCTTTTTTTTTTTTTTTGACGACTTTAGACAGAAACTTGAGGAAATCTATGAGCTGCACGTGCAGGTTCAATTAGAGTAAATAGCAAAAGCACAGCCAATTTTCTCACTTTCTTTATTCCTTCAATCCTTTTTCTCTAGTTTTACTAATTATTGGACCAGAAAACCTTAGCCACAAAAAGATTCTCCGTGATGCCACACAAAATCTGAAATGCATTTTATGCACTGTAAACAAACTTTGTCAAACTTCAAATCTCCTAAAATTCGAAGTTCTTGGTGTAAATCCTCTTATTCTCTTCGCGCTTCTTACATTCCGCTGTTTTCGTGTTAGAAAAAAAATTTAAAAAAAAAACCTTCAAATCTTTACCTGTTTGGTTGCAAATTTAAGAACCCAATTGAATTGCTATTTTCTGGCGTTTTTGTATAAGAATATACTATAGCGGATTTGATGTTTGTGAGATAAGAAGTTGATTAGAAAATGTGTTCATGAAAAATATAAAAAAATTTTAAAGAAAAATACCAATCCAAACAAGCCCAAATCCTCTATCATAGAACTTTTGTCTATTTTATTCTTCTTCTTGGGCTGAGGAAGTTACATTGAACTTTGGAAAAAAAAAATAGCACTTTTGTATTAAGATTGTTACTATTGTTATTATTTTGAGTCAGAAAGAGTTGATTCTAAGGTTAAAGTGTCTTTTTTTTTAAATCCTTTCTACAAAAGCTATTGAGTTTTAGTCCGATCTACCTGTTTCTATTAAAACTAATTTCTTGGCTAATGAGCATTTTTTTCTTCTCTTTTTATTGTTACCAATTGCTGTAACTCTTAATCTTACGTTCCATTAACAATTTAAAGGCTTGTTCTCCAAATCCTGGGATTTTTTGTGAGATTTACAGAATGCATCTTTTGAGAAATTTTTTATGATCTATTCAATAAATTTTGGCTTTTCCCTATTTTTTTTCCTACGGTAGACTTTACATAGTCTTTTTATTTTCCTTGTTACTTTTGCTTAAGACTTGTAACTTGCACTTGCACTTGCACTTGCACTTGGAAATAAGCCTGCAATTTGTTTTTGGAATATTATTATGGTGGACATTATTATTATGACCATATCATCAGACATTCTAAATAAGTAATTGCCTTACTCTCTCATCAATTGTATGGCAAGTTATTATGTAGGACAAATCACCGCACATAAGACACATAGACAAATATGAATCAGGTGAAGTTTAAAGGTTATAATCAGGTCGTGCTTTAGCCTTCTACAAATAATACTTAGTAGTTAGTTCCACTTGGCCGGTGTTCTTCAATTGCATACTAAATAAATACTGAGCCTTTGTATTGGCCCGTTTGTCTATAAATTTGAAGTTTGACTTCAGTCAATCAAATTCTGCCTAGATCTCTAATGATTGATATATATATATATATATATTAACTTTTTATACACTGACAGCATATTGATTTTTTTACACGATAGTTTTGGATGAATGATGTGAATAACTTGAATTTCAAGTTTAAATTTATGTTATGTGGTATAATCCAAACCTGTTAATGTAAACAAAAATTATACACTGATGAATATATATGTATAAAAAAATTATTCATATATATATATATATATAAATGAAAAATATATATGACGAATTGTACAATGCTTTATATCACAAGCATTTAATGGTTATACACGCCCACTTTATTGGGTCAATTCAAATTTCAAAAGCCCAACTCACAAGGCCTGCTAAGGCCCATTTGGGTAAAAATTTTGTTAGCCCTCTAAGCCTCCACTATAAATAGTTAAAGTACAATATGAATTGTTTTATTATGAACTCCCCTAATACAGTTTAAGGTAAAATCCAGAGCCCACCCTTCCCCAACCCCGCCCCAATGATAGAGGCAAAAGTTAGGAAATTCTCTTATTGTTCAAAAATATCCACGAAATGTCTTTGTGATTCAAACTAATTTGGAAATTGACCTTCTACCTTTTAAGTTATTTGCAAATATAGTACACATGATTAAAAAATTAATATATTGTCCTGACATTTTATTTTTTTTCTTTCATTACTCTTTCCTTACTTTTCTTTATTTCATTTTAGGCATTTCTAAAATTTTTAAAAATTATTTCCTTATCCCCATCCCTTCTCTACACCATCACCCTTGCAACAAGTTACCACGACCACCTTCTACTCTTCCTCCTTTTCTTCTCTTCTTGGGACTAAATTGTTTCCCCTAGAGAGAAGGGCAGCAAGACACGTTGGGAATAAAGAGGGCAATGGGAATGGAGGTTGGGAGGGGAGAGATAAGGAAAGAACTGAAAAAGAGAAGGAAGAGAGAGAGAGAAGTGGTGCTATGGAGGGAAGGGGGAAGGATTGGTAGAAAAGAGGAGGAAGGCCAGGGAGAGAGAGAGGGCAACTCAAGGTGGATCCTACAAGAATAGATTGGTGAGGGTGAAGAGGAACGTGGTAGAGGAAAAAAAGAAAAAAAGGGAATAAAGTGGAATAAAATAATGGAAATAGATTTTTCTGTAAAGAAGAGAATAGTAAGACTAAAATAAAATATAATCTGGTAAATAAATGAGGATAGCAAGTCATAAATCACCATTCCATTACAATTTAAATCACGAAGGGATCTTCTGGATATTTTTAAATGATAAGGTGCATTTTTTTACTTTCAACAATACCACAAGTGGGTTTTCTACATTTTATATTATAAGTTATGCATAACTTTTTTATACACCATCAGTGTGTAAGGCCCAAGTACAACCTAAGAGGGGGGGTGAATTAGGTTGATTAACAATCAGCCAAGTATTACCTCTTTTTTTGATTTTAATCACAAGTTCTGAACAGATGATTTATGATAGATAGACAAGTCAAGATTGATAAATATGGATGAAATTTCAAACAATGAATATGATACGTAAGATAAAAACAAGTAATGAAAGATAGCAAACCAAACTTCTTCAAGTCTCCACTTGAGCTTGAAGAGAATTCCTCAAAAAACTCCTTCTTCAATTTGGTGAAATTGATCACACTTGTGTACAATAGAAGGATCACTCTCCTTGCCCCAAGCTCCACTTAGTCAAGCTAGGAAGTTTTACACTCTTTTGACAGAAAACCCTACTGCCTACACAATTGATGAATTCACTCACACAATTGCTTCTCAATGAACTCACACTACAAGACTAGCAATTCTTACTCAAATGAGTATTTTCTAGCTAAAATCACTCTTAAGAACTTGTTATCCAAGTGTACAGCTTGTATTTGATATTTGGACAGTTCTTGTATTTATAGGAGACCAAAAGTGCCTAGAAAACGAGGTCAACGGATAGTACAAGTTGAAATGTCAACTAGTCAGTTGAGCTATCGGACGTCCGACACTCGTTGTTCGTCGATGCTAGCGTCCGATAGGCAAGTTTTCGAAGTCTTATCGGACTAGATCGAATATTCTGGTCCATAGTTTTGCATCCGGCATAAAGGCCGATGAGGGTTTGTCGAGAAAATTTTCATGGAATCGATCGGACGCCGATACATGTTCTTTAGCCCGGTTTGGCGTCCGAAAGCGCCCAGATAAGCTCATCAAATTTCTTGATATCTTCGACGTCCGATGTAGATGTTAGGCCCCCAAAGAGGTGTCCCCATAGACCCTTTATCGGACGCAGATACGCCGTGTTGAGTCCGATAGAAGGTTTGAGTTTTAAGATCTCGAGCGTCCATACAAGGTATCGTCCGTCCAAACGGGCCGCTTTCTTACACAGCTTCTCACTCGATATCCTCGCTCACAAGAATCTCACTAGAAAACATTAGACAATTTTTTCAATTGTTTTGTAATTATCAAAATTGGATCACATTAACATTCTCCCCTTTTGATGATGACAAACAATTGAATGTAATTAACCAAAATTGAGTTTTTAACAAAAGAATTCCCCCTTACTTGAATAACTCCCCACTGAATAACTCAAATTTCTTTTTTCTTTTACTCCCCCTTTTTGTCATCACAAAAACATTCAACCCAAATGTAGAAGCAGGAGAATCAGCATAGTGTAGTAATGTAAACAAGCAGTGAAATCTCCAAATTTAGATTTCATCAGATAACATCATCAGATAACTCTAATATCAGATTTCAGCAGATAACATCATCCAGCAACATAGTGCAAAATCATGGAAAGGCCAATTGTAAGGCCATCATCATTAACTGAAAAATGTTAAAAGCGCAATCGGCCGTTGGTTCTACAAAAGTCTTAGATGAAAGCAGTAAAATAGATTAATACACTTTCACATCAAGAAAGGGAACAAAAGCGGACTTGTGCATTCTAATGTGAAGTAAAGTGCATCCTAGAGTGCCTAAAGAGTGAATGTTGATCGAGTTCAGGTGGCCTTCCCGACAAGCCGATATGTTGAATCATCTTCTTCGCAGGTTTCATCCCATCATCATCTAGTTTCTTCATCTTCCACAACCACCGGTTCTTCCCTGGTAGATGATGTGGGATCATGAGATTTTGTGACTGCCATCTCTTGGTCATCAATGAAGGATCAGTTCGTGGCTCTTGGCTTGAGAGGTGTTTTCATCCCTGAGGAGGGGAACAAAGTGTTTCTTTTGTCAAGAAAGTTAGATTTTGGTCGATGTCATGGTTAACATAAGACCATGTTCAAGTAGAAGAACATGACTTGAGCTGAGTTTTGCTCAACAAATCCAAGACATCGATTGAGAGAAAACCTTGTGAGGCTGACTTCCTAGGATGAATTGATGGACCCGAGTAAATCTAAGAGTTCTAGCAAGACACTAGAGAGAGAGAGGAACATCATGTCCTTTCTTTGGCGAGAGATTCTGAGACAGCTTCCTTGGTGCACCAATTTCCATCAAAGAATTTTAAATTTTTCCTTTCAAAATACTGCTTTGAAAACACGTTGGTTAAGTCCTTAGACATACACCACTTATAGGAATTTTGAAGTGTTCAAAGATGGGAGTTAAAACTTTCCATAAGAGAGTTTTCTTCTTGTATCGCTGGAGAGTTTCATGAAACTTACATGACAAAACCAAAATCTATTCAATTCTTTCAACAAAGCAATAAAATGATATAACTCCATTTTGTTTGCATCCCGTCCGATGACCATCGGTTGGAACAAGCAAATTTGAGATGATTGAAAAGATGATCAGATTTTAGGACTTAAATTCCACCACTTGGCATCAACAGAGTTTGAAAAGGAGATTGAAAATAGCTATTAATTTTTTCAGCATTGAAATGATTCAAACTTGTTGAGTTCCTCATAGGAAAAGAAGTTTACCTTTTACTTTTGCACCCAAACTCAATGGTGGTTTTAAATTTCATTCACAACATCAGTGAGTCAAAACCAAATCAATACCATTCACACTGGGATTTAAGCTCATCACGGGGAATTACCCTTCCTAAGATTGGCAAAACCGATACATCATGTCGTGGTAATAGACATTTGCATAACAATGATGTGAGACCATTTCAAACTCAAACAACTTAAGGACGACTCTAGATCGATTTTCTTAAACCTAAGGAATAATGGATCAATAATGAAACCTTTTGAGAGAGTAAAACTTAGACATCAGAATCTATGAATTTAGGTAAGGGAGCGTGTTCTATTATAACCGAGAATCAGAAGGAGTAGTACGAGGTGGTTGTTTTGCAAAGAGCCACGCCTTGTTCTTTTGGAGTGCGTTTGCCCCTGCGGGAGGAAGTATCTTCATCTCTTGGCAACTTCATCCGTCAGTAGATGACGAGCTCACGAAAGGTATTGGCTTATGTTGTGTGATTTCATTTGAGGAAGTGTTTACACGTAATGCAGTGAGGACACACTTTAAATTCGGTGAAGATATATCAATTTTGAGTGAACGAGAAAGGGAGAAATGAGAACTTAGTTTCGGTGAGATTTGGGAATGAGAAGAGGAAAGTGCGATTTATAGTGCATACTTGATGAAGATTGGACCCAATAGGTGAGAGGTGGAAATCGAACTTTCAATTTTGAGAAATGGTGAAGTTTTACGGCAATTTGGAGTTTTGAATTGAGGTGGTTGGAAGATGCGTCCAATTAAATGTAGTTGACCGATGGAAATGAGTGAAATGACCGATTCAGCGGGCGACATGTTCATGTGGGGCGTCGAACGACCTCGTCCCACCCATGCGGTCCGATAGCATTTTCCGGAAATGACCAAGAACACCAGCCGGACGTCCGTTCGACTGATCGGACGTCCGATAAGTTTTACCGTAAAGGCTTAAGCATTCTTTCTAAAATACCCAAATTTCGAACTAAGATATCTAAATTGTTCTAGGGGTAGTGCATTTGTGAAAATATCAGCAATTTGATCATCCGGTGCAGCGGAATAGTTTACACAAATTTCACCTTTTTGAACAAGATCACGAATGAAATGATGCTTAATGTCTATATGTTTTGTTCTAGAATGTTGAATAGGATTTTGTCAAATTGATTGCACTAGTGTTATCAAAAAAAATGGGCATGTTATCATATGTCAAACCAAAATCATTCAATGTATGTTTCATCCAAATTAATTGTGCACAACATGCACTAGCAAAGAACATATTCCGCTTCGGTTGTTGATAAGGAAATAGCATTTTGTTTCTTACTAAACCAAGAGACTAAACACTTTCCAAGAAAATGACAAGATCCACTAGTACTTTTCTATCAATTCTACATCCGCCAAAATCAGCCCTCAGATAACCAATACACAAGGTGAATTCATTACATTTAGAATACCAAATACCAAAATTCATGGTTCCTTTCAAATACGAAAAAAATTCTTTTAACGGCATTCAAATGAGATTCTTTTGGGCAAGATTGAAAACGAGCATAAGCATACAACAAACATAATATCCGGTTCACTTGCAAATAAAGTATAAAGAGGCTTAGAAGGCTTCATCATACCTCTATACTTTTCTCATCTACATTTGTACCTTCTTAGGTATTCCTTTTCAAGCTTGGTGGGCGTGCACATTGGTGTTCCCACATGCTTTGAGTCTTCCATGCCGAACCTTTTGAGAAGTTCTTTGGTGTATTTTATTTGGTTGATGAAGGTTCCTTCACGCGTGTTTGAATGACTTGGAGTCCGAGAAAAAGTTCAATTCTCCCATAAACTAAGCTTTCATCTCAAACTCATTTTGCATAATGGTGGAAAAATCCTTGCATAAATTCTCATTAGTAGCACCAAATATAATATCATCAGCGTAGATTTGTACAATAAGAAGATCATTTGATTTTGTTTTGTAAAAGAGTTGTGTCTACTATGCCTTTTTTAAACCATTTTCAACTAAGAATCCACTTAACGTTCATACCAAGCCCCAGGGGCTTGTTTTAGACTATATAATGCTTTTGAGAGTTTAAATACATGATTAGGAAACTTTTCATTTTCAAAGCGGTTGGTTGATCCACATATACTTTTGATCAATGAAACCATTTAGAAAACACTTTAACATCCATTTGATACAACTTAAAACCCTTGAAACATGCAAATGCAAGAAACATCCTAATAGACTCTAATCTAACGGAGCAAACATTTCATCATAATCAATACCTTCTTCTTGAGCATACCCTTTAGCCACTAATCTAGCCTTGTTTCTTACAATTTCACCTTTATCATTTAATTTATTTCTAAACACCCATTTAGTGCCAATGATAGGATAATTTTGAGGTCTTTCAATTAAAGTCCAAACATTATTTCTTTCAAATTGATTTAACTCCCTTGCATGGCCATAATCCAATAATCATCTTTAAGGCATCATTGATGTTTTAGGCTCAATATGAGATACAAATGCGAAATTATCAAATAATGTCTTTGATGAAAAACGAAGTTCTTACCTCTCGATGGATCACCAATGATCAAATCCTTTGGATGATTTTGAATGAACTTCCATGCCTTAGGAAAATCCTTTAGTGATTCATCAATCTTGTCTTCTTCATCTAGTCTTCGAATTTCTTGAGAATCACCATCTTTTGAATTTTCTTCCATATCACAATTGTTCTCCTCTTGAAGTGTGAGCTTCTCAAGATTCTTTTGAACACCACATCATCATCTACACAAGTATTTTGAAGAGTTGCCATTAGATTCATCAAATGAAACATGTATAGCTTCTTCAATCACAAGAGTTCTTCTATTATAAACTCTATATCCTCTTTATTATCACAATATCCCAAGAAAATACCTTCATCGGTTTCTTTATCAAACTTTCAAGGTGTTCTTTGATATTCAAATAAAACACTTGCATCCAAAACTTTAAAATAGCCAACAATTGGTTTTTATCAAACATCAACTCATATGAAGTTTTGTTCAAAAAGGTCTTAGTAATACTCTATTCATTACATAGCAAGTCTGTATTACGGCTTCCTTAAAAAATATTTTGGTAAATCATTCTCACTTAACATGGTTCTTATGGGCTTCTACAAGTGTTCTATTTTTTCTTTCAACAACACCATTTTGTTGAGGGTTTTACAATAGAAAATTCATGAGTTATTCCATTATGATCACAAAATCTGAAATCCACAATATTTAAATTCAACCATTATCACTTCTAATTTTGATAATATGCAATCCAAGTAAATTTTGCACTTTTGTACAAGGTTTTTAAAATCGGATTCTACCTTGAATCGCTTTTTACTTTGTGAAAGATCGGATCGTAGATCGATCGTGGGATCGATAGATCCCACATAAACGTAAAATAATCTTACTAGTAATTTTGATGTTTGCAATTCACATATACAAGAATAAATAATGCAACTCATGTATAATCAATATAATAGTATTATTAATTGAGGTTAAAATCACATTATCTAAAATATTTTGAATAATCTAAATATTAAATAAAAATTTTGGAACTAAATGTGACATATTGTAAATGAATCTGATTGAATTAAAAATATTGTTCTTTCAATTTTGAGTCCAAATGTACCACTTGGATAAGGTAAATCAAAAAAATTGACTTTGTATACGTATGCTGTGTCATTTAATTAATGAGACAATTAAATACCAATTTTAAAGATTCACCACTTTATAGGTAAGGAATTAGCATAACATATATGTGGTTTTAAAGTTTTTGAATCTAATTTCTAATGCAACAAATAGCAGAATTTTCTATACAAAATTATGATCAAATTATTAAAATTTTTTATCAAAAAATATCTTAAATGGTGGATCAGAACAAAATCGGATCGGAATCAAAGTTATACCTGATCAGGATCGTAAGATCCCAATGATCCGATCATGAACCGACAACTAAGTTGCAAAGAGAGACAAAACTTTTAAAGGCATCATCTTATGAGTAAGAAAATAGTCCATGTATATCTAGAGTAATCATCAACAATAACTAAACAAAATCTTCTACCACCTAAATCAGCAATAGGTGTGGGACCGAATAGATCAAGGTGTAAGAGTTCCAAAGGCTTAGATGTAGAAATGATTTTCTTAAGTTTAAAAAATGTTTTGGTTTGTTTTCCAAATTGACATGCATCACAAATCTTATCCTTTTCAAACTTAATCTTAGGAAGTCCTCAACAAGTTCCCTTTTGAAATTTCATTTATCACATCCATGTTAAAATGACAAAGTCTTCTATGCCACAACCAAGGATCTTCTCATTTGAGATTTTAAGGCATTTAAAACTAGAAGAGTCAATTTTTCAAGAATCACAACATAGATGTCATTGTATCTACTCTCTTTGAAAACAATGTTAAATTTTGAGTCAAGAACCAAACATTCATGTTTTTGAATAAACAAATAGATCTCTATCACAAAGTTGACTAACACTAAGCAAATTATAACTTAGATTATCCACTAAAAGAACATTATGCACAAATGTTTCACCATTCTTACCCACATCACCTACCCAATTGTTTTAGCTTTCATGTCGCTCAAAAGTCACTCTTCCACTTGACTTTGATTTGAGCTTGATGAATTGGAAGAATCACGGGTCATGTGTCTGAGCATCCACCATCAAATGAATCCATTTTGATTTCTTCATATCCTTTCAATTTTACCTACAAGAATAGAAAGTTTGGTACCCCTTTAATTTTTGGGTCCTGATGGTTAGAGTCAATGTTTGACTAACCACATACATCTCTTCTTTTTTATATTTCTTTTACATAGCACTCATGCTTAAGTGACCTACTTGGCAGCAGAAATCACACATAATGGTGAGTCGCTTACATGAAGATTTAATGAATCTAACTCCACTTTTTCTATGAATTGTAAATTCATTTGCATTAAATATAATTTTCTTTTTCATAGTTAAACACCCTTTGTAAAACTGTTTTGTTTTTGTTTTGAAGCATCACGTCAAGGTTATCCATTCTCTTTCAAGTCATTTTGTCTTTCTTTGAGCATTTCACAAAGGCTTGTTTTTTATCAAGTTCATACTGCATTCCATTTCAGTTTTAGTAAGCAATCATTGTCATATTTCAACTTCTTGTTATCTTGAAACAAGTTTGCATTATCTTGCAAAAGAAAAGTATTTTTTTGTTTTAGTTGTTTCTAGAATAGACTCTTCTGCTCATCAAGTTTTGCAACAAATGACTCTAAATCATCATCATCATCATCACTATTGTGTTTGTGGATGAGGTTACCTCTATTATCACCAATTGCCATAAAGGCAATTTGAGCTATTTCTTCTTTCTTCTTCAATCTCCTTCCGAAGTTGCATTCGCTCCAAGTAATTTGAAAGTTGTTAAACCGGTTTTCTTTCATTCTTCATATCTTTCTTCTTCTTTCATTGACAGTCCACCGCGATAATGCCCGAGCTGCCCACATTCAAGCACTTATCTCCTTGTTTCTTGTTTGCACTCATATCTTGCTTGTATTTTGTATTGAGTTGATTGTTGTTTTGATTGTTTGATCCTCCTTTTCTGATCTTCTTTTGTTGAGTTTTTTTGAAACTTTTTGTGATGAGTGCAAGATCACTATCATCACAATCACCATCTTCATCTTAGAAGCTAAGTCATCCTCATCTTGAGTTAGCTCTTAGAGAATGCTTGCTTAACTTGGTTTCCTTTCATCTTGTAATTTTGCTTTTTGAGCTTTTAATTCATAAGAGCAATAATGTAACTGAACTTAGA
>CM023095.1:9606938-9706218 GCA_013103745.1 Gardenia jasminoides
AACACGTCCGTCCGACAGTCAGCAGTTTCTTCAACAGTTTCCTGCCTCGATATCCTGTTCTGTCAAGAATCTCACTAGAAAACATTAGAGCTTTCAATTGTTTTGTAATTATCAAAATGGATCACAATTAACATTCTCCCCTTTTGATGATGACAAAACAATTGAATGTACTTAACCAAAATTGAGTTTTTAACACTCCTTACTGAATAACCTCCTTACTGAATAACTAAATTTCTTTTTTCTTTTACTCCCCTTTTGTCATCACAAAAAACATTCAACCCAAATGTAGAAGCAGCATAGTGTAGTAATAAACAAGCAGTGAAATTCCAAATTTAGATTTCATCGATAACATCATCGATAACTCTAATAGATTTCAGATAACATCATCCAGCAACATAGTGTACCATGGAAAGGCCACTAAGGCCATCATCATTAACTGAAAAATGTTAAATTGGAAGTGCTGGTTCTACAAAAGTCTTAGATGAAAGCAGTAATAGATTAATACACTTTTCAGCAAAGGGGAACAAAACAGACTTGTGCATTCTAATGTGAAGTGTAAGTGCATCCCAGAGTGCCTAAAGAGTGAATGTTGATCGAGTTCCCGTGTGCCTCCGACAAGCCGATATGTTGAATCATCTTCTTCTTGCAGTTTCATCCCCATCATCTTCGTTTTCATCTTCCACAACCACTGGTTCTTTCCCTTGGTAGATGTGGATCACGCTGTAGATTTTGTGACCTCATCTCTTGGTCATCCAATGAAGGATCACCAGGGTTCTTGGTTTGAGAGGTGTTTTCATCCTGGGAGGAGGGAACAAATGTGTTTCTTTTGTCAAAGTTAGATTTTTTGGTCGGATGTCATGGTTAACATAGACCATGTTCAAGTAGAAGAACATGACTTTTGAGCTCGCTCAACAAATCCAAGACATCGATTGAGAGGAAATCCTAGAGGCACTTCCTAGGATGAATTGATGGACCCGAGTAAATCTAAGAGTTCAGCAAGACTAGGAGAGAGAGGAACATCATGTCCTTTCTGAGCGAGATTCGAGACAGCTTCCTTGGTGCACTACTTCCATCAAAGAATTTTAAATTTTCCTTTCAAAATACTGCTTTTGAAAACACGTAAGTGGTTAAGTCCTTAGGACATACACCACCCTATAGGAATTTTGAAGTGTTCAAAGATGGGAGTTAAAACTTTCCATAAGAGAGTTTTCTTCTTGTATCGCGGAGAAGTCAATAAACCACACATGACAAAGCCAAAATCTATTCAATTCTTTCAACAAAGCAATAAAACGATATAACTCCATTTTGTTTGCATCGTCCATGACCATCGCTTGGAACAAGCAAATTTGAGATGATTGAAAAGATGACTCATTTTTGGGACTTAAATCTTCAACTTGCATCAAAGAGTTTGAAAAGAGATTGAAAATAGGCTATTAATTTTTCAGCATTGAAATGATTCAAACTTGTTTGAGTTTCCCAGGAAAAGAAGTTTGCAATTTTACTTTTGCACCCAAACTCAATGGTGGTTTTAGAATTTCATTCACAACATAGTCAAAACCAAATCAATACCATTCACACGGATTTAAGCTCATCACGGAATTACCCCTTCCTAAGATTGGCAAAAACTCCATACATCATGTCGTGGTAATAGACATTTGGCATAACAATGATGTGAGACCATTTAAACTCAAACAACTTAAGGACGACTCTAGATCGATTTTCTTAAACTCGAAGGAATAATGGATCGTGAATAATGAAACCTTGAGAGAATAAGGCAAACTTAGACTCTGATCGCAATCCAGAATTTAGGTAAGGGAGCAGGTTCTATTATAACCCCAAGAGGGAGTAGTACCAGGTGGTTGTTTTGTAGCGAGCCAACGCCTTGTTCTTTGGAGGCGCTGTTCCAGAGGAAGTATCTTCATCTCTTGGCAACTTTGCGTCCTGCATGACGCAGTCTCCAGAAATGCGTACTCATCTTGCTTATGTTGTGTGATTTCTTGATGAGGTGGTTACACGTAATGTGAAAGTGACACACTTTAAATTCGTGAAGATATATCAATTTTTCGAGCCGAAAGCGGGAGAAATGAGAACTTAGGGTTTCGAGATTTGGGAACGAGAAGAGGAGTGATTTATAAGGCAGATACTTGATGAAGATTGGACCGCAATAGTGAGAGAGGTGAAATCGAACTTTCAATTTTGAGAAATGGTGAAGTTTTGGTGGAATTTGGAGTTTTGAATTGAGGTGGTTGGGAAGATGCCCCAATTAAATGTAGTTGATCGATGTGAAGTGAAATGACCGACCCATGCAAGATCACTATGTGTCGGACGTCCGATCTGCCGCCCCACCCATGGCGTCCGGATAGCATTTTCTTCGAAATGACCAAGAATCGTCGGACGTCCGTCGGGATCGGACGCCCAGATAAGTTTTACCAAAGGCTTAAGGCATCTTTTCTAAAATACCCAATTTCAATTAAGATATCTAAATTGTTCTAGGTGGGTAGTATTTGTGAAAATATCGTAATTTGATCATCTGAAAGGTATATAGTTTACACAAATCTTTTTTTGAACAAGACTCAATGAAATGATGCTTAATGTCTATATGTTTTGTTCTAGAATGTTGAATAGGATTTTTTGTCAAATTGATTGCACTAGTGTTATCACAAAAATGGCATGTTATCATACAAACCAAAATCATTCAATGTATTTCATCCAAATTAATTGTGCACAACATGCACTAGTAAAGAACATATTCCGCCGTATTAAGGTTGATAAGGGAAATAGCATTTGTTTCTTACTAAACCAAGAGACTCAAACACTTTCCAAGAAATGACAAGATCCACTGCTAGTACTTTTTCTATCATTCAACATCCCAAAAATCATCAGATAACCACACAAGGTGAATTCATTACATTTAGAATACCAAATACCAAAATTCATGGTTCCTTTCAAATAACGAAAATTCTTTTAACGGCATTCAAATGAGATTCTTTTGGCAAGATTGAAACGAGCACATAAGCATACAACAAACATAATATCCGGTCTACTTAAAGCAAATAAAGTTAAGGCTTGATCATACCTCTATACTTTTTTTCTCATCTACATTTGTACCTTCTTAGCCCTTTTCAAGTTTGGTTGCACATTGGTGTTCCCACATGCTTTGAGTCTTCCATGCCAACCTTTGAGAAGTTCTTTGGTGTATTTTATTTGGTTGATGAAGGTTCCTTCACGTGTTTGAATGACTTGGAGTCAGAAAAGTTCATTCTCCCATTAAGCTCCATCTCAAACTCATTTGCGTAATGGTGGAAAAATCCTTGCATAAATTCCAGCTTAGTAGCACCAAATATGCAATTATCATCAACGTGATTTGTACAATAAGAAGATCATTTGATTTTTGTTTGTAAAAGAGTTGTGTACTATGCCTCTTTTTTAAAACCATTTTCAACTAAGAATCCACTTAAACGTTCATATCAAGCCCTAGGGGCTTGTTTTAGACCATATAATGCTTTTGAGAGTTTAAATACATGATTAGGAAACTTTTCATTTTCAAAAGTGGTTGATCCACATATACTTCTTGATCAATGAAACCATTTAGAAAAGCACTTTTAACATCCATTTGATACAACTTAAAACCTTGAAACATGCAAATGCAAGTAACATCCTAATAGACTTAATCTAGCTAACAGGAGCAAACATTTCATCATAATCATACCTTCTTCTGAGCATACCCTTTAGCCACTAATCTAGCCTTGTTTCTTAATTTCAACCTTTATCATTTAATTCTTATTTCTAAACACCATTTAGTGCCAATGATAGGATAATTTTGAGGTCTTTCAATTTTAAAGTCCAAACATTATTTCTTTCAAATTGATTTAACTCCTCTTGCATGGCCATAATCCAATAATCATCTTTAAGGCATCATTGATGTTTTAGGCTCAATATGAGATACAAATGCTGAGAAATTATCAAATAATGTCTTTGATGAAAACGCAGTTCTTACCCTCTGGATGGATCACCAATGATCAAATCCTTTGGATGATTTGAATGAACTTCCATGCCCTTAGGAAAATCCTTTAGTGATTCATCATCAATCTTGTCTTCTTCATCTAGTCTTCTTGTTCCTTGAGAATCACCATCTTTTGAATTTTCTTCCATATCACAATTGTTCTCCTCTTGAAGTGTGAGCTTCAAGATTCTTTTGAACACCTACATCATCATCTACACAAGTGCTATTTGAAGAGTTGCCATTAGATTCATCAAATGAAACATGTATAGCTTCTTCAATCAAGAGTTCTTCTATTATAAACTCTATATCCTCTTTAGTATCACAATTATCCCAAGAAAATACCTTCATCGGTTTTCTTATCAAACTTTCCCAAGATGTTCTTTGATATTCAAAATAAAACACTTGCATCCAAAACTTTAAAATAGCCAACAATTGGCTTTTTTATCAAACATCAACTCCATATGAAGTTTTGTTCAAAAAAGGTCTTAAGCAATACTCTATTCATTACATAGTAAAGCTGCATTTATTCTAAGCGACTGCCTCCAAAAAATATTTTGGTAATCATTCTCACTTAACATGGTTCTCAAGGGCTTCTACAAGTGTTCTATTTTTCTTTCAACAACACCATTTTGTTGAGGTTTTTCAATAGAAAATTCATGAGTTATTCCATAATGATCACAAAATCTGAAATCCACAATATTTAAATTCAACCATTATCACTTCTAATTTTGATAATATGCAATCCAGTAAATTTGCACTTGCACAAGGTTTTAAAACCGATTCTACCTGTGAATCGCTTTTTCAGATGGATCGTAGGATCGTCGGATCGATCCTACATAAATCGTAAAAAAATAATCTTACTAGTAATTTTGATGTTTGCAATTCACATATATCAATAAATAATGCAACTCATGTATAATCAATATAATAGTATTATTAATTGAGGTTAAAATCGGTATTATCTAAAATATTTGGAATAACCCTAAATATTAAATAAAAATTTTGGAACTGTGACATATTGTAAATGAAGTCTGATCCAGCAGCCCAGGCCGTGAATTAAAAATATTGTTCTTTCTCAATTTTGAGTCCAAATGTCAATTACCGGGAAACTCAAATTGACTGATATGTATACATGGTTTAATTATTAATGAGACAGAAATACCAATTTTAAAGATTCACCAATTTTATAGGTAAGGAATTAGCATAACATAATTATGTGGTTTTAAAGTTTTTTGAATCTAATTTCTAATGCAACAAATAGCAGAATTTTCTATACAAAATGATCCAAATTATTAAAATTTTATCAAAATATCTTTTAAATGGTAGGATCGTGAACAAAATCGGATCGAAATCGAAAGTTCAGGATCGTAGGCAGATTAAAGATCCTGATGATCCCAACTAAGTTTTGCAAAGAGAGAGACAAAACTTTAAAGGCATCATCTTTATGAGTAAGAAAATAGTCCATGTATATCTAGAGTAATCATCAACAATAACTAAACAAAATCTTCTACCACCTAAACTAGCAATAATAGGAACCGAATAGATCAAGGTGTAAGAGTTCCAAAGGCTTAGATGTAGAAATGATTTTCAGTTTAAAAAATGTTTTGGTTTGTTTTCCAAATTGACATGCATCACAAATCTTATCCTTTCAAACTTAATCTTAGAAGTCCTCTTTAACAAGTTCCCTTTTGAAATTTCATTTATCACATCCATGTTAAAATGACAAAGTCTTCTATGCCACAACCAAGGATCTTCATTTGAGATTTTAAGGCATTTAAAACTAGAAGAGTCAATTTTTCAAGAATCACAACATAGATGTCATTGTATCTTCCTTTGAAAACAATGTTAAATTTTGAGTCAAGAACCAAACATTCATGTTTTTTGAATAAAACAAATAGATCTCTATCACAAAGTTGACTAACACTAAGCAAATTATAACTTAGATTATCCACTAAAAGAACATTATGCACAAATGTTTCACCATTCTTACCCACATCACCTACTCCAATTGTTTTAGCTTTCATGTCGTCTCCAAAAGTCACTTTTCCACTTGACTTTGATTTGAGCTTGATGAATTGTGAAGAATCGCCGTCATGTGTCTTGAGCATCCACTATCAATGAACCATTTTGATTTCTTCATATCCTTTTCAATTTTACCTACAAGAAATAGAAAGTTTGGTACCCCTTTTAATTTTGGTCCTTGATGGTTAGAGTCAATGTTTGACTAACCACATACATCTCATTCCTTTTTTTATATTTCTTTTACATAGCACTCATGCTTCAAGTGACCTACTTGGCTAAGCGAAATCACACATAATGGTAGAGTCGTTACATGAACAGATTTAATGAATCTAACTCCACTTTTTCTATGAATTGTAAATTCATTTGCATTAAATATAATTTTCTTTTCATAGGGTTAAACACCTTCCTTGTAAAACTGTTTTGTTTCTTGTTTTGAAGCATCACTTTGGTCAAGTTATCCATTCTCTTTTCAAGTCATTTTGTCTTTTCTTTGAGCATTTCACAAAGGCTTGTTTTTTCTATCAAGTTCATACCGGCATTCCATTTCAGTTTTAGTAAGCAATCATTGTCATATTTCAACTTCTTGTTATCTTGAAACAAGTTTGCATTATCTTGCAAAAGAAAAGTAATTTTTGTTTTAGTTCCTTGTTTCTAGAATAGGACTCTTTCAAGCTTTCATGCAGTTTGCAACAAATGACTCTAAATCATCATCATCATCATCACTATTGTATTGTGGGATGCGAGAAGTTACCTCATTATCACCAATTGCCATAAAGGCAATTTGAGCTGTTTCTTCTTCTTCTTCAATCTCTCCTTCCGAGTTGCATTCGTGCTCCAAGTAATTTGAAAGTTGTTAAACTTCGGTTTTCTTTCATTCTTCATATCTTTCTTCTTCTTCATTGACAGTCCACCGATAATGCCCGAGCTGCCCACATTCAAGCACTTATCTCCTTGTTTCTTGTTTGCATCATATCTTGCTTTGTATTTTGTATTGAGTTGATTGTTGCTTGATTGCTTGATCCTCCTTTTCTGAATCTTTGTTGAGTATTCTTTTGAAACTTTTGTGATGAGTGCAAGATCACTATCATCACAATCACCATCTTCTTCATCTTGTGAAGCCAAGTCATCCTCATCTTGAGCAGCCTTAGAGTAATGCTTCGCTTAACTCTTGCTTCCTCTCTTCATCTTGTACTTTGCTTTTGAGCTTTAATTCATAAGATGTTAGAGAGTTAATGAGAGACTCAATAGACATAGAGTTTAAGTCCTTGGCTTCCCAATTGCAGTCACTTTGTTCTCCCATTCTTTAGGTAGAGCATTCAAAATTTTCCTATTCTTTTCACCAAGAGTGTATTCCCTTTTCCAAACCCTAGGTCTTAATGGGGTCATTGAATCTACACAGACATCTTATCAATATTTTCATGAGGTTCCATTTTGAATGATTCATATTTAGTAACAAGAATGGATTTCTTTTGCTCTTACATCCCTCACTCACCTTCATGAATTTCTCTTAGTTTATCCCAAATTTCTTTGGCAGATTTACACCCTTTTACTCTAATGGATTCATTCAATCTAGTGCACTATAAAGAACATTCATGGCTTGCATTTGATGTGAGATTAGCTCTATTCTCTCGATTCAACTCATCTCTAGTTTTAATCTAGGAACATGAGTGATGGGATCATTTATAATGGCGCTGTAAGGACCTTCACTAACAATAAAACCATAAATCAATGTCAATAGATTGCAAGAAAATAACCATACGCTCTTTCCAAATACATAGTTTGATCCATTAAACATTGGTGGTCTAGTGATTGATTGACCTTCACAGAACATGGCATTGTTGGTTGTCATCTTTACTCTAAGCCGTTAAGCTTGATTTTAGAGACCAAGCTCATACCACCATTGTAAGGCCCAAGTACAACCTAAGAGGGGGTGAATTAGGTTGATTAACAATCACCAAGTATTACCTCTTTTCTCGATTTTAATCACAAGTTCTTGAACAGATGATTTATGAAGTAGATAGACAAGTCAAGATTGATAAATATGGATGAAATTTCAAACAATGAATATGATAATGTAAGATAAAACAAGTAATGAAAGATAGCAAACCAAACTTCTTCAAGTCTCCACTTGAGCTTGAAAGAGAATTCCTCAAAACAAGCCTTCTTCAATTTGGTGAAATTGATCACACTTGTGTTAATAGAAGGATCACTCCTCCTTGCCCCAAGCTCCACTTAGTCAAGCTAGGAAGTTTTACACTCTTTACAGAAAAACCCTCACACAGCCTACACAATTGATGAATTCACTCACAATTGAAAAGCTTCTCAATGAACTCACACTACAAGACTAGTAATTCTTACTCAAAATGAGTATTTTCTAGCTAAAATCACTCTAAGAACTTGTTATCCAAGTGTACAGTTGTATTTGATATTTGGACAGTTCTTGTATTTATAGGAGACCAAAAAGTGCCTAGAAAACGAGGTCAACGGATAGTACAAGTTGAAATGTCAACTAGCCGTTGGAGCTATCTGACGTCCGACACTGCTTGTTCGTCCATGCTAGATAGGCAAGTTTCGAAGTCTTATCGGACGGACGATGAATAATTACCGTCCGATAGTTTTATGTCCGCCATTAAAGAGGAAATTTTCATGGAATCGACGACGGCGATACATGTCTTTCGCCCGAAGGCATGTCCAAAGCCGCCCGAAGTTTATCAAATTTCTTGATATCTTCTGACGCCCCGATGTAGATGTTAGGCGTCCAAAGAGGTGTCCGATAGATCCCCTGTCTATCGGACGTCCGAGCACGTTCCCGTCGAGATGGAAGGTTTCGAGTTTATCGGACGTCCGACAAGGTATCGTCCGTCCACGGGCCGTTAGGCTTCCCGCCTACCGGCATATCCTGCTCGTCAAGAATCTCACTAGAAAACATTAGACCAATTTTCTTCAATTGTTTTGTAATTATCAAAATTCGGGATCACAATTAACACAGTGTATAACATGTTTTATACCAATAGGTTTAGATTATATCACATAATATAAATTTGAATTTGAAATTCAAATAATGCACACCTGGCATACATCTAGAGATGGCAAATGGCAGGATTGGTGGGATTTGGACGGAACTTAATTGGGATTGTAAAATATGAGCTATACCCAAATATAGGGGTGGCCACGGTTCCAAAACCGCTGGTTCCGGTTTAAAAAATCGACGCATTCGACCGGTAATTAAACCGGCTCTTGTAGAGCTACTAAGTATCTTAAACCTCCAGCCTCATTCAATTTACGTTTCGATTCTTTCCAGCCCGTTTCTAATTCTTCTAGTTACGTATAAATACTTGTATTATAAAATTGATTTTAAGTAAATATAACAACTAATGTTGAAAAAATTATGAATTTTATTGTACTATCATGTGGCAAAGAAAAATAAAGAATATAAATTTTATGAAAAAACACCTCAACTTATATTGAGAATTTGTCATAGTGAATAGTTGAACTCAAAGTGTCATCAAATGCTAATTTAATAATTTGATTAGTTTGACTTTAACTCTCTGATTAAATTGGATTTAAACCTAAATTATTTATGTATCTGGATTTTTTTATGAATTTAGATAATAGGTTGTTGGACTAAAATTGAAACTGTTTGATATTGGGTACTGGTTATTGAAATTGAATTCTAAATTGAATCAAAAAAACCCAACAACTCAAGATATAAATGTATTTTAGACGGTTTGAATGGGTTTTGAACCATCGGTTCCAGGTTCCGGCTCAAAATTTTAGAATCAACCTAAACCTTAGTCAATGGGTTCCTGCCCGGTTTCTCAATTTCGTTCATTTAGGTTCAATAAACCGTCGGTCTGATTCCACTTCGGTTCCAATTCAAATTTGAACCGTGGCCACCCCTACCCAAATAGTCCCATATTAGTCATGGGACGAATATGGACGGAACTAAAATGGATTACACCCATTTTGATCCGACACAAATACCCAAATCAATCCCATTTTATTTATTTTTTAAGAAAAGCTCTTTTTCCCTCAATCAAATTGACAGGTGTCGAGCCTGTACAATAATAATTAATAGACCTAACGCCAATAAAAATAACCAAAAGCTAATCCCAGGTACTGGAGCAGGGACTCCGGATGTGCAATGGGTTACTGGCTTCACCATTCCAGGAGTATACTTGATCCATATACCAGAATTAGTTAATTTTGTATACAATGGCAAATAGGTGTCTCCACGTGGACCTGGGAAAATTAACTCATTTTTTCAAGTTACAAAGAAGGATTTAGAATTGAATGCTAACAAAATATTAACTAATTGACCAACTAGGAAAAATAATTAAAAGAGAGAATTAATGAGAAAACTCTAGCCAAGGATACACTTCAGAATTGGTTCAAATAACTGATCATTGATGCAAATATGATTCCAACATTCATTGATAAACAGGTTTTTCACTGCCGATACGATCTGACAGCAGTCTCTCCTTAATGTTTCGATAGTCAAGGTACGACCATTGACTATTTCCCTAATTCAAGAATAACCCTAGGTACGACCATAGGATTTAATTCCTAATTGCATTAAAAATTAGAGAAACCCCTTCTAATTAACAAACACGCCACGTAGGGTTCATTTAAATTAGATTGTATATTTCCGACACAAAACCACATATTGCTTGCTACCGGATTAGAGTAATCAAACAATTATGGATTCAATTACCCTAATTAGCAAATAAATTACGTGAGCAATTAAATATTGCGCGACTATTTAATCACACACAATAATCACCACCAATAAAAACAGAAAATATACAAATACCAATGAATAGAAGAAATAAATAAAATCGATTAGATCTCACAGTAGTAATTGAACCAAATCCTTAGTTATCTCCTTGACTAGAAACAAGAAATTAGTTCTCCATTAATGGAGAACAACCCATGAAGAAAAATCCGTTGGAGTCCTTCTAATCACCCTTGTCCAATTGACGATGCGAAAGAATAGAAGAAGATTGAATTGTCTTCTTGCGTCTTCCGTTCCCTGCTTGATCCTTGAGGCGCACCAACCAAGAAGAAAAGGAATAACCCAAAAGAAAGAAAACGTCCAACAGTAATGAAAAGAAGAAAAAAAACCTAAAGGTACTAATCAACTTCCTTCTTTCGTTTCTCTCTTCTTTTTCCTTTTATACTACTAACTCAAATTTCCAAAAATAACAATCCTAATCCAACTACTACTAGCCTTCTCAAATAAAGGCCAAAAGCTTTTTACAAAGTGAAATTTTTCTAATTTAAATAGTTCTTGGACTTCAACTCGAATTAGGAAACTTCCTTATATCCACCACGAATCTTCTTCAAAATCACCAATTAAGCCCGTTTTGCTCCAATTCCTGGAATTAACACAAAATACCAAATATAAGTAGAATCAATTAATTAAAACAATATTTGGTATAAATATAAAGGAAAATAGGAACAAATATATCAACAAAATACACCTCATCACAAATATCTCAATATTGTTTTTTCTTTTATATCATTTAGTTTGTTTACTTAATTTTGTAAAAGTTCTACACTCTTCTTTATAAATTATGTGATACTTTTTCAAACTAAAAAAATTTTTCTGGATATAAAATTTATAAAAGACCAACTTTATATAAGTGAATGATTTTTTTGGGAGTTTGTGTTGATTAGATAAAATTCTATTGATCATCAAAATTTAATTCTCACCAAAATTCATCTACTCATGTATGTTATTTTATTCTTTAACCTTCAAGACCTAATTTAACAAAATTTTCAATTCTAAAACTATCCATTTCAATAAAGTTCTGTCAAGAGCAGAATTTTGTAATTGATAGATAGCATATAATGCATAAGTGCTAATCTACTTAACATGTACTACAACCTTATAATATTAATTTACTAATTTTATTGCCTAAATGTGACAAGCATCAACACAACTAATTATGAGGAAGTGATAGATAATGCGGTATATATGGGTTTGCTCTATTTTCTATGATAGAATCTCTCCTCCGATCTTCTTTCTCGTGTGGAAACATGATAGGTTTGGGGTTTTGAAAAATTTGATTGTGCTAAACTTTCGAGAAGGAAATGAAAAGAAAGATTGTTTGTCATTTTGTTATTATTTTAATAGATATCCATGGGAGTCCCAAATAAATCCCATACAAACCCATAATTTAAATGGGTATTATTGGGTATATCCCAATAAGGCCTAAACCCATATTTTAAATACTCATCCCGCCCAAATTAAATTTGGATTTGAGATCCCAATGGGTTTTGGGTATTCTTTCCACCTCTACATACATCCAAAGTCGCTAGTATAAAAAAATCATTACGCTGTCAGTATATAAAAATTTCATCTATAGGTTATTACCCTTGTGCTGAAATTATTCTCTCCAGAATCTAAAAACTGATTTAAGTATTGGAGGCTCTTTTCATGGATAAAAGCCCATTATTTATTTGGATTTATACTAAGTTTTGGACACATGTTTCAGGAATCAAGCCATATGCATTGGAATTAGTATATTATCAAGGAAGTTGAATATTAATGCTCCATCTAGACTAAGAACTCTGACTGTTATACATTGACTGCTCCAGCAAGAATTTATCTATCATTTCAAAAATGCTCAACATTTAACATTAACATTTGGCCCTTCTCTAGAAACAATGATTTAGCAACCCGGATTGGCACCTAGCACTCAGCATACCAATCATAATAATCCACACAAAGATAATTCTATTGCATCTCAATGTCTCTCAAACCACTCAGTACGACATGCTAATAGGTCTAGAGGTAAGCAAGAGTGGATTTTGGTCCATGACGACAAAAGCTGAGATACACATGTTCAGACCGCAAGTAGAAGTGCTTATGGCATGATTGTTAATCAATGGATAGAGAATCTGTAAAACCCCTAAATTTTTATCAATATTTTATTATAGATTATCATTTTAATCAGTAGTAAAAGTAAACAAGTGTTAAGAGGGTAGAGGTAAAATCTCTGTAACAGGTGGATAATGGATAAGGTGAGAAAAAATAATAATAAAATTAATAAAAAACAACAACTCCCCACTACGTAGTCAGTTGGGGGGAGAAGAGAGAAAAAGTAGGGGAAGTGGTGTCAGGTGATAACTTCACCAAACACTTACAAGAATAAAGGAAACCTATGTAACTTTCTATTCCCCATTTCTTCCTTCTGTCAGAAAACACCATCGTAGAGAGTGTCAGAGAGGAGAATATAGGTGACCAGACAGGCAGTCAACTAGACGCGACAGGCACGCACACACAAGCCGATAAGTCTCCCTAAACCCGCTTTAGATTTCACTGGTTTTAGTATGAATCGTTATATTAAATTCTTTACGTTACTTTTATGAGTAGTCAATTCATGTTTGGCCTAGGAAATAAGAATCTGTAGGGTTAAAATGCATGAAAGTACATTAATCTAGTCTAGAATGCATGAAAGTACATTAATCTAGTCTAGATTGGAGGACTGAAATGTAGGAGAAGGCTGAATTTTAGGGCTGGAACCCAGATATGGAAACTTGTGGGGAGGGAAAAAAAAAAGAAAGAGAGATAATCAGACGCTGAAGCTTTGCTTCAGTGCCTGAACATGGAAGCGGGAGGGTCGATGACCCCCACCCAGCAGAGCAACAAGGTCGCCGACCTTGCCGGTGACGCGCTCCCCAGCAGTGGCCAGTCATTGCCGGCCAGAGGCGGCAAGCCTCAGCCGCGGCCATGGAGGAAATTGCAGCGGCTCCTCAACTGCTGCAACAGCAAGGCATGGCACGACGGCTGTTGCCGCTGCCACCAGAGTAAGAAGACCGGCGGCTTTTGCCACCGGCAATAGAGTAAGAGAGAGATGAAAGTGGCGGCTCAACTAGAAACTAGGGTTTCGGTTTTTGTTAAAAAAAAAAAACAGAGAGAGAAAAAGAAGAAGACCCGTTTTCCATTCGGGTCAAGAAATGGGTCAAGGAAATGGGTTGAAACCGAGTAGGGTTTCTGGTTTGGAAAATAGGTCAAATAACTCTTATGGGTTGGACTTGGATTTGGGCTGGACCGACACCTTGGTAGGTTAAAAACTTGGGTTTGATGAATTAAAATGTTAGGCTGATTTATTAAATGAACTTCGGGCCTAGCCTGGTGACTAAGGAAGAGGAAGACGTTTGGGCTTGGTTGGGCTTAGTTAACCAATTAAACGATGGGCTGGTTATAAAACCCAAGTTAAATAACTACAAAGATCCTAACCTTAATTAGACAAGTCCAAAACTCTTTTTAGGAAAGCCCATGTCTTAAAACCAAAGGCAATTAAGAAATTGGCCCAATACAAATATAATTATAAGACTAATGGGAAATACATAATAATTAGGCAAAGGAGAAATTAATCAATTATTAACAAAGGATAAAAAGAGGTAGGTAAATGATTGATTAATTAACTATTAATAATAGCTAATCAATTAAGCAGTTGGTTAATAATAATTAGATAAAAGAATAATAACAATCATTTATTAAATGTCTAATGGATCAGTAGCTAATAATAGTTAGTTACCTAATAATCATTAATTAATTATTGATAATTGCTAGTAATTAAGTAATAATTGTGTAACTAATTATTAACGATAAATGACTAACAATTAATTATACACCTACAACAATTAGTTGGGTATTTATTTATTAGCCATAAATAATTAAGGATTAATTACTTGGTTAATTGAGATAATTAATTAAACAATTATGATAAATGGTTAAACACTTGACTAATAGTAGTTAGTTAATAATTAATTATCTAGCCGCTTATAATGTTTTGCTGGATGCCTAGGTAGTTATTAAAACTAGCTAATGATTAATTTATTTAGTTAGATAAATTATTATAATTGATAATGATTAATTAATTGGTCAGTTAAGTTATGACAACTAATTAATGAATAATTAATTAACAAGTTAAGTTGTAATAATTAATTAAGGATTTCTTAATCAGTCAATTAAGCGATAATAATTAGTTAAGAATTAAATGATAATAATTAGTTAAGAATTAAATAATGGATTGATTAGGTTATGATAATTAGTTAACGATTAATTAGTTAATTAAATAAGTTATAATAATTAGTTGACGATTAATTAATTAATTAATTAAGTTGCAATAAATAGTTAATGACTAAACAAGTAACTAATTAAGTTATAGTAACCAAATAATGATCAACTAGTACTTAGATATAGTAATATAACCGATTAATCAGTTAATTAGCTAATAATAATTAACAAGTGGTTAACAAAACCTATGGTAATGGATAGTAATTTCTATTCTAGAATACCATTTTAGGAATTTATAGTAGTTTGGTCAAACGTGAATTCTAGAGTTGCTCAGAAATTTTAACTGATTAGGATACTTATGTGCTCGTTATAGGTACATCACCAACTATCGAGAATTAGAGTTACCTTTCTCGAGCAGTCATTCGAGGTAGGTGGTTCTTACCCCTCTGTATTTTTGAAATGCTAAATATGAATTTTCACAAGTGAATGCTTTACTTTAGTATATAAAAAATGGATCATGTATGCCTATTTGAAATGTTTTATTATTCAAATTGTTATGAATTGAGTGGCATATTTTTCTGAAAGAGAATGCATGTGATGTATGAAATGAGCTCTGAACGGTCATGAAATAGACAGTAGGGACTATAGTCCTGATCATGTAAGGGGTCATGGCAATTTGGTATAGAGCCCGACCGATTAATCTAATCATGGCAGTTCAGTATAAAGCTCGGCCGATTGACTCATGTCATGTCATGTGACCAATTGGTAATCATGAAACCCATTGGTCGCCCTCCTAGAAGGGATTTAATCTCTAGACTGAGTACTCAGAAGCCGGATATTGCATGTATTATTTAAGAGCTGTGTTTTGAGAAATATGATGACATGATTGATATGTTCATGATTCGCAAGTATGTTCAATGAAAATGATCATGTCATGTGTTTTCATGCCACGGCAAATGAAAATTGTTTATGTGTATGCCACTCACTATTTGAAATATATGTATGAAATTTTTGGAAAGGTTGCAAAATATTTCTTTTCAGCCTATTATGTGCATGTGAACTGTGTGAAAGGATTTGGCAAAAAAATATATATTATGTATGTAGTTACATGATCCGACAGGGGGAGTAAGCACTATCTACTGAGCATGTGTCGTTCAACCCATATTTTCATAACTTTTCTTGCAGATCTCAAAAAGCAAGTTTGGATACGAGTAGATGTTAAGAGCAAGGTAGATAGTTAGAAGCTTATGTTTTGGTAATATAGTATAAGTGTTTCGTAGTTGCATTAGTTAATTACCATATTTATTTCATTTGTAAATATAAGTTTTAAATTTTAGTGAATTTTTATAAATTATGATCATGTTGCCTTGTATTTGTGGGAGTAAAGTCACACAGATACGGCGTGCCACGTTGCAAATCCGGTCCAGGGACGCGGATTTGGGGTGTGACAGAATCAAAGAGAACACTTGAGAACCATTGAAGGAAAAATTCTCCTACGACTAAGTTGTAGAGGCATAACAACCCAAATAGGAGAGCTACAGGTTCAGATAGGGAGCCTCCGCGTGCAGTAAGTCAACAAAGTGAGGAACAGGAGGTAATCCATCCGGATCTACCCAGCACGAACCAAGTAGGTCTGCTACAACTTGTCCTTGTAAGAGATCTCGCACGGATGCCGTCTCTATAGGTTGAGAATATCCGAGGAATTCTCACGATAAGCCCACTCAAGAGAAGGATCTCAAGATGCAATTGACGAGCTACAAGTTTGAATGGACAAGATAGATGATAAGGAAGGGGGAGAACTGCAGTACAAGTACTCCATGCTTTTCACAGATGAAATCATGTTGGAGTCTTCCCCAGGGCAATGGCAGACTCCTCATTTGATTCCTATAATGGAACATTTAGATACATACAACTCCAAGATGTGGCTCCAAGAAGTTAATAAACATGGTTCAAAGTTGCGATCGTGGTTACAACCACGGCCGTCATCAATCCACATCGTTTTTGACACATCAGTCGCAGTCTGTATGAGATGCATATTTTAAAGCATCTAGTATTCTAAAAATTTTGAAATTTTATTAAACATAAAGAAAAACTATATTAAACAAAATAACAAAAAGAAAGTCCATAATAACCTTGAAGTGGGTGAAATTGTAAAAATATCTGTTAAATCACAAAATTAACCATAAGTTGGGCCATATTTTCGCGATTATCGTCAGCAACAAACAGGAGTCAGTACTTTTGGAGCTTCCAAATGTCCTTCAACTCTAAAGGTGCAATCATTGGAAAAGCACAAAGGAAAATTAACTCCTAAAATAGCAATTATCTTTGCTGATCTAAGTTTATTTATGATTTTTTATCTAAATTATTATTAGAATATTAACGACAAAGTAATATATGGGTGGCATAGGAGAACCAAAAAAGTAGGAAGATTTAAGTGCAAAAAAAATATTAAGATGGAAAATTTAATTTGTGAATTTCTACTTTTTTTCTTCCAAAGTTTTTTAGAACAAATATTGTTACATAATGAGGGTAATATTGCCATTTTGTATGCTGTGATGGTATTTTTTTTTTCTCTTTTGGATCTCACTGATGTAGGAGGTAAGTGAAAATTTTAAAACTACAGGAGTACTAAATGATATTACTATCAACTTCGGGTTAGAGTTCTTGAACAGCTTTAGCAATTGAAAACTTTGAAACTCAAACTGGTGAATGAACAAATGAGTGATTGGTTCTGATTTTATCAATTCAAGCTTCTGGATTGCTAGTTCAATCATTTTAAGATAAAATTTTGATATGCGAGAGACTATTACAAAAATTAAAACCCCTTATAGTTTAGAACTCCTAAAAAAAGTTGGAATTCGTAACTGGTCCAAAAAAAATTTCATTATCACTCCTTGAAGAAAAAAAATCATATAAATGAAACAAAAAGTTGTCTAACCGAATCTAACCCCATCCCTATCAACTTCCTTTAGAGCTTTGAGGTCTTGAAACTCTAATTAAAGTTGGATATCTGAATATACTACTAAGCAAGATAGATGTAAAATTAGGATAGGTTGGAAAAAAATCATTCAACGATTCGTGGCAAATGGTCTGCAAGATGATGGTTTGTTCTACTATTGGTCATTATGATAATTACATCTTCAACTTGCTATCATTTTGTGAACGTATCTCATTTTTTATGCCAACAAGAAGGATAATGCCAAAATGGGATGCATGGTGTTAACAATAGCGGATTGTGGTTTGAAGCCCCAATTCAATTTGTAGCAGTATTAATAGGTTAATTATTCAATTTTTGAGTTATGTTGTGTGAGATTTGAGTTTTCATTAAGAGATGAGATAGAGTGTAAAGTTCTGTAATTAAGACAGAGGAGCAAAATGAAAAGAGAAAGAACTTTAAGGGTGCAAAGTGGAAATAAACCCTTTAAACGCACTTCTCAAATGTTATTTTTTTTAAGAACTTCTAGATTTTAAGGATTTCAAAATCATTGAAATAAATCATAAAATTTTAATGTCGAGTGATTTGGCAATAATAAGAAGTATTGCGCTTGAGGTCTAAGTCAATTATATGTGCTATATAGAGGAAAGCTAGTATATATAGCCTAGCCAGCAAAGGATGCTTTGTTATAAATTTTCTTGTTACTCTATCTATTTGATTGATACATATCTTATTTAATAATAAATGAGAATTTAAATTTTAAAATCTCTCTCTTAATCTGACTCTTGTCACTTCAGGAAATTGTGTATAAAAGTTTAACATGAAAATGTATAATAGAAAACCTCACGTTATATAACCGAGACAAGACTTGATAAAGTAATAATTAAACTTTCTAACGCTCTAATAGTTGTCTATCCATGAAAACTCTGTGAGTTTGTGTATGTAAACACCAAAATTATTGCTAAAACTTTAATTTCTCCAAAATTTTATTTTCTTTTTAATTATTTTGCTTTTTATATATAACGTCCTATTGTGTTCAATTTTCAGCTTTTTTTTATTGAGCATAAAAGGGAGGAAAAGGACCAAAAAAATGTTACAGAAACAAAAATATACGAAATACAGAAAAATATAAAAACAAAAACTTCACAAGAAACCGGAAGAAACAATAAACCCAACAAGCCAAAGCCCAAAGTCAGAAAAGCAAATATGCAAGAAAAGTAATCGAAAACAAAAAAACTAGCCATTGGGAGGAAAGAAATATTCATGCAATGGTTTCTGCGTCCACTTTAATAGCTTATCTTCTTGTATTAAATAAGTTACATGGTTCTAGCTTTATCAGTTCAAACATCTGGATCACCAGTTCAATTATGTCAATGCAATTTTGAGCTTGGAAAAATTTTGATGCGTTAGAAAGTATTACAAAAATTAAAACTTTATAGAGTTTAGGACTCGTACAGAAAGTTAGAAATTCTTAAGTAGTTCAAAAAGAATAAAACGTTCTTTATCACTCCTTGAAGAGAAAAATCATATAAGTTAAGCAAAAATTTGTCTAATCCAATGTAACCCAGCTTCAATTTCCACAAGAGCTTTGAGGTTTTAAACCTGTAATTAAAGTTGTATATTTGAATATACTACTAAGCAAGATAGATACAAAATTAAGATAGGTTGGAAAAAGACAAGCAATGATGACTCATGTGGTAAATGGTGCAGGAGATGAGGGTTTGTTCTATTGATGGTCATTACGCCAAGAAAAGGGAGAATGCCAAAATGGATCGGTGGTGTTAAAATTGTGGTGGCATTGACGGGATGATTATGAGGTTTTTGATTCAATTTGAATCATGTCCTCTAAGATTTAGAGTCTCCTTTAAAAGACAAGATGGGGCGTAAATTTTGTAATTAAGACTTTGAGGAGCAAAATGAAAACAGAAAGAACTTCAAGGGTGCAAAGTTCAATTAACCCTTTAATTACACTACTCAAAGATTTTTTTTTTTTTTAACGAACTCTTAAATTCTATGGCTTTCAAATCGTAGAAAAGCAACCCTAGAAGTTCAATGTCAAGTGATTTGATAATTTGGATCCTTGGCCTTGAGGTCTAGTCAATTATACAAGCTATTCAGAGCAATTCTAATGTATACAGTCAAAACGAGACTTGATAAAATAATTAAATAGCTCCTAAAATAATTAATTATGTTTTGTGATGCTTCAATAGTGGTCCATTTACGAAGACTATATAAGTTTGTAAACCGCGTCTATAATTGCGTATGTAAATTAATACGTAAACACTTAATTTTGTATAATGTTCGATTTTGTTAATTTTGTAGGTTTCTTTTATTGAACATAAAAAAGGGAAAATGAAAATTAACGACAAGAAAGTCATAGAAACAAAAAATATAGAAACTAAAAAATAAAAATCAATAGAAACCAAAAATAGTAACAAACCCAATAACTGATAGCCCAAAATCAGACATTGAAAAATGAAAGAAAAGCCCAATCAAAGAAAGAAAGTCGACAACCCAAAGAAGGAAACCATATTTGGATTACAGCCAGTAGGAAGGAAGAAAGATAGTGCCAGTTTTCAACTGGCATTCTGCCCCCTTTTAGGCTCAAAAGTCACAGCAACATTCATGTACTGATTTCTGCGTCATTCTCAATATTAGTCCTAAATGATTGCTAGCTTATGGTTCTCTCTATTTTATAAATCTTCTTATATTAAACAGGTTACATAGTATAGAATTTCACAATTATAGAATTTAGGAGATGCCAAGTATAGAATTTCACAATTATAGAATTTAGGAGATGCCAAGAACCTCTTAAGATATGTTAAAAACGATGTGACCAAGTGCGTTTTACAAGTTACATGGTATGGAATATCACATTTTACACTATTAAACATCAAACCAGAAAAGAGCATGAAAAACATTTACAAATAGATTATGATGGATCATGAAGTATAAACACTATCAAACATCAAACCAGAAAAGAAAATGAAGAACTTTTCACAAACAGATTATGATGGATAATGTTGGATTGATAGAATGCATGGCCGTGCTTGCCCCTGCAATGACAAAGTAATACAGCTGCATCAGTTTCAAACCAAACAATCTGGAAGCTCCAGAAATTGCTTCAGTAAACACGAATTATTATGTCATCGAACTGATTCAACGTATGTACAGATGAAGAAGGGACATGAGTAATTATATCTAACCTGATGAATGGAGTGATCACACCATTGTCTACTGTGATGAGAAGAAGTAGATTCTCCTTCCGAGGAAATGTGCTCTGGAAGAAGGAATAATTGCACTATTACACCAGTTCAATGAAGAGGTATACAGATTACTCAACCAAAAAAAAAAAAAAAAAGTCTTCTCGCTTCTCTGAGTTGTCATTTGATCAGTTCGAGCAATTAACCACTTGAAATAAAACATGAAACAACATAAAAAGTGTTTAGGAAAAAGTTGCTTTCTTTAAACTTTCGAAAATATTGCTTAGTGAAGAGTAAAAATGTTTGTACTTATAGCATATTTTAGTAAAGAAAGACACATGTTTTTCCATATTTAAAGCTTTTTTTTTAAAAGAGGGGTATGCCAGCCCCAAATTTATTAAATAATAAAAATTAAAAGCTATTTCTAGATCTCAATGTCAATGAAACATGCACTTCATGTATATAACAATGTTATGCAAATTACAAATGTCAAGTTTGATGCAAACTTTTACAATTAATTAATCCTATGCCATTTCTGTGTTGAAAAGTAACACAGATTTTTTTTTTAATGGGTCTCCTCTTAATATTTGTTAATTGTTATAAAACTGTTATTGTATGTTTGAACAGATCAATCAACCGAATTACGGTTTTCATTGAGGAAAAATTGAAGCAACTTCCGCTCTCCTGTATTACTCTTACTTGGATACAAAAATTAGGAACAGAAAAGTGCATCTCGCATATATGCATGGAAGAAGATTTCACAAATTGGGATTATAAATCCTTACATAAAGATTATTCAACATAGAAACAGATTATGCTAGCTAATTTTGGTTTGGTTAATGCATGAATGTGTTTGCCACTGCAACCGGAAAGTTATGTAGCAGCATTAGGTTCAAACAGAAGAATTTGGAAGCCTCCAAAAATTGCTTTTCCACATAAATAGTATAAGAGCGAAGTGGATTCAGCCAATTCTTCGTCGTCGAAGTCACGTGGTCTGCGCGTGATGCAGCAACTGAATTCAGTCGGCTCACTCATTGTCAAAGTCACGTGGCCTGCATGTGGTATTTCCTGCCCTCCCTCTTATACAGCTGGACTCGCAATTTTTGCTCGTTTCTTTGCCAGCATCTCTGCATCTAATTGCTTTTATTCACCTTCTTTCCTTTTACTCAACTTCTCCTCATCGACTTTATGTCCTCTTTGTGTATCTTTGTTTTTTTGGCAATCAAAATTCCTTTTGCTCAGCTCTTCTTCGTCAACTTTCCGTCCTCTTTCTGCATCCTTCCTTTTTTGCGCAATCAATTTGATGCTCTGTGTGCTGGACGGAGGCCATTGGCTGGCAAATTTGTCTTCCTTGCCTCTTGTCACTAGAAATTGCTTAGATATGAGCTATTCCTTGCCTTCCTTTTCTTTTGGTTTGTGTCCGGAGAGATTTCCAGGTATTTCTGGCGTTTCTTGTATTTTTATTTTGCACTTTCCTATTGCTTGTATGTTTTGCTTTCTTATTATTGTGCGCTTTTCCCCTTCTGCAGGCGACTCTCTTCACTGGTCTTATTTTGGTTTGCTCTTTTTTAGGGTATAATGTTTGGATTTTTTTGCATTGTTTTTCTCTGCATTTGTTTTTTTGTTGCCCCTGCCAATTTTGTTAACAGCTATTTTTTCCCGCAGCTGTGTATCCTCGCTTCACTTGTTGCCTCCTCTTCCTGAGGTCCGTCTTTCTGTTTTGGATCTGGATTTTCCTTGGATTCTGTTGTTTGCTTGGATCATTTTTTTTTTTGGGTTTTTTTTGTGTTAGGCACTCGACGGAATCGCTTGCTATGTTTCCTATTTCATTGCTGTTGTTATTCTGTTCTTGCTATTAGTTTGCTTGGATCTTGTGTTTTCCTTCGTTTTTATTTCTCAAGCTGCTTGATTTTGGACCTCCTCGGTTTCTCTTCATTTGTAAAAGCTCGAGGTTTGCAGGAGGCACTGATATATAGAAGGCTGACTAGATTTATCGTTAGGGAGGGGACGGATTATGAGTATGCAGTATGGATTAATGGGAAAAAAATGGGAGATGGAGGTTTCCTATTGCATTCCTGTTATTATTCTGTTCTTGTTCTGTTCTTGCTATTAGTTTGCCTAGATCTCGTTTTTTTTTTCCCTTCGTCTTTATTTCTTATTTCTTGCGTAGCCTAATTTTGGAGTTCTTCAGTTTCTTCTTGCGTGTAAAAGCTTGGAGCTTGTAAGAACAAAATGTTGCGCACGGTTGCTAAAGCCATGGATATATTGTTAGAAAGGGGATAGCTTGTAAGCATGCAGTGTAGATTAATGGAAATAAGTTGAAACGTGAACTGTCAAAGAGGTGCTCATGGAATAGGAGGGTTTTCCCTTATTTTAGAGTTGCTTGCTGATTTTGGTTGTTTGTTAATTTTTCTTACCTTTTATTTCTGCTCTGTGATGTTTATTTTTACCTTTTATTTCTGCTCTGTGGTGTTTAGAGCAATGTGGTCGGAGATGGTTGAGGGGAAGTTGCATGTTCCTGAGGTTCATACATATCTTCTTGACTGGTCATCGCATGTTCAGTTGATTGAGGCATCACATGTCAAGACTACATGTGGCAGCGAATTGCCTAAAAGGTTTCGTTATTTCATGTTCGCTGATTTTCAGGTGTGCACCTAGGTTGTCTGTGCTATTTTGTTTGTGTCCCCTGCTGTGTCCCTGTTGTTAGGTTTTTGTAATTTTTTTCTCTCGCCTGGGGTGAATGTTGACCGGCGATTGATGCTAATATAGCACGGTTTGATGGAGTTCTTGTACCCTTTAGGAAATACTATATTTCGAAGGCTTTGGTACATGAAATACCTGACCATCGTGGCATTGGAAGCTATCGTTTCTACTGGGTATTAGCTGAAGGAACAGTGATTGAGGAGGCTACTCAGGCAGGACCTCCCAAACTGCCGTACTACTTTGGCCTTCGGTCCTCAAAAAACTTTCACTTTGTTGCTAACACGGAAACTTTTATAAGTAATTTCTTTTATCCGTTTGTTTTTCTTCCTGTTTACCTATTTTCGCAATTGTCGTGACTGGTGAATTGGTCTATTTTGCCTTCTGCGGATGTCATAGGAGTTGTGATTTGTGCCTGCCTCCAAGGGAAGTTTTCTTTTCCGGAGGGCCATCGGTTTGAGGGACTATGTGATGCGTCGACATGAGTGTGTTCTTTTCTTATATGATGTTTTTTAGGTTGTCCATGTAGGTGTGGACTCAATAAATTGCTAGCTAATCTATTTGGTTCTTGTTTTTTGTTAGTTTGAGGCCAATTGTGCTGACGCTGTGGAATGAGTTTGAATCTATTGAAGGGTCTGCTATTATAGCAAATATTGAGCAGAATCCAATTGTTATTGGTATAAGGCTCCAAGTGACTACAGATAATTGTGAGTCATTTGTTCACAGCTTTTTTGGCTAATTTCTCTGGTCATTTGTGGCTTGTTAGCATATATAATGCTCACTTCTGTTTTTTTGACAGATCTGTCACTCACCACCCAATCATCCTCTATCTTGGTTTCTGGATGTTCATGAGGCATCTAGACTTGACTTGGTTTGTACCTATGGCTATTTATCTTAGTTTGGTTGCTTTCTTTTTTCCACCCTTGTTATTTTCTTTCAATGGTCGCGTTTGGGTGATGTGTCTTTGTTTTAGGTATCGTGATAATGCTTCACATTTGGCTCGAATGATTAATGCAAGGAGTTATTTGGATGCATCGGGTTCTTCTTCCACCCGGTAGTGATAATCGTTAGTCGATTTCCACTATAAGTCATGCAACAAAATTTGTTTTATCTTATTCTCGTGATTGTTTTGTGGGTATTATTGATGTTTTGTTATCTGATTTCGTTTGTCCTGAATGGGTTGCACATTTTATATAGGATTTGGGTATTGCATGGATCAAAGGTCGGTTCGTCTTGATCATAGGATGGGTAGGTTATGGTACTTAGCTTGTCCTCATTGCTATCGCCAAATGATTTTGTCGTGAGCCCAGGGAATTCGCTATTGTAGTGAGAGGTGTATCCTTTGGTATGTGCTGTGATTTCTTTCTCAATTGCTATTCTCCTGACCAGACACCGCGCTCGGACTGGTTTTTTTCTCACGAGTGAGGCTTTTTTCTATATATATTTGTGTTATTGTTTGCTTTCGTGAGCTTATGCTACTTTCATGATTAAAGATGATAGTGGGAGCTTGACTATTATAGCAATGGGAGAGGAGGCTGAGAAATTAATTGGTTTAAAGGCTTTCCGCCTTCAGCAAGCTGAGCAAGAGGTTGCTTCTTATCAACTTTTTTCTTACTAGCAGTGTATTGTACTGTTGTTTCTTATCCATGCAAGTGTTTTGTTTTCCCTTTGTTTTTGTGTCTTTCATGGATGTTAATCTTATAGATCATGTAGAGAGTGAGCTGCGCAAATTCATAGGTTAAATAGTATTCTAGATCGCTAGATGCCATAAGTTGATTGGTTAAGAGGGTCATGTTTGAAACATTTAGGAGGATCGATTGTTCTAAGTTATGCCGTTTTTCGTTAGATAGTGTTGGACTTTCAATTAGTAGCTGGCTTTCTTAGTGGTGAGGTGCCTTTTGATCACTACTGGTGAAGTTGTTGCAATGTTTGTTAGTTGTTGTCATATGCTGGCTATTGTTTTTGGTTAGACTTGTAGTGTTGGCATGTTTGGCCGGGGGACTGGATATTTTGCCTGTGTTCTTGGCATGCTATTTTAGAGCTTTATTCTATTTTTTTATGTATGCATGTGCTATTATACTTGGGCTAATTAGTCTGCAGCTGGTCAGTTTATCTATATGATCGTTATCAAAAAAAAAATTTTCGTGTTCGTGAAAGCTATAGTTTTACCGAATAGTCCGTTTGTATGCTAAGCTTAGGAGCACATGGTTTTTTTCCATTGTGGTTATTTTTTGGTGTCACAGCTGTATATGTAATAGTAAATTTCAAGGGTATCTATTATTTCGTTTTCCCAAATTAGTTACCGAGCAATCATCCACATTTGTGTGTGTTCATTGTAGGTCTAACCCTTTGAATTTGTTGTTGATTTGTTTTGGTTTCTACGTTTGCTGAAAATCTTTTTTAAATAATTTGTATATTATTTTGGTTTTGGGAGGGATAACAATTTCCTAGCAAAGGATTTAGTCAATGCTTTCCTCTTTTTTATATGCACATATTAGTCCGCATGCATCTGTACGCACGCAATTGGTGATGGAAAGGATTGTCATGAAGATTAATCTATTCGCACTCGCTTTTGCAATGTTTAGCATTTTGAGTAATAAAAAAAACAAAAAAGGGATTGGTTGATATTTTCAGATCATGGCTTACAAAGGGATAGCATTATAAATCATATGAAATTGCCATGAAACCGTTGCCTATGGGAATCGTTTTCTTTCGATGCTCTGTTTTAATCATTTTCTTGATTTTTCATTAAAAACTGTGAAATAATATACAACCCAATATAACAAAATTATTTCACAAGTTAAACTTCGTAAATGAAATGCACATTCAACTTGTGCAAAAGCAGCGTTTTAAAAGAAAGAGGCAGAGGGGAAAAAACAAAGCCTGTAGCCTAATGGTAGCCTCAACAGTTCCAGCTACCTTTATTACCTGAAATGAAATAAACCATACCTATTGTTGAAGATCCTACTGTTATTATAGCTATTGGAAGCATTCTGAACCAGACCGGCAGCAATAAAGCCTGAGCACGTAGCCTACGAAAACTAATAGTCAATACAGGGGAATTAATAGAAAATAATCACAAGTTTGTAAGGATTTATGAATATCAATAATTCTGAGTTTAGTCAGTTTCAAACACCTAGACACAAATAATAAACAAAAAAGTCAGTGAGAATGAGTCACGAAGTAATGAATACATGAAAATGTCAATTTTAGATTAAAAAATAAAGTAAAGAAAAAGCCTTAAATTTTGATATGGTTGGGTTCACAACTTTTATTTTTTTTACCTCCTGCCCAACAATGAGCTTTGATATGTAGTGAACGAAGTCAACCATTGATCAACTGATTTTTTACCATAAGTGCATGGGTGCTATTGCAGGAGTGTTTTCCCACTTTCCCCCTCCCCCCCAACTACTATCTGATAAGGCATGTGTTCATTTCATTTCTTGGCGGTGTCTTTTCGACCGCCCTACTCTTGCTAAGTGATGCCAATTTAAGCTAAGAAAATTGCTGATGGTCCATCATGGTACTTGTATTCGCTATTACTAATTAATGTTCTTGTCCTGCCATCAGACTCATGGAGACAGAGCTGGTTTTTCATTGCAGCCTCTGTTTTTGTCCCACATTAGCTTCTGTTTTTTTCTTACCTTACGGATAATTCATTGATGCTTTTGCTGAAAGAACTTCTTTTAGGCTAATATTGGTCATTATCTAGGTGTGTTTTACCTTTATACTTTCTATCATTATTTTCTTGTTCATCTTGTGTTCTTGGTAATTGTGTTCTTCGTTGCTGGTATCACAGTGCGTTCGTTTATCTTCTTACTTCAGCCGCCATTCTCCATTTGATCATGTGATTTCCTTACGTTAATATTTTTGACAAATTTTTTTTTGTTCATTGTGCTGCTAAGTATTCTTTATAGACAAGTCTGATTTCATGAATTTCACATGATTTTTTTTTTCCTTATTTGCACTAATATTGGTGCATCTTTTATGCTCATTGCTCTTTCCTGCATGTTATCTCTGATATGATTAGCATTTCTTTAGCGACAAGGCATTTCTTCAGGTTCCTGGTTGTTCTCCATTTCAAGCTGAGTTATTTCGACTCACATGGTTTACTGTGCACATTCTGGACTGTACCTGTTTGTTTGCTATGTTTGCTTAACAGCTATTTCCATGGTAGAAAAAAACTGTTCGATTCAGTTTCTAGGTTCAATTCCTATATATAGGCGATGTTATCACATGACTTATTATATCTTCTGAGATGTGCTTCTATGTTGTGGCCTTTTTTCTGAGAACATTCAGAATTTTCTCTTGGTTGAGTGTCATGCTTTTACTTCGCAATCTCTAATTATTCTGTAGTTCAATTATTAAATAGTCAGTACAATTCAGCCAACGGATTATAATGCCGTTAGGCGAGGTCGTTATGCTGCCATGCCAAAAGAGCAAAAGGATGCAATGTTGCAAAGGAGGGAGGGAAAGATATGGCGCTAAGAGGGGCTGGAAGATTCCATCCCATTTTCTCTCCGCTTGTCAAGAAAACAAAGAAATATAAATCAAACCGGAAATAGATATGTCTCGCAGAGGTTGTCTCGAAAGTGATCAGAAGTGCGGTCTCGACTATAGGCAGTCCAGTTGTGATAAGTGTGATGCTATTAGTAATGATGGCTTGGCCGAAGTGTTTGATTGTTTGTCAAATAATCTTCAGTCATCCTCAAGTGTCACATCTTCTTCCAATCAGCCAGTGTCTTCTTCTAATGGTCCTCAACCATTGTCGAACATTTCCTTTTGCTTTGATCAGCCAGCTCCTTCTGTTTCTCCTAATGTTTCGCCATGTTTATCAGAAGGTATAGCTTCTTGTTATGTTTGAGACTCTTTAGCGGTCAATCTCTGCTGTTTGGGTAGTTACCAGCCAACAGAATGTCTACGTATATATGTGATCTAATGTTTCACATTGTATCGATTTTTCATTGGCTCTAATAACCCCTTGCATTGATATTTATACTGGGTGCTTTCTTTTCCCATCTAACTTATGTCACCCTTTTTCCCATTGCTTTTATCAGCTCATTTTGAACCTTTGTAAATGAAGGCACATGTTATGGTACCTCCTTGTTGAATCACTGGATCAATCAACCGTGTTTGTTAGTAGCACGCTGCTTATGATGTCAACAAAGCGGCTGAGTGTAAAGGTAGTATTTTTACATTCTTGCATGCTTTTAGAATAAGTGATTACTAGACTATTAGCCTGCTTTTCTTTCATTCCTCTGGAATGATAATGTATTTTGTCCTTCTCTCAGGAAGTAGAAAGAAGCCTAGAAAAAGTAATGTCTCGCGTCTCGATAAAATTCCAACCGAACTCCTATGATTCTTCGATTCACTGTGAGCCTGCATGAAAGCGTTTTCATTTAGAACCGTCAAAATTTTGTTGTTCTGGGAGGTTTCAGCTTGTTATACTGCCATGCCTTTATGATTTGTTTCCCCATTCTCGGCACGGATGAAGAGTGTGTGGAGTTTAGAAAGTTAATGTTCAGACTTATAATAACAGCCTTGCATTTACATCTTTAGTGCAAAATAATTCTGAAGTTAAAAAATACTCGAGGCATTTACACCTCCGCCTCGTGGCCAAGTGTATCATATATTGAATAGTTTGAAATCGGTCATCCCTCCTCGGCATTGGTTATGCCTATGACCAAGAAGAAGGGCTATCAAAGAGGCTTGGTTCCTTCTAGGGAACAAGGCCGAGTACTCTTAGGCTTTGATGCGCATTCAGAAAATCCTTATACGAAATTCTTCAAGGGTCTGAGAGAGGTCCCTAATCTTGATGATTATAAAATCATTTTAAACTCCAACCCAGGCTTGGATCAGCGTGTTTTAATCTACACCTTCTTCTCAAGTCAGCTGTAATCTGGGATGAAGATGCAAATGAAGATCTGATAGAAATGCTCACATTCAAGTGTATACACATTCAAATGTGAGCCTATAGGATTCGGACTACTTTGCTATGTATTCTCTCCAGTATCCTATTTTATTTCCAAAGCGGTAGGCTGGGTGGCATTATGGTATCCCAAAGAAATGTGATTCAAATAAGAGAGAGGGATGACTCGATGATGACACGTTTTTGATCCTTCTCGTTAATAGGGAGTGCTTCTCAATTGGTTGATATAGAAAATGGTATGTTTACTTATTTGATTAATGGTTATTACGCTAGCTTAGATGTTGTGTTTCACTTACATAGTGGCCCATTTTTCCCTATTCCTTTTGTTTCTAAGTCACGGGAAGGAAGAAAACGGAAAAGTCTTAGGGAATACTACTGCTATAAGTTGCAAATGAGGGATGATGATAGATCTATGCTTTTACACACTGGAAGACTGCTTCAGCAATTTGCAGTAGATATCTATGTTAAGATCGAAACTTCTAGGCTTGATTTTCATAGAAAGAAACAGAGAGAGATTAGGACAGAGATTCTTAAGGGTGTTATTGATAGCATATCCATTAAGGCTGGTCAGGGTGGGAAGAGAGTCTATCTTCCATCGCCTTTTATTTGGGACCCAGAGAGATATGAGGTACATAGATGCTATGGCGTTGGTTCAGAAATACGGTAAACCTGATTTGTTTATCACTATGACATGCAACCCTATGTTATGGAAAGATACAAGCCCATCTTCATTATCAAGAGGAAGCTCAGGATCGACCTGATCTGGTTGCTAGAGTGTTCAGAGCAAAACTAGAGATGTTAAAAGCTGAGATTATAAAAAAAAAGATTTTTGGTGAGGTGGCCGCATGCGTTTATGTCATAGAGTTTCAGAAAAGAGGTCTTCCCCATGCTCATTTATTGGTGATATTTAAAGCTGAATATAAGCCATTAAACGCGATGATATGATAAATTGTATCCCTGCAGAAAGAAAGCGTTAATACTTGCATTCGCTTGTTATTAGACACATGATGCATGGTCCATGTGGGTTGTTAAACCCAGATAATGTTTGCATGAAAAATGGAGTTTGCAAGAATCACTATCCAAAGGATTTTGCATGCACCACTCATCTGGAAGATGGTTATCCTCATTATGTTTAGACGAAATGGCATTTCATAAACCTCTAGATAATAGGTGGGTGGTGCTTATAATCCATACCGCTTTTCTATTTGTTGTCATTTGAATGTCGAGATATGTTCTACGGTCAAATTAGTCAAGTACCTATACAAATATGTTTACAAAGGTCACAGGTGAGTTTCCATATTCATTTTCAAAACAACCATGAGGGATGTTGATCAAATCGAGATTTTCTGGGAGGTATGTGCGTAAGCTTGTCATGGATTTTAGGTTCACCTCAATGAAATGACCCTTCCTGCAGGTGCCACCTACCTGTGACAGGATGGTTTCTTTTCATAAGAAAACGAACCTTGCAGATTTATTGGACAATGTAGATTTTACCAAAACAATGTTGACTCAGTTCTTTTATATGAACCGAGTTAATGATAGAGCACAAGACCTTAAGTGCTTATATAAAGAAGTTTCCGAATTTTTGTTTGAAGCCTCAAGAGGCGATGGTCTGAGAGAAAACGTGGGAAGGTCATTGGGAGAATGGTAACTGTCAATCCAAGCGAGGGAGAGCGATACTATCTTAGGCTGCTTCTATCCCATGTTCGTGCATCTACTTCTTTGATAATTTATTGATCGTTAATGGAACTCTTATGAGTTCTTATAGAGGCCTCTTTTCATATGGGTTTGTCGCAATGATATATACGAGGACTTGAGGAAGCCGTTTTCCAAATGCCTTCCTTTTAGAGCCTTGTTTAATTCTATGAAATGCTCATCAAATCAGAGAACTGTGGTTAAAGCAAGAAGCTGAACTCTTCAGATTTCATAACTGGATATAGTTTTGAACATATTAGAGGTTGTGTTCTTAGAGAAATAAATAGATTACTAGAACAAATGGGAAAGAGTCTTGGTGATTTCCATCTACCTCATGATCTTGGTGCTGATCCCAAAAGATTACAAAAGAAATTGAGAGTGAAAGGAATGTGTACAATTTTCGGAGGAAGACCCGCTTCTTGCCATCAAACTTAATGCAGACAAAATCCGCTTATGAGGCTACCATGTCTTTTTTCCTCAAAGGTGGTTGTTTTTGTTGATGGTCACGAGGCATCAAGACATTTCTTTATCGATCGATTCTAGCTACTTTGCGTTCTCAAGGCCATATAGTCTTGGCCGTTGCATCTTCTGGTGTCGCTGCATCAATTCTTCCGGGGGGAAGAACTGCACACTCAAGGTTCAAGATCCCACTCGATATGTCTGAAGCAAAAGTTTGTCAGGTCAGTAAGCAAAGTTCAACAGCTAGACTGATTATGATGGCGAAGCTAATCCTCTGGGATGAAGCCTCAATGGCCAGAAAAGAAACCATTGAAGCATTTGATATGCTTCTGATATGGACTGCGGTGATCCGCTTGAGGAAAACTGTTGGTTTGGTGGTGACTTTAGACCCGCCGCTATTGTAATGCCACACGCTGAGGTGGTTGAGTCAAGTTTGTTAACTCACATTTGTGGACCCTCATTAAAGAAACTTACCCACTTGAGAGAATATGAGAGCAGCTTGATCATCCATTCTGAGTTTTGCTTTGAGATATGAGCAGAGAGCCTCAAGATGAAAACGGGAAAATATCTCGTGCAGCAATATATGCATTCCTATGATACAAAAAGATGCTTCTTGGACAAAATCGAGTTAATATTCCGACCTTTCATTAATTGAGAATAAAGATTCTTTGATTTCAGGTCTTCAATTAATTTAATTTTTTTTCTATCTAAATTTTCTTATTATCGTGTTAATATCAAGTATTCTGATTTGCATGTATTCCTTAGATCCATATCGATGATTGGTGATTTTATCGCCGACAAATTCTGCCGTTGATGATATTAATGAGACCATTATTAATCGATTTCCTGGAGATGCACATGTTTTTACAAGTGTTAACAGGACCCTTAATGAAAGGGATCAAGGGGACTACTAAGATTTTTTGAATTGCGTTAAATCCAAGAGGTCTTCCTCTCATAGGCTTATCGCCTAAAAAAAGTGTCCTATCATCCTTTAAGAAATCAACCCAATGGAAGGTTTATGCAATGGAACTAGGCTTTCATATGTCGTAGAGTTAGGACATAATACCACTGCGTAAATTCGGTATATGCGGGAAAGAGGTTCTTCTCCCAAAGATTCCTCTGCAATCATCAGATAATGACAAAAATGGAGTTCCATTCAAGAGAACGCAGTTTCCAGTTAAACTTTGTTTTGCAATGACAATCAACAAGGCCTCGTGGTCGCATTAGATTATGTAGGTATCTATTTTTTGCTTTTCTCATGCTGCCAATTGTATGTCGTGACTTTCTCGTGCTAAAACATCGACTGTAAGGTTCTATTAGGGTCGCCAACGCTAAATTCCCGATGAATTCAAAACAAGAAACGTTGTTTTTTCGTGAGGTTCTGAACTTATCTAATCGGGTAAATTCAAGTATTAAGGTAATTCAGTTGGTTTCATGATTGTTTATTGCTTGGTTTCAATCTTACATTTTTTCTATACATTCTCATATTATAAAATCAACTGGCTAATATTCCGCTGGCATAAGGTTATTCTTTATCCGTAATAGCCTAATGTGTATTGATGCTATCAAGCCTAAAATGAAAGGGTGGTCAGCTGAGGTGACGGTTCAGGAGAAAACTCATCCTAACAAAGCTAACGGAAAGTCCAGGTTAGGATATCGTAAACTTATCCTAGTCGATCTGAGGGTGATTCTACCAGTGGTTCTCAGAGTAATTTTACAACTTGTTCCTTTACATTTTTTTTTTGTGTTCGCCGCAACTATAATATTCACATAAGTTATTTCCACGCTTCAATGCTAATATTTTGATATAACTCATCGTAGGGGTCAAGAGTTGAAGGAATAATGTTTGATGATGCCGTGGATAAAATGGGACCAAAACTCGTCTACAAAAATATCGATATCAAATGTCAAGTCGACCCATAAAAGAAAAGTACCACCGGTGGAATTGCGCCAAGTTATAAGTACAAGAACAGTGGTTCAGGAGCTAAATGATGGCGAAACCAATATGATTTCATCGCACTTTGACTTTATTCGCTTTAAGGACCTTGCTCCTTATGTCGATCAAAGCTCGATCGGTTATTGGTTTTTATATCTAATTTAATATAAAATTGGAATGCTAATTTGCTCACCTAAATAAGGATGTTTACCAGTTTATCAATTTAATTTTTATTATTGCAGATGTTATTGGAGTCGTGCTTGACATAATGCCAGTCATTCCAATCAAAAAAAATGGACAAGAATCATATGTGCAGAAATTTTTGCTTGTAAACGAGGAGTATGTGTACTTCCAGAGTTTGTCTGCTTTTCCTCTTGCTAAATGCCAGTTTCAGACTGACCTTATTGCCTTCTTTATTATAAATGAGGGTAAAGTAACAGGCTATGTTTTTTTTATTGCTAGAATGATTCTAATCATTGTCCCTCCGGAATGAGTTCATTGAAAAGGAAGGCAAGCTTATAGCTGAACAGCAGAAAAGGTTTCCAGTTGTTGCATGTCGTAGACTCAAAGTTGTCATCTACAATGGTAGTACTAAGAGTTGTTTCTAGCTTAATACAATATCAGGATTTTGCTCTCCTTTTCCTCTGTTTTTTCTCTTCATTTGCTAATTTAGTTTTTACATGCATGGATTTACAGGAATAGCACTGAGTACAAGAAATGATTCGATTGTCCTTGTTGATCCACCTATGAGAGATGCAAGGATATTAAAAAACTGGTGATTGACAGAGCATTTTTTATATTTGTTCTTTCAGTTCTTCATAATAAATCATTTTTCCATCCATTTATCTATTCTGCAGGGCTATCAGGAATGAAAAAACTTTAGTTGGTGTTAGTGAGCAAAAAACATATCCAACCCAAAGTCCTGAGATGTTTTATGGATCCAAACAGAAAATTACTTCCATTGCAGATGTTATTGCAACCAAAAAAGTTAGTTTTTCTTCCTGATGTATTGCATATAATTGGTCAGTTACTATTGCAGTTATGTTTTGTACTTACTGTTTTTAAAATTCCTTTGTAGGCTACCTGGGTGAAATGTGCATTATCTTTTGAGCATATATTGCAGAAGTACTGGTACATGGCATGTGTTAAATGTCATCGACTAACTTCTGCAAGCTATGGCTGTGAATACACCTGCAATCATTGCAATGAATTGCAAACTGCACTACCAAGGAAAGCTCTTTATTCTTTACCTGTCTTTTCCTGAGTGATGCTGTCTTAGATATCTATTCTTACACGGTCCTGATCCATTTGCCATTTGTAATTCAGATGCCGTTTTGATGTCGATCTCACTGATGATAGTGACACTCTCACAGCATCGGTATTTGGTGAGTTAGCTGAGGGTTTGCTTGGATATACTGCTCTTGATGCAATGGAGGCTTCAAACAAGGTCTTTGTCTATAATCTATTTGCCCTCTCTGTTCTGTATGTGCATATAGGACTAAATAAAATTACAGCTCAGCTATCTGTGAAAGAGGCAATTGCTAGACTCAGTATTAAAGCAAATCATACTTATTTTATTTCTATGTTAATACCTGGCTGTTAATTTTATGCTTTGCAGAATGAAGATTTACATTTAGCTGATGTGCACAAGGAGCTGAAGCCGAAAATGTTCATTGTTCAGTTGAAACCAGGGAATATCAGAGATGATGGCTCTTATCAGCGATATACAATTGTCTATTATTTCGAAGAAACTTCTAATCAACAGCTCGTTCATAATGATAAAGAAAGCAGCCCTGGATCCGTTGGTGTACATGCTGATAGCCAAGCTGCTTTGGCATTGACACCAGGTATTACGCGTCTCCTGAACATATGCCAATGGCCATCTCAGTCTCCTATACCACTGAGAATGTATATTTTTTTATGTGCAGAAACAAAATGTTCCTCCTCCACAGTGCGCATATGCCTTGACAGTAAATTTGAAGAATCTCAGCAGGCATTAGATAGTGGTTCTGTGGATGACCAGCTCTCTTATGTGAAAAAGCAAAAGATCAACTGATCTTAGTAAAACTGCATCTGCCAGTGACAATGTTACATTGTTGTTAATATTACTTTTTTGTTACTGTTAAATTTGTCTGAGCTTAGCTATCTACTAAGCCTATAAATGCCTCAGTAAATCAGTACTTCTATTATTTTGTTCGTACCATTATTATTTTGCCATGCAAGGACCTGCTGGAACCAAACTTCAATTTGATACACCAAAAAGAATATATGCTGATTTTAGTTTAAGATAGGAAATGAAAACCTGATAGATCTTATAAGATATGTCAGTTTCCAAGCATCAAGATTGATATTCCAGATTCAAGTTGATATAACAGCCTTATTCTGAGTAACAAACCAAAAAAATTGAAGCAGCATGGTGAGATGCCATCTTATATCACAGTTAACTCTGACTGAGCTACATGATGAAACAGCCAAAGAATTGAATTAACTGCTAATCTAGGTATGTACCTCATCATGTTCGATATAGCTGCTCAAGTCATATAGTTTAAATGAAAGCGCAAAGGAATCTCTTAAGTTAGTTGTGTAGTTGCATTGAACCATTTGAAGATCGAAATCTTAAAAACATTCAAATGTTTCAAATAGCCCATGAGCTACAGCAGAATAAATATTTCTAGAATCACCAACTATATTCCTTACATGCAATTTTTACGCCTCGATGCTCTGGGATGAAAGATGCTTAAAGAACGAACAAATTCTCCAAATTCAATAACCCATTATGCTTAAGATCAAACAAATCAAATAACCGCAATTGTGTCGTAAAAATGGAACAGATTCTTGTTAGCTATTGGAGGATGAGGGACAAAAATGCTTGATAAGGGTAATCTGAGGAGTTCATAGCAAAGCATCGACCCAGAAAAAGGACATTTTTATGATAACACCGATTAGATGAATTGACAGAAATTTATTTCTAATCTTAAGTTCATCTCTTAACTTTCTGCCATTGATTGAGAGAAAAACAGTTTGAACCATTATAATGTTCCTTTAGAGAACATACCACATTTCCATCTAAATCTGAATTTGAATTTGGCGGTAATTTTAGATCCTACGCTATTGTGTTGCTTTATTTATTTATTTGTTTTTTGAAATACTGGAGAACCTAAATGGTGCTGCAATCCTTTCTTGAGAAATTTTACCATGCCCTCAGTTAGGAACAATTTCCAGAAAAAGGGCAATCGTTTGATGAATAAGAATAGGACCAAATTACAAACCACACGCAAAGAAATTATGCTTGTTCTGTCGCTATCAAGAAGAGCAAGCTGAAATTCTTCCTGAAAGCACAAAATAGAGTTACTTACCATGCACAAAGCAAATTTGGTGGAAATAGATGCATGAGAATGCAAGCAAGAATGTTTTGACCTCTCGATGAAAGCACTCACCTACCAGCTTAACAACTCAAGATATGAGGATGAGGAAACCGGATAGATGTTCACGATATACTCATTGATATGCACTGTTTCAACGTTCAACCCTAATAACTCAAGATATCTCCAGTGAAAAAATTGGGAGATAAACTTGGTGGATTAGTCTAAAGTTTGTCTCTTCTCACAAAAGACAGAAAAAGAGTAAGATATCGAGTCCCTGTTCTTAAAGAAACAAAATAACAAAACATTTGGGCAGTTAATGTCTTGGATATCGACTAATATGCATGTTAACATTATTAAAGGATACAGCTAGATATATAACAGCGGCAGCAATGCCTACAAAACTAATTGTATCCTCCTTTGGGTGGTCAAGGACCCAACCGGTGAGATTTGTTATCATGCACCTTCGAGAAAGTTTGGCGATTACCTTGTGAAGAACACCATCATCGATGATGGGACGCTTAGTTTCTCATACAGTGTGTAGAGCCTCTACTTCATTCACAAGAACTATCAAATTAAATTGAGCCATTACAATTAGAATAGAATTTTCACTAGATTAACGGTCAATCTGGACACACAAATGAATCATAAAACATCATCTAGGACAAAAAACTCTAGAAGATGTTTATATCAAATAGTTATGGATTAAAGACTACTCTTGAAAAGAGTGATATACCAGCGACAATTCCCTTTTCTGAAACGACCTTATAACTTTATTAAAAGCCAGTTCAATTGTCCTTGCATTACAATTCATACAGAAGCTCACGTGCTTGCTGCCGGCTGATTCCCTTGCTTTACTCATCTGAGCTACTGAATTTGAAATGCCAGGAAATTAAACCATCTTAATGGTACTGGCTAGACAATTACATCCGTTTGCATTTATAGTATGGATAACTTACTTTCTCAGTAACCATCAGCTAAAGAAGACAGGGACTATTCCTTCATCAAACGATACATACAGCTATCCTCATAATTATGCTAATAACTTCCAAACAGATACAGTCAAAATGTATTGCCAGCTGTGCTCTATATATAGCTATTAACATTGTGCGTTCGACTTCCGACTTCCCTTGCATTCGTTCCATTTGCTTATTCTCCTTCTCCCACAAAAATGGTTAGGCCTAAGAATCCTTTCAGAAAATGGAAGGTTGTTGAGCACAGGGACAAGGTTAAATACTTCCTCTGCACTATTGACAAAACCAGAGTTCATGCTGCAACGGTTACAAAACCATACACAAAAAAGGCTGTTTATTCCGCAAAGAGATCTCTTTTTGAATCATATCCACTGTTGATAAGATATATGGGTGAACCATCCCTATATTCTTTTGCTTCAGTTGAGCAATGGCTGCAGAACATTATTGATCTAGACTCTTTGGCCTTTGCAGATTCAGGTTTGTTTTTACTTTTAAACTTTTTTCTTTATAAATTAATGTATGTTCCACTTACCTTGTTTTATTATTTATCTTTTGTCAATAGATGCAACTATCATCAGAAATCATAAATTATCAGAAGGCAACCCATGGTGCTTCATTCTATTCTGCAAAAATATCAAGAAGCAGGTTCCTATTGTCATGCCAAGAAGTTTTTTCACAGCATATACTTATAAATAATTATTCGTCTTCGTTATTCTTTATACAAGCACTTATGTACACTGTCTTTCTTTTCTCCAGAAACTCCCCCCTACGCTTTATACTATTAATGGCTTCAACGACGCACAAGTTGTTGCGTTCTATCATGGTATTGTCCAGTGGAAAATTGTCATAAAAGATGGATGCTTTGACGAGGGATGGCAATCTTTCTGCAGAGACAACCTCATTACTGAATACGATATGATCTTTTTTCGAAATAGGGGAGATCTGAGCTATGATATTCTACCTTTCTCCCATACACAAAGTCTGATTACAATGCCGTGGTCACTTCCCTTGCCATTGCTACCAAGTAAGCTATTTCTGCCAAATGAATCAGTTGCTTTTGCTCCATTGCATGCATATCATTGCTGCTGAATCTAACGCACTACTTTCCATCTATCTATTTGAGCACAGGATGCAGCGACCAGCCATCACATCACAGAACAATTACGTCATCATTAAATCCATTTATTAGCCATGATTGCACGGTTCTTAATGCTTTTTATCAGTTTTATACTCCTAGGTCTAAGTATTTCCTGGTATGTATGTATGTGCTGTTTTTCTAAGTTTTACTAATACACTTCCTTCTTCACTGATCAGATTTATTGTTTTTTCCTTGACTTTTTTTGGCTATCAGGAACTGCCAAGGTACGCTAACTATTCTTTGGAAGAGGGCAAGACTCCAACGATAATATTGCATAGTGGAAATAAGGCTTACGCCATTGGCATAAGGAAAAAAGGTTTCAGCCAGAACTGGAATCGCTTTGTTACTGATCATTCTCTCGAAGAAGGCGAAGTACTTGTTTTCCTTCCCCAATCCAGCGATTCTTTTGTTGTCACTGTGTTTAACAAGAAGGGAATCGAAAATATGTACCCCTGGCATTATAATTTTTGCATCTAGAGAACAACTTTGTCATTGTACTTTTGCTGATGCATGTTTCTTTCCTGTTAACCTTCTTCCTTCTTGAGCTATGAGCATCCAGCCATCCCACTTTTGCTTTCAATGTTCAGTGGAGTTTGAAGAATTGTTATCTTTCGCGATTTGTTTAGCTACTAATTTACACCAGTTGTTCTTCCCATCCCTTTTTATTGCATAGATGCAAAGCTATTGTCCTTGACCTTACCTGTTATTTTCCTGGATTTCAACTGACTTCATTAACAGACCCTCTTATTATCAAACTAACCTCTTATTATCAGACTAACTTATCTTTTACTGATAAGTCACTGGTTCCATTATATAATACACTCACTCCAATGCACTGCTGTGACTTAATAAAAACAGAATCCTAATGCCAATATTTATAGCCATTAATTTACAGCCCTTCGTCCTACCTTTGCATTTTGATGCTTCCGCCAAAATTTCTTTCAGCAATCTGCTTTAAAAAAAACTCGGATCCAAAAAACATTATTTCCCCATATTACGTATATATGCTTAGAGAACCAGAGTTCTCATTCATGGATCAGTCTTGGGTGGGCATTTACTGATGAGTTGCCACCGCGCGGTGCGCGGTCAATGTCTCCTAGTAAATGAATTAATATATCATTGAACTGATTCAACATACAAACAGATGAAAAAGAGACATGAATCATTGTATAATTGAATTGATTCAACATATGCAAATATAAATTTTTTCTGACCTGATGAGTGGAATCCTACTGTACGTTCGTTCTCACCGAGATCCTCATCAGAAGAAGTAGACTCTCTTTCTGAGGAAATCTCCTCTGCTTCTGAGGGAATTGAATCTTCTTCTGAGGAATTTGACATTTCTTCATAAAGATCTTCAATTACAATCTTTAGATCCACATTTCCCATATCCATCTCTTCTTGCTGAATTTGCTTTACAGAATTTACAACAGACCCACGGCAATCTTTCACCCCAATCATTTCAAGATTCGGACATTCCCCTAAGCAAGAAGGGACCTCTCCCAGGTTCCGACAGCGGTGCATAACCAACTTCTTAAGGCAGGAAAAATTACCAGAAGATGCAGTCCAGTTGCGAATCCTCAACCATGACAACTCCAAGACTCGGAGGTTAGGGAACTCCCCTTCTTTCAGTTCCCATTCTTCCCCAACAAAGGATTCCCGTAGTAATTTAAGCACTTCAAGTTTGGGCAACTTTCCAATTGCTGAAATTTCACTCCATGGCTGTTGAGTATTGAAGAGAGCCAACTTCTTCAAATTCTTTGGGAGTATAAATCCATATCCATACAAATCACGCAAATGAAGTGATTCTAATCGACTCAAACAGTCAAACACAAGAATTGTGTTGCAATTTCCAGTAGCGTTTCCTGAGGAGGGTCTCGTGCATTTTAGCCTCCGGATGCCTGGTAACTTTGTCAGTAGCTCTTGCAAGCTTTGAGATGAGGGGTCAATTGCAAGGCTTAAAGAGTCTAAATGATCTAAATCTGGGTATAGCCCATGATTTCCAGCTGGAAAAATAAAACCACCATCCCCACGTGTAGCACGTAGGTAACTCAATGTCTTAATGTTCCAAATAGTATTAGGCAGCACAATGTCATCATATGAATGTTGTACGATAAGAATTTGTAACCTTGAGAGGTTGGCTATCGCAGATGGGATGTAGTGTACTCCATTCAGCACCAGGAATCTCAAGTGAACAAGCAGTTCTACTTCCATCGGAAATAATTCATAGCAGATCAAATCCCCCAAATCCAAGACTCTAAGAAGTTTAGGAAACAAAATCTCCAAATCCTCTGCCTTTGTATCAAAAAAGAACAAGCAGCGTAAATTGGGAAAAAATAGCATTAACTCCCACATCTTCAATTCCCTTGTACAGTGAACACTAATTCTGTAGGGGTTCCTTGGTCCAGCAAGACAAAAAAGGTCTTTCCGACTATGAATAGCATGTAGAAAACCTTGTTCCTTGGCTTTTTTCACACAAAACTCATGTACCAAATCATGAAGCCTGCAGGTTTTGGCACCACTCATACTTCTTTGTTCGGTAACCATTACTAAACTTCTATCAATTAGAGCCATCAAGCAGGCATAAGCTGCTTCCTCTGAGCTCTTTCCATTTGTCTGTTGCACAAATCCTTCAGAGATCCAAAGCCATAGCAACCTTCGGACATTAAAAACCATATCTTCTGGAAGTGCACCAAAGTATAGAAGGCATGGCTTCAAATAATCAGGTAACTGTCGATAGCTCAGTTCAAGTGTCTTCATGCAGAAATCATTCTCAAGGATGCTAGAACATAGACTTTTTGCAAGTTCTTCCCAGCTATCTTGTTCAGTAGTAGCAAGAATTCCAGAAACAAGGACAACTGCGAGGGGTAAGCCCCTGCAAGCTTTTGCTATCTGAAATCCAACTTCACTTAGTTCTGGAGGACAACTTTCTTTGGCAAATAGCTTTTTCTGCAACAATGTCCAACTCTCTGCATCACTAAGCTGCCGGAGATGATAAGGCAAGCTATCAGGTTTGAATTGTGAAGACAACTTCTGAAATCTGCTGGTGAATAGAATCCTGCTTCCGTTGACATCATTCGGCAACAATTTTTCCAACAAATTCCATGCCTCAACGCCCCACAAGTCGTCCAAAACAAGGAGATACCTAGTTTTCAGCAAAACCTGCCTTAGCTCCAGGGCCAAATCATTTTCATCCTTCTTAAGATATTCATCAAGACTCTTGGAAGAAATATTGCACAAAAGCTGAACTAATAAACTGCGCGTGCTATACGTCTGAGAAACACAACACCGGCCACGAACATGGAAACGCGACTTAACTAAAGGAGCAGTATAAACTCTATTGGCTAGTGTGGTCTTACCAAGCCCGGCCATACCCACGATGGGGACAACTTCCAACTGCTTTGATCCTCTTGTAAGTCGATGAGTGATAGTTTCCACCGCGTCATCAAGACCCACCAGATCTTCATTGTGTATGGTTGCAGTAAGTGGTGATGGTATGTGAATGGAAGTCTTGTTAACTCTCTGGGTTTGACCATTATGGATTTCTAGGGCCTCAATCTTCAGAAGTTTGATATCTCTAGCAACAGCATCCAAAGAATCTTCATATTTATCACCAACAAGTGCCGAGTCAATCAGTAACTCTGCCTTGTATGCAGCCTCCATAACATGACTCCAGAAGGCTTGGAGTTTTCCATTCTGATAGCGCTGCTCCTTGATGTTCTCCAGGAAAGGTCTTAAGAATTCGAGATCTTTCTGGACCATTTGGATTCTATCCAAGAGGAAAACAATTGAACCATCAGCTTCATGACACCTCGCTAGTTGCTTGAGATTTTCTAGGAAAAAATCCATACAGCCCAACTCATTGCATCTAGGATAATTAAATGATGAATATGGTGATGTTAGTGGATAATTGTGTGCAATCTCTGCCATCATATACTCGAGAACTTTGTGCAAATGAAACAGCCCAAGATCTGTTTCTTTGGGCATGGGCAAGCTTTCTTTGATTTCATTGACAGAAAGGGACAAGATCATAATTCCTGCATCACAGACTGCAAGTTCAATAAAGTCCTTCATTTCATCACCTAGTTTCTCCTCTGTTTTAGCAACGGCTTTCAGGTACCTTACTCCCTGATAGAGTTTTAGCATTTGATTTGGAACCTGAGAACTGGCAGAAGAACCTAGTAGATCCACAAGATGATCATGGAGAGAGTCAATAAATGGGACTACCATTGGACACTTATTCCCCTCAAGTGCTAGAGCATATGATGACCTTGATTGTTTCTTTGAAGCTGTCAGGACATGTATGCAAGTTTCTAGGATTTGAGGATCAAGAGGATTTACCTTCTTGTGTATCAGCTCAAGAATTTCATATATATTTTGTGGGAACACAAAGAAATTAGCTCTTTCAGATAGAGATACAGTAATCAGGAGCGCAGGCACAGCTGCCACGGAAGTCAAGAGATCTGTCAATTGTGTACACGCTACACCCCGCATTGCGGCAAAGCCAATGAGATTCGATGGAAGCAATAGCTTCTCTCTAATGGTATTCAATATCTCCTGCTGTTCATCGTTGAATTCACTGTCCAGAGTCACTAACAGGACATCAATAAGCTTCATGAGTAGCTGTGGATCTCCCGGTGAGTAACAATCGAAGACGCTGGTGCATAATTTTACGACATCTGTCTCAAGAAACAATGCGATATTTTGCTTGGATCTGGTTACTGCCAAATTTAAGATGTTGATATTTGACCCACGAGAATGTTTGTATTGAAGTAATGCAGACCCAAGATCATGAATCATGCTGATAGCCGCATTTTGAATTCTGAAACAGATAATATTACGTCTCAAACTTTCAGATATAATATTACCCCTGTCCTCCTGATCATGCTTCAAAAGATCTTCACGGTTCCTCCTCCTCCGACACTTTCTTACATACAGAAAAAAGGTTTTCAATACTATTACTGTCTTCTTCAGATAGAGAGAATCGATCATCGTCCTACCGACCTCGGCTAGAATATCTAAAGCAAGATCAAAGCAACTAGTGCCAGTGCTGGAGGAGATGTGGCGCGAGTGCAGATAATCATATAAAGCAAAATCAAAGCAACTAGTGCTAGTGCTGGAGGGCTGGGGAAAACGATGAAAATAAATGGCCCTAGTAGTGCTGGAGGCCGACTGCAGATAATGACGTAAATCACAATCAAAGCGCTTAGCGATGCTGCTGGAGGGGATCTCCATTATGGAATCTTGTTTTCACTCTGATATCAGGGCTTCTATCTGGTTTAGCTACTGAATAATAGCCAACAAACAACAGGCTGGACTCTCTTCCTCCTTCTTCTCTCTTTTTTTTTTTTTTTTTTGGCGTAAATATTGTAAGACGCAATCTTGTTGGCAGCACACACTCTCTGCGACTTCAGTAGTGCCAAACAAAGACCAGAAACAAGCTCAAGAGAGAAGTTATCGTTTTTGCCCTTTGAAAATAAAGTATTGACCAATCTGGTCCTTTATTGGTGGACACGCATGCGCCATTTTTTTTAACGACCAAATTGAATCACGTGCAATGGTTTCTACATTAATTTCGAGCTTATGGTTTCAAGTTTCTAAATAAATTGTCTAATTTGAATCACAATATGTAAATCAAGTAGAGTAGCATAAAGAATCTTCTTGCTATAAAATTGCTGCTAGCTTTAGCTCTAATTAAATGTTTATAGAGCTACAGCTTATTTAAAAAATGTAGAATGCAACTCAAGAAAGTGACTTTGTGCTTCAAAAAGAAAATCATGTTCCTTTTTGTATGAATTGTATTGTTTCCTAAGAACACTTAAAAATGTCGAGGCAATTTTCAAATTGTTACATAGGTTTTGTTCCTTTTACCCCTTTTTTAGTTAAAAATAATATTCTTAAGAGCAGTAATAACTAAATCAACTATTGTACTGTAAACTACTCTCTCCGTTCTTAGTTAAAATCTCCAAACAGTGTCTCTTTTATTTGTCATTTTATTTTATCATGAAAACATTTATAAAATTCTTTTCAAATTTACCCTTATTCAAACTATCAACTTTCCTTAATTAGGAGAGAGTAAATTACATAAATTAATTATAGAGAAATATGAGTGAATAGAAAAATAAAAAGTAGTCTTAACAAATTAGTTAAAATTTTTATTGAATTTTTTTCCGGAGCAGAGGGAGTATATAGATATATCTAACCATTCACGTGAGAAATGGTGCAGTAGCAAATATATAGAAAAGTGTGACCACAGTTTCCCAGAAATTTCTGTTATGGCAAAATGGAGACAACTTACTGGGGTATCTCATGGGGGAATCACTTTGTCGAGGAGAAAGTAGTTATCATATCCGTCCCTCATCTTTAGTGCTAATTGTTTTTGACAGCTTTGGCAGGAATTTTGAGGAAATTTATGAGTTGAACATGGTGCTTCAATTAGAATGTATAGCAGAAGGACAGCCAATTTTCTCACCTTAGTTTTGTAAAAGTATTTTATAAATGACCAAACTAACAGTATTTTAGGAGTAACAAGTTAGAAAGCTTGCTACATGGCAGTTGATTCTTCTACAAAGATTTGGATCACCTTTAGCAAAGCAAGATATATGTGCTTGAACCATGCACATTTATGCATTATCACATTATTATTGTTAACTGTTTTATTATAATTGATTTTGTAGTTGTTATAACTATTTTTATATTTATTTTTAGTTTTATCTATTTAACGATTGTATTTTTATTCTAGCAGAATAACAATTTTAAGATGATTCAAATCAAGATGGAGTTCAACTTAGAAGTTCCTACTATCAATTCAAATTACTTTTTCAAATCAATGGAGTTCACTTCAACTGCTCAAAAGAAGATCACAAACAATAAGACACATGAAGCGAAAAAGAAAGTTCATGAAGAAATAGTCAACAGGAAGTTGTTGAATTCCATTGCTAGTATTGTAATTACTTTTATGGTTTCTATAAAACTTCCTACCCTGCTACCAAAAAAGTTTTGGAATGCTTTACAAGTTAGAAAATGCAGCGTTAGAGAAGTAGATACAAAGGAGATCAATTTGCTGAAAAATTACAAACTTACTGCTATACTATACAAGTTGCCACCATGCATTCTAGAAAAAATTTCAAAGGTGCCTTGTTAACAAGTAAAAAATGAATTCCTATCTCTTCCAAAAGTAATCTACTTACATACAAAAGGCCAAAATGTTGAAAATAAAACCCAAGTAAAACTAACTAAAGGAAAAGAAAGAAATTATTACACAAAGAAGGGTAAGCAACTTAAAATTGGCTCTTGTCAAATTCCTAGGGATAGCTTGGTCTATTAAATAGTTTATGTATAACCAAATTAACTTGAACAAATTTGGTTTATGTGATATGATCATGTTATTGGAGTCTTTCATTTGATAAAAGAAATTCATACTAGTTGTATGCTCCTAAATTATGCTAGCATGCAGGTTTTACTCCATATTAGACTTCTCAAAATGATGGTCATGATCAATTTGATTATTTACTTGAATTCAATTGTAATATATGTATAGTCATTTGCGTGTCATAAAGTTATGACATATAGTGGGAATCCATAATTATTTCTTCACTGATAAGATATGCATGCAAATTGATCTTTGACTGAGTTTAGTTTAGCTCAAGATAGTGGAAGTCCATGTGGTGCTTCCTTTTTCTTTTTCCATTTTTTTTTTTTTGACAACTTTAGGCCGAAACTTGAGGAAGTCTATGAGCTGCACGTGCTGGTTCAATTAGCGTAAATAGCAAAAGCACAGCCAATTTTCTCACTTTCTTTATTTCTTCAATCCTTTTTCTCTATTTTTACTACTTATTGGACCAGAAAACCTTAGCCACAAAAAGATTCTCCGTGATGCCACACAAATTCTGAATTGCATTTTATGTGCTGTAAACAAACTCTGCCAAACTTCAAATCTCCTAAAATTAGAAGTTCTAGGTGTAAATCCTCTTATCCTCTTCGCACTTCTTTCATTCCATCGTTTTACTGCTAGGAAAAAAATTGAAAAAAAACTTCAAATCGTTACCTATTTGGTTACAATTTAAAAACCTGATTGGATTGCTATTTTCTAAAGTTTTTGTATAAGAATATACTATAGCGATTTGATGTTTGTGAGGTAAAAAGTTGACTAGAAAATGTGTTCATGAAAAATATAAAAAATTTTTAAAGAATAATACCAATCCAAACATGCCCAAGTCCTCTATCATAGCACTTTTGTCTATTTTATTCTTCTTCTTAGGCTGAGGAAGTTACGTTGAACTTTGGAAAAAAAAAATAGCAGTTTCGTATTAAGATTGTTATTATTGTTATTATTTTGAGTCAGTTGATTCTAAGGTCAAAGTGTATTAATTTTTTTTTTTAAATCCTTTCTATAAAAGCTAATTTCTCTTCTCTTTTTGTTGTTAGCGGTTGTTGCAACTCTTAATCTTGTGTTCCAATTAACAATTTAAAGGCTTGTTCTCCAAATCTTGGGATTTTTGTGAGATTTACAGAATGCATCTTTTTGAGGTATTTTTCATGACCTATTCAATAAATTTTGGCTTTTCCTTATTTTCTTTCCTACAGTAGACTTTACATAGTCTTTTTATTTTCCTTGTTACTTTTGCTTAAGACTAGCAACTTGCACTTGCTTAACAAGCATAGATAGGAGGGCTTCAACATCCAAGAAAACTAATATCCAGCTTACCTGATAGGTTGAAAATGTCAATAATGGTTAGGTGATGGAAATTGGATTTGCATTTGGAAATAAGCCTGCAATTTGTTTTTGCAATATTATTATGGTGGACATCAGGACCATATCATAAGACATTCTAAATAAGTAATTGCTTTACTCTCTCTCATCAATTATATGGCAAGTTGTTATGTAGGACAAATCACCACACATAAGACGCATAGACAAATACGAATCAGGTGAAGTTATAGTCAGGTCGTGCGTTAGCCTTCTACAAATAATGCTTAGTAGTTAGCTCCACTTGGCCTGTCTTCTTCAATTGCATACTAGTACAAATGATATATATATATAGGATTAACTTTTTATGAACTGACAGCATAACGATTTTTTTTTACACTATAGTTTTAGATTCATGCTACATGTGCATGATTTAAATTTCAAATTCAAATTTTTTTTATGTGATATAATTCAAATCTAATAATGTAAAAAAATTATAGACTAACAATGTTAAAAAAATTATCCATATATATATATATATATATATATGAAAACTATATATGACGAATTGTACAATGCTTTATACCACAAGCATTTAATTGTTATACACGCCCACTTTATTGGGCCAATTCAAATTTCAAAAACCCAGCCCACAAAGTATGTTAAGGCCCATTTGGGTAAATATTTTGTTAGCCCTCCAGGCCTCCATTATAAATAGTTAAAGTACAATGTTAATTGTTTTAGGGATAATTTCAAGGTTGCTGACATTATCATTAGCCTCCCCTAAAGTTTTGAAAATCTCACATGCCTCCCTTATTTGGTAATTTTGTGTACCATGTCAGCCAATTCAAAAAAAAAAGAGAGAGTCAAAAAATGATTTCTGGAGAGAGAGTAATATATCGTACCAAAACTGCCCTTTATATTTATTGCAAAATGTAGTTGATATGTAATAGTTGGCAGCGACAGAAGCATGTCCACCATGACCAACGGATTCTCAAGCAAATTGTAAAACTCATTGGCTCATTGGCTGAAGCTGAGATACATGACTTCCAGCAAAAGTGTAATAGATATAGGTTGGAGTTCAGTTCTCTTTTCTTTTTCTTTTTTTTAGGACAAAAAAATTGCTATTTTTCCATTAGATTTTGAAGTAACCATTTTTAACAAAAGACTAGCAGCTAGAAGTAGCCAAAGACAAGCTGTATGTGACCAGACATAAACTGCATCACTAACTACATGAGAGTTTACTGATCAAAATCCCAAACTGAGCTAAGAATCCATTTGCAAAGATGAATATTCAAAAGAGTTTCCGCTAAAATGCAAGTAAGAAGATGAATGATCAACTTGCTAAGGATGTGCACCTCTATATCTGAAGCTTAGAGCTTGAGTCATGCTCCAATCTAATAAGAAAAGGGGACACTCAGAGAACAAATGGTCAATGATCTCAGTACCAGAGCCCATGCAATAATTTGAGAAGTAAGCTTATCAATAATGAGTTGCATTTATTTTGCAATCAGTTTAGAGAATAGTAAACGAAATCTTAAACATCTGACTAGAAGACATCCTTTTGCTATTTTATCAAAATTACAGTATTAACTCCCTGCAAAGATAGAAGAATCATACCTGAAAACTTCACACTTCTGCAGTTTTCATTGCAATCTAAACAATTGAGATAAATCAGAAAACTCCAGTCAGATATACCAAATTTATCATCACTCTCGGGATGATAGTCGGCAAAGATCATACTTCAGTAGTTAATAATAACAAGTATGTAGAAACAGGGACTTTTTTCATTCTTGGGGGGAAAGGAAAACTAACCAGAGAACCATCGAAATTCAGATAAAGCTGGTTATGAAAATACCTTTGCAATTCCAAGGAATAAACACAGAAGAAAAGTTTAAAATTCGCATATCCTCCAAATATTCCCAGTTAACAATAATTTGAAAAGTGAAATATTAAGCTAAATCTTGAAGAATCCTCCGGTAGTACAAGAGGAAAACAATAATAATCATCATAGCAGAATTCTTCATCTAGTAGTTTTGACAGACCATAATTTAAGCCCATGGAATACTTCATATATGTTTAAATCCAGAATTCATCATCTAGCAGTTATTAGACTCCACCATTGAAGTTCATAAACTACTTAATATATCTTCAATTCCAGCGTTGAACAACATGCATAACCTACACAATTTTTACTGCAATCCAACTACACAAAACACCATCTAGCTATAGGAGGTGAAGTTAGGTGGTGAGGATTGCGAGGCCTAATACAATTTTAGCGGCTTGAGCAAAAACATTTAGTGGGAGTGACAGACATAGGATTTTAAGTTTGAGGGGGCGAAGAGTCAAGTAAAAAATAATTAAAAATCATAACAAATGAAGCATGCTAAAAATATATTCAATAAATAACTAGCAAATGAATATATTTTTAATAATCAAAGACATCACATAAAGCAAAACATGAAAATTTACATGAAATTTAATTTTATCTTTAGGAAGACTGGATATTTGAGATGAATTGAGTGTTTTTACTTCTATGATTCTTTTCTAATTCAAGTATAAATATAATTCTAGTCATGGTTAAATTTCCTTCAATTTTTTATTTTTTTATTTGTGTAATGTTTTCCTAATTTTAAGTAATAAAAAGACTGCTCGATTAACAGGTGCCTATTTGGCACTCTAAAAGAGAGAGACTCAGTTGTTAATTTTTCAAAAAAGTGTAGTTAATTCAGAAAAGTATCATAATAATTCAGAGGCGCAATAAAATGTGAATGTGTGTGTTTACATAATAATTTAGGTGTGATTTAAGCATCTACAGGTGCCCACTAATGGGCACTTGTTAAAAGAATGCATAAAAATAAAAAGTAAGAGTTTGTTTATTTTATGAACTTATATAAAGAGAAATCAGTGTTTCGTTGAAATAATATATGAAACTTATCTTAAAAACCTTAAAGTGGTAATAATGGTACATCACAAGAAACTAAAGTTGATTTATTGTAGGTTACTTTTTAATATTAGAAAAGTAAAGTTATTATGGGATACTTTTGAAGGAGTAATTAAAGAAAATAAACAACGTAACTAGTGATAAACATGGTTGAGGGAACAAAGTAATACGGTTTTAATTAAAAACTAATACTATATGAGAAATGTTTAGAAAGTTTCGGGGGACGACTGCCCCTACCCGCCCCCCTCTGTGTCCATCATTGTTTACTGGGTAGGATGAATTACAATTTTTTCACACTCACACCAGTAACATAAAAATGGAAGGAAAAAAAAGCCTCTTATCATATTTTACTAACTCATGAAAATGACATGTACATCTACACCAAATTTCCAGCATCAAGTTCTCAAATTACAGCCCTAAAGCAAAGTTTAATACCTACCGCATACATAATATCACTTCTATAAAGCAAAATATTATTGGGTAGGACATCTACTATGTTTTTTGTTCACTTGCAGCAGGAGTAGACTTGCTCACTTTTATACCATTCTGTCACATGTTCACATCAGGTTTTTCATGATCAGTACATTAAAAAGCAAACCTCAGCCAAACATGATCACAATCATATGACATACTTTATGACAATAGTGATCATCAATGTGATCACTTTCAGACCATTCTTTCACATGTTCACATCAGGTTTTCCATGATCAATACATTAAAAAACAAAGCTCAGCCAAACATGATCATAGTCATACGGCTTACTATATGACAATAGCGATCATCAGTGTGTATTATATGTACTTTTTGGATAAATTGTTATACTGCATTAGAAAGCACATGAGATGATTACTGTAGAGAAAGCAAAATTCAATTGTTACCTGAGTTGTTGTTAAACAGCGACACCGATTGAAGGAGAACTTTGCTCTCCGTAAAATTCTTCCTCAAACCTTGCTTGGTATGGCCACAACTCCTTCTACAAATCAAATAACCTCTCATCTTACATAACAAAATCCTTAAATGATAGATTACTCTTACTGTTTGATTGATTGACATGAGTGTCAGGGCAAAAAAAAAAAAAATGCACCGTTGGAGGGAAGCAATTGGCGAAATTTTCCTTATCATTATCGCTAATTTTTTCGTTCTCTGCTTTCATCGTAATTATGTCCTAAGAATCTGATTAGCAAGTGATTAAGTTAGCAGCACTAACAACTGAGGATATAACAGTCATTTTGCCATATATTAGGTCAGCAATGGGTCCCAATTGTATACTAGGGGAAGCATGTGAGATTTCTAATACTTCAGGGGAGGCAAGTGATAATGTCAGTAACCCCAAGGGAGGTTTTTATCCCATTGTTTTATTCTGAACTCCCATAAGACAATTTAATGTAAAACCCAGAGCCCACCTTCCCAACCCAACCCCTCCCCAAACCCGCCCAATGATATAGGGAACAGTTAGGAAATTCTCTTATTGTTCAAAAATATCCACAAAATACCTTTGTAATTCAAACCGATCTGGAAATTGACCAACTACCTTTTAAGTTATTTGCAAATATAGTACACATGACTAGAAAAAATTAATATTTTGTCCTAATTTTTTTTTCTTTCATTACTCTTTCCTTACTTTTCTTTCTTTCATTTTAGGCATTTCTAAAATTTTTTAAGAATTATTTCCTTATCCCCATCCCTTCCCTCCAACATCATCCCTATCACCCCTGCAACAAGTTACCACTACTGCCTCGTACTCTTCCTCCTTTTCTTCTCTTCTTGGGAGTAAATTGTTTCCCCTAGATAGAGAGGGTAGCAGGACACATAGGGAATAAAGGGGCAGCGGGAATAGAGGTTGGGAGGCGAGAGATATGGAAAGAACTGGAAAAGAGAAGGAAAAGAGAGAGCTGGGTAGTGTTATGGAGGGAAGAAGGTGGTGATTGGTAGAGAAAGAGGGAGGAATGGTGGGGAGAGACAGAGGGCAACAGAGTGGATGGCACGGGAATAGATTGGCAAGGATGAAGGGGAACGGTGGTAGTGGAAAGAAAAGGGGAAAAAATGAATAAAAAAGGGAATAAAATAGTGGAAATAGATTTTTTCTGAAAAAAGGAAAGACGATATTAATACTAAAATAAAATATAATCTGGTAAATAAATGATGATATGACCTGCTACCTGTGACGTAGTAGGTCATAAATCACTGGTAGCAAGTCATAAATCAGCATTCCACATCAATTTAAATCACGAAGGGATCTTCTGGATATTTTTAAATGATAAGGTGCATTTTTTACTTTCAACAATACAACAAGTGGGTTTTCTAGATTTTATCTTATAAGTTATGGATAACTTTTTTATACACCATCAGTGTATAACATTGTTTATTCTAGTAAGTTTAGATTATATCACATAATTTAAATAGATATTATTGGGTGTATCCCAAAAAGGTCTAAATCCATATTAAATACTCATCCCCTCCAAATTAGATTTAGGTTTGAAATCCCAATGGGTTTTGGGTATTTTTTTCACCCTCTACATACATCCAAAGTTGTTAGTATAAAAAAATCACTACACTGCGAGTGTATAAAAATTTCATTTATAGGTTATTACCCTTGTGCCGAAATTATTCTCTCTAGAATCTAAAAACTGATTTAAGTATTGAAGGCTCTTTTCATGGATAAAAGCCCATTATTTATTTGGATTTATACTAAGTTTTGGACACCTGTTTCAGGAATCAGGGCATATTCATTGAAATTAGTATATTATCAAGGAAGTTAAATATTAATGCTCCATCTAGACTAAGAACTCTAACTGTTATACATTGACTGCTCCAGCAAGAATTTTATCTGTCATTTCAAAAATGCTCAACTTTTAACATTAACATTTGGCCCTTCTCTAGAAACGATGATTTAGCAACCAGGATTGGTACCTAGCACTCATCATACCAATCATGATAATCCATACAAAGATAATTCTATTGCATCTTAGTGTCTCTCAAACTGCTCAGTACGACATGCTAATAGATCTGGAGGCAAGCAAGAGTGGATTTTGGTCCTCGACGACAAAAGCTGCGATACATCTGTTTAGGCGGCAAGTGGAAGTGCCCATGGCATGATTGTTAATCAATGGATAGAGAATCAAAGAGAACACTTGAGAACCATAGAAGGAAAAATTCTCACAGGACTAAGCAGTAGAGGCATAACAGCCCAAATAGGAGAGCTACAGGTTCAGTTAAGGAGCCTCCGCATGCTATAAGTCAGCAAAGTGCGGAACAGGAGGTAATTCATCCGAGTCTACTGAGCATGAACCAAGTAGGTCTACTACCACTTGTCCTTGTAAGAGATCTCCCGCGGATGCTGTCTCTATAAGTTGAGAATATCCGAGGAATTTTCACGATAAGCCCACTCAAGAGAAGGATCTCAAGATGCAATTGACGAGCTACGAGTTTGAATGGACAAGATAGATGATAAGGAAGAGGGAGAACTACAGTACAATTACTCCATGCCTTTTACAGATGAAATCATGTTGGAGTCTCCCCCAAGGCAATGGCAGACTCCTCATTTGATTCCTATAATGGTACCACAGATCCATTGGAACATTTAGATACATATCACTCCAAGATGTGGCTCCAAGAAGGTAATAAACATGGTTCAAAGTTGCAGTCGTAGTTGCAATCACGGCCATCATCATTCCACAACGTAACAGTTTCTATGAGATGCATATTTTAAAGCATCTAGTATTCTACAAATTTTGAAAGGTTATGAAACATATAGAAAAACGATATTAAACAAAATAACAAAAAGAAAGTCCATAATAACCTTGAAGTGGGTGAAATTGTAAAAATATCTAGTAAATCACAAAATTAACCATAAGTTGGGCCATATTTTATCGTCAGCAACAAGTAGGAGTCCGTACTTTTGGAGCTTCCAAATGTCTTTCAACCCTAAAGCTGCAATCATTGGAAAAGCACAAAGGAGTTTAAGTCAAAGCTTAACTCCTAAAATAGCAATTATCTTTGCTGATCTAAGTTTATTTATGACTTTTTTATCTAAATTATTATTAGAATATTGATGACAAAGTAACGTATGGTTGGCATAGGAGAACCAAAAAAGTAGGAAGATTTAAGTGCAAAAGAATTATTAAGATGGACAATTTAATTTGTCAATTTCTACTTTTTTCTTCCAAAGTTTTTTAGAACAAATATTGTTACATAATGAGGGTAATATTGCCATTTTGTATGCTGCTATGCTATTTTTTTTCTTCATCTCATTGATGTAGGAGGCAAGTGAAATTTTTAAAACTACAGGAGTACTAAATGATATTACTTGCAACTTCGGGTTGGAGTTCTTGAGTAGCTTTAGCAATTGAAAACTTTTGAAACTCAAACTGATGAATGAACAAATGAGTGATTGGTTCTGATTTTATCAATTCAAACTTCTGAATTGCTAGTTCAATTATTTTAAGGTAAAATTTTGATGTGCAAGAAACTATTACAAAAATTAAAACCTCTTATAGTTTAGAACTCCTAAAAAAAGTTGGAATTCGTAACTGGTCCAAAAAAAAGTTCATTATCACTCCTTGAAGAAAAAAGTCATATGAATTAAACAAAAAGTTGTCTAACCGAATGTAACCCCATCCCCATCAACTTCCGTAAGAGCTTTGAGGTTTTAAACCTCTAATTAAAGTTGGATATCTGAATATACTAATGAGGAAAATAGATGTAAAATTAGGATAGGTTGGAAAAAAATCATTCAGCGCTTCGTGTCAAATGGTTGCAAGATGAGGTTTTGTTCTACTATTGGTCATTACGATAATTACATCTTCAACTTGCTATCATTTTGTGGACATATCTTATTTTTTATGCCACCAAGAGGGATAATGCCAAAATGGGATCCATCGTGTTAACTATAGTGGATTGTAGTCTGAAGCTCCAGTTCAATTTGTAGCAGTATTAATAGTTAATTATTCAATTTTTGAGTTATGTTGTGTGAGATTTGAGTTTTCTTTAGGAGATAAGATAGAGTGTAAAGTTCTGTAATTAAGACAGAGGAGCAAACTGAAAAGAAAAAGAACTTTAAGGGTGCAAAATGGAAATAAACCCTTTAAACGCACTTCTCAAATGTTATTTTTTTTAAGAACTTCTAGATTTTAAGGATTTCAAAATCATTGAAATAAATCATAAAATTTTAATGTTGAGTGATTTGGCAATAATTAGAAGTCTTGTGCTTGAGGTCTAAGTCAATTATATGTGCTATATAGAGGAAAGCTAGTATATATAGCCTAGCAAGCAAAGGATGCTTTGTTATAAATTTTATTGTCACTCTATCTATTTGATTGATACATATCTTATTTAATAATAAATGAGAATTCAAATTTTAAAATCTCGCTCTTAATCAGACTCTTGTCACTTCAGGAAATTGTGTATAAAAGTTTAACATGCAATGTATAACAGAAAACCTCACGTTATATAACCGAGACAAGACTTGATAAAGCAATAATTATACTTTCTAACGTTCTAATATTTGTCTATCCATGAAAACTCTGTGAGTTTGTAGACTGGTCTATACATATGTATGTAAAGTAATATGTAAACACCAAAATTATCGCTAAAACTTTAATTCTCCAAAATTTTATTTTCTTTTTAATAATTTTGCTTTTTATATATAATATCCTATCGTGTTCAATTTTCAGCTTTCTTCTATTGAGCATAAAACGGAGGAAAAGGACCAAAAAAAGTCACAGAAACAAAAATATACAAAATATAGAAAAATATAAAAACAAAAACTTTACAAGAAAGTGGAAGAAAAAATAGACCCAACAAACCAAAGCCGAAAGTCAGAAAAGCAAATATGAAAGAAAAGCCCAAACAAAGAAAAAAAAGAATCAAAAACAAAACTGATGAACTGATATTTTACAGCCATTGGGAGGAAAGAAATATTCGTGCAATGCTTTCTGCGTCCACTTTAATAGCTTATGGTTTTCTCTATTATCTAAATCTTCTTGTATTACTAGGGGTTGTGACCCACGCAATGCGTGGGATTAGAGTGCCTATGTGTATGATAATTAAAAAAATACAGAAAATAATCTAAACACAAAGAGGTCTCATATCCTATAAAAAGAGCCAAAAAAGTGAAGGTTAAAATTTGATATATTTCATAAAACCAAAACAATTATAACATTCATATAACAACCATCTTGATATCGCTTTCTTGAATTCTTGAAGCTGAATTAGATGAATTAGAAGAATTAGTTGAATTCTTAAAGTTGACAAGATTAGGGAAGAAGCTATGACCTTCCTCTTTCCCAATGGCGTTAGCTAGCTTCAAGAAGCCATTTGGTGTGAATTCAACTACACCATCTAGGCTTACGTTCATGGACCGAAATCCACTATAGGAGATACTAAGGTCCTCCGAAAATGCAAAGTTAGACAGAGTAGAAACCACAAGTAGTATTAGCTTGATCAGAAGCAACGTGGCTAACCACTGGCTGAATTAACTTGGATTTCCCTTTAGAACTTGATAACCCATTTAAGCTTTTCCTTTGCTTGTCACTAAGATATCAACAATATAATTGAATCTAGCAATAGAGCTGGAAAAGAGATTCTAATTTCTGGGCCTAGCAGATATTGAAATTATTGGATGATTGCTCTATTGACCAAGTTTAGCTACATTAAAAAACTTATCAATTCTTCCAGTAACTATCGTCAATCCATCCAAAAACATTCATTGGAATTAAATTCAGAAATTGTCAGTGGCTTTTCTACTGGACAGTCTCTATTGCCACGCTCATTATCTCAGCATATCAGTATACAGATGATAACATTAATCTTGTTGTCCTATCTATTTTTCCAGTCAAAAATTAGCAAAAATTGCTTAAAATTTGTTTCCAGTACGTTCATCTAGCTGTCTATTTGAGTAACCAAGGTTAGACTCATTGTTCCTCTGTTTTCTCTTAATGTAAGTTTGATGATATTTTTCTAGTTGCAACTCTTTTTTCTTGGTAACAAAGAAGTATCCTTTTATGTGGCCTTTACACCGTGAAGCTGTTTTTGATCGGCCAATTTGCCAACGGAGTTTACAGTACTAAATATATCTATCAATCATCAATAAAATCCATCAAAATGGCAAACACAATCTTTTGCACTCCAATATATTATTGTAAGTAATCCATGAAAGCAAATATTTACATAACCCAAATCATCCAAGAAATACATACGTATTAAACACACTTACCATGACAAATACATAATTCACTTCAAAAATTCTAGGGATACCAAATATCACAATACCATGTTTTCATATTTTAAACAATTGTAAATAAAAGTGTACTAATAGATACCTTAATCGGCAAATTTGCAGCATGTTCAATGATAATTTCAACATATTTATCAAATCATTTGAATCCAAATCAAGAACTGAATTAGTTTTCTTTGAATTAGAAAACTAACCAAACCAAAAATTGGACCAAATGCTATTTCTTAAATTACAAATTACAGAATAGTCAACCAAAAGTACAAGAAATTGCTCACCTCAGTTCCAATTGAAAGCCATACAAATGCCAAACTGAACTGATTTTTTTTTAATAGCAAAAAATTAGTAACTGTTAGCGACCAAGTAGTTTGCTCATAGTAACTTAAGAAGAGCAAGAGTTTGTGTTAAAACATCACGAAGTAACCGCCCAAACGTGGAGCAATGTAGTGATTGCCATTCAATGCAAGATTCAATTAAGATTAGCCATCCAACTACTCTACTGTTATACATGGTTATTATTTTGCCTTGTACTCTAAACCCAAGAAGTAGAAAAGGGCATGAAGTTAAATTCAATAGGCATTACAACACTACTGAATAGTACTATTTGCAATTCATGCATCATTAAATATAACTAAAATAACTATTTTACCTCAAAACAGTCAGAAGAAAAAGGAGCCAGCAACTCCTTTTTATATAGTATAAGGAAACAAGTTACATGGTTCTAACTTTATCAGTTCCAACATCTAGATCACCAGTTCAATTATCTCAATGCAATTTTGAGCTTCGAAAAATTTTGATGTGTTAGAAATTATTACGAAAATTAAAAGTTCGTAGAGTTTAGGACTCGAAAAGAAAGTTAGAAATTCTTAAGTAGTTCAAAAAGAATAAAAAGTTCTTTATCACTCCTTGAAGAGAAAAATCATATAAGTTAAGCAAAAATTTGTCTAATCCAACGTAACCCAGCTTCAATTTCCACAACAGCCTTGAGGTTTTAAACCTGTAATTAAAATTGTATATTTGAATTACTACTAAGCAAGATAGATATAAAATTAAGATAGGTTGGAAAAAGACAAGCAATGATGATTCATGTGGTAAATGGTGCACGAGAAGAGGGTTTGTTGTATTGATGGTCATTACTCCAAGAAAGGGAGAATGCCAAAATGGATCGGTGGCGTTAAAAATTGTGGTGGCATTGACGGATGATTATGAGGTTTTTTATTCAATTTCAATCATGTCCTCTAAGCTTTAGAGTCTCCTTTAAAGGACAAGATGGGGCGTAAAATTTTGTAATTAAGACTTTGAGGAGCAAAATGAAAACAGAAAGAACTTCAAGGGTGCAAAGTTGAATAAACCCTTTAATTACACTACTCAAAGACTTTTTTTTTAAGGAACTCTAAAATTCTATGGCTTTCAAAGCGTAGAAAAGCAATCCTAGAAGTTCAATGTCAAATGATTTGATAATTTGGATTCTTGGCCTTGAGGTCTAGTCAATTATACAAGCTATGTAGAGCAATGCTAATGTACACAGTCAAAACGAGACTTGATAAAATAATTAAATAGCTCCTAAAATAATTAATTATGTTTTGTGATGCTTCAATAGTGGTCCATTTACGAAGACTATATAAGTTTGTAAACCGCGTCAATAATTGCGTATGTAAATTAATACGTAAACACTAAAATTTTCATTTTTAATTTTGTATGATGTTCGATTTTGTTAATTTTGTAGGTTTCTTTTATTGAACATAAAAAAGGGAAAAATGAAAATTAACGACAAGAAAGTCATAGAAACTAAAATATAGAAACTAAAAAATAAAAATCAATAGACACCAAAAGTAGTAACAAACCCAATAAATGAAAGCCCAAAATCAGACATTGAAAAATGAAAGAAAAGCCCAATCAAAGAAAGAAAGTCGACAACCCAAAGAAGGAAACCATATTTGGATTACAGCCATTAGGAAGGAAGAAAGAGAGTGACAGTTTTCACCTGGCATTCTGCCCCCTTTTAGGCTCAAAAGTCACAGAAACATTCATGTAATGATTTCTGCGTCAATCTCAATATTGGTACTAAATGATTGCTAGCTTATGGTTCTCTCTATTTTATATATCTTCTTGTCTTTAACAGGTTATATGGTATAGAATTTCACAATTATAGAATTTAGAAGATGCCAAGAACCTCTTAAGATATGTTAAAAACGATGTGACCATGTACTTTTTACAAGTTACATGGCATGGAATATCACAATTTACACTATTAACCATCAAACCAGAAAAGAGCATGAAAAACATTTACAAATAGATTATGATGGATCATGATGTATAAACACTATCAAACATCAAACCAGAAAAGAACATGAAGAGCATTTCACAAACAGATTATGATGGATAATGTTGGATTGATAGAATGCATGGCCGTGCTTGCCCCTGCAATGACAAAGTAATACAGTTGCATCAGTTTCAAACCAAACAATCTGGAAGCTCCAGAAATTGCTTCAGTAAACACGAATTATTATGTCGTCGAACTGATTCAACGTATGTACAGATGAAGAAGGGACATGAGTAATTATATCTAACCTGATGATTGGAATGATCACACCAAATCGAGAAGAGACGATGAAAGCTTCAGTCTTCACCATTGTCTACTGTGATGAGAAGTAGATTCTCCTTCCGAGGAAATGTGCTCTGGAAGAAGGAATAATTGCAGTATTACATCAGTTGAATGAAGTGGTGTACAGCTTACTCAACCAAAAAAAAAAAAAAAAAGTCTTCTAGCTTCGCTGAGTTGTCATTTTGATCAGTTCGAGCAATTAACCACTTAAAATAAAACATGAAACAACATAAAAAGTGTTTACGAAAAAATTGCTTTCTTTAAACTTTCGAAAATATTGCTTAGTGAAGAGTAAAAATGTTTGTACCTATAGCATATTTTAGTAAAGAAAGACACATGTTTTTCCATATTTAAAGCTTTTTTTTAACCCCTAAATAGAGGGGGTTATGCCAGCCTTAAATTTATTAAATAATAAAAATTAAAAGCTATTTCTAGATCTCAATGTCAATGAAACATGCACTTCGTATATATAACAATGTTATGCAAATTATAAATGTCAAGTTTGACGCAAACTTTTACAATTAATTAATCCTATGTCATTTCTGTGTTGAAAAGTAACACAGTTTTTTTTTTTTTTTAATGCGTCTCTTCTTAATATTTGTTAATTTTTATAAAACTGTTATTGTATGTTTGAACAGATCAATCAACTGAACTACGGTTTTCATTGAGGAAGAATAGAAGCAACTTCCACTCTCCTGTATTACTCTTACTTGGATACAAAAAATGGGAACAGAAAAGTGCATCTCGCATATAAGCATGGAAGAAGATTTCACAAATTGGGATTATAAATCCTTACATAAAGATTATTCAACATAGAAACAGATTATGCTAGCTAATGTTGGTTTGGTTAATGCATGAATGTGTTTGCCACTGCAACCGGAAAGTTATGTAGCAGCATTAGGTTCAAACAGAAGAATTTGGAAGCCTCCAAAATTGCTTTGAGATATAAATGAATTAATATATCATTGAACTGATTCAACATACAAACAGATGAAAAAGAGACATGAATCATTGTATAATTGAATTGATTCAACATATGCAAATATAAATTTTTTCTGACCTGATGAGTGGAATCCTACTGTACGTTCGTTCTCACCGAGATCCTCATCAGACGAAGTAGACTCTCTTTCTGAGGAAATCTCCTCTGCTTCTGAGGGAATTGAATCGTCTTCTGAGGAATTTGACATTTCTTCATAAAGATCTTCAATTACAATCTTTAGATCCACATTTCCCATATCCATCTGTTCTTGCTGAATTTGCTTTACAGAATTTACAACAGACCCACGGCAATCTTTCACCCCAATCATTTCAAGATTCGGACATTCCCCTAAGCAAGAAGGGACCTCTCCCAGGTTCCGACAGCCGTGCATAACCAATTTCTTAAGGCAGGAAAAATTAGCAGAAGATGCAGTCCAGTTGCAAATGCTCAAGCGTGACAACTTCAAAACTCGGAGTTTAGGGAACTCCCCTTCTTTCAGTTCCCATTCTTTCCCAACAAAGGATCCAATAAGTAATTTAAGCACTTCAAGTCTGGGCAACTTTCCAATTGCTGAAATTTCACTCCATGGCTGATGAGTCGCGTAGAGAGCCAACTTCTTCAAATTCTTTGGGAATATAAATCCACATCCAGCAAAATAACGCAAATGAAGTGATTCTAGTCGACTCAAACAGTCAAACACAAGAATTGTGTTGCAATTTCCAGTAGCGTTTCCTGAGGAGGGTCTCGTGCATTTTAGCCTCCGGATGCCTGGTAACTTTGTCAGTAGCTCTTGCAAGCTTTGAGATGAGGGGTCAATTGCAAGGCTTAAAGAGTCTAAATGATCTAAATCTGGGTATAGCCCATGATTTCCAGCTGGAAAAATAAAACCACCATTCCCATGTGTAGCACGTAGGTAACTCAATGTCTTAATGTTCCAAATAGTATTAGGCAGCACAATGTCATCATCTGAATATTGTACGATAAGAATTTGTAACCTTGAGAGGTTGGCTATCGCAGATGGGATGTAGTCTACTCCATTCAGCACCAGGAATCTCAAGTGAACAAGCAGTACTACTTCCATCGGAAATAATTCATGGCAGATCAAATCCCCCAAATCCAAGACTCTAAGAAGTTTAGGAAACAAAATCTCCAAAGCCTCTGCCTTTGTATCAAAAAAGAACAAGCAGCGTAAATTGGGAAAAAATAGCATTAACTCCCACATCTTCAATTCCCTTGTACAGTGAACACTAATTCTGTAGGGGTTCCTTGGTCCAGCAAGACAAAAAAGGTCTTTCCGACTATGAATAGCATGTAGAAAACCTTGTTCCTTGGCTTTTTTCACACAAAACTCATGTACCAAATCATGAAGCCGGCAGGCTTTGGCACCACTCATACTTCTTTGTTCGGTAACCATTACTAAACTTCTATCAATTAGAGCCATCAAGCAGGCATAAGCTGCTTCCTCTGAGCTCTTTCCATTAGTCCGTTGCACAAATCCTTCAGAGATCCAAAGCCATAGCAACCTTCGGACATTAAAAACCATATCTTCTGGAAGTGCACCAAAGTATAGAAGGCATGGCTTCAAATAATCAGGTAACTGTCGATAGCTCAGTTCAAGTGTCTTCATGCAGAAATCATTCTCAAGGATGCTAGAACATAGACTTTTTGCAAGTTCTTCCCAGCTATCTTGTTCAGTAGTAGCAAGAATTCCAGAAACAAGGACAACTGCGAGGGGTAAGCCCCTGCAAGCTTTTGCTATCTGAAATCCAACTTCACTTAGTTCTGGAGGACAACTTTCTTTGGCAAATAGCTTTTTCTGCAACAATGTCCAACTCTCTGCATCAGTAAGCTGCCGGAGATGATAAGGCAAGCTATCAGGTTTGAATTGTGAAGACAACTTCTGAAATCTGCTGGTGAATAGAATCCTGCTTCCGTTGACATCATTCGGCAACAATTTTTCCAACAAATTCCATGCCTCAACGCCCCACAAGTCGTCCAAAACAAGGAGATACCTAGTTTTCAGCAAAACCTGCCTTAGCTCCAGGGCCAAATCATTTTCATCCTTCTTAAGATATTCATCAAGACTCTTGGAAGAAATATTGCACAAAAGCTGAACTAATAAACTGTGCGTGCTATACGTCTGAGAAACACAACACCAGCCACGAACATGGAAACGCGACTTAACTAAAGGAGCAGTATAAACTCTATTGGCTAGTGTGGTCTTACCAAGCCCGGCCATACCCACGATGGGGACAACTTCCAACTGCTTTGATCCTCTTGTAAGTCGATGAGTGATAGTTTCCACCGCGTCATCAAGAGCCACCAGATCTTCATTGTGTATGGTTGCAGTAAGTGGTGATGGTATGTGAATGGAAGTCTTGTTAACTCTCTGGGTTTGACCATTATGGATTTCTAGGGCCTCAATCTTCAGAAGTTTGATATCTCTAGCAACAGCATCCAAAGAATCTTCATATTTATCACCAACAAGTGCCAAGTCAATCAGTAACTCTGCCTTGTATGCAGCCTCCACAACACGACTCCAGAGGGCTTGGAGTTTTCCATTCTGAGAGCGCTGCTCCTTGATATTCTCCAGGAAAGGTCTTAAGAATTCGAGATCTTTCTGGACCATTTGGATTCTGTCCAAGAGGAAAACAATTGAATCATCAGCTTCATGACACCTCGCTAGTTGCTTGAGATTTTCTAGGAAAAAATCCATATAGCCCAACTCATTGCATCTAGGATAATTAAATGCTGAATATGGTGATGTTAGTGGATAATTGTGTGCAATCTCTGCCATCATATACTTGAGATATTTGTGCAAATGAAACAGCCCAAGATCTGTTTCTTCGGGCATGGGCAAGCCTTCTTTGATTTCATTGACAGAAAGGGACAAGATCATAATTCCTGCATCACAGAGTGCAAGTTCAATAAGATCCTTCATTTCATCACCTAGTTTCTCCTCTGTTTTAGCAAAGGCTTTCAGGTACCTTACTCCCTGATGGAGTTTTAGCATTTGATTTGGAACCTGAGAGCTGGCATAAGAACCTAGTAGATCCACAAGATGATCATCGAGAGAGTCAATAAATGGGACTACCATTGGACACTTATTCCCCTCAAGTGCTAGAGCATATGATGACCTTGATTGTTTCTTTGAAGCTGTCAGGACATGTATGCAAGTTTCTAGGATTTGAGGATCAAGAGCATTTACCTTCTTGTGTATCAGCTGAAGAATTCGACATGTCTTTTGTCTGCACACAGAGAAATTAGCTCTTTCAGACAGAGATACAGAAATCAGGCGTGCAGCCACGGGATTCAAGAGATCTGTCAATTGTGTACACTCTACACCCCGCATTGCGGCAAAGCCAATGAGTTTCGATGGAAGCAAAAGCTTCTTTCGAATGGTATACAATATCACCCGCTGTTCAAAATCGAATCCACTGTCCAGATTCACTACAATGACATTAAAAAGATTCATGAGTAGCTGTGGATCTCCCGGGGAGTAACAATCGAAGACGCTAGTGCATAATTTCACGATATCTGTCTCAAGAAACAATGCGATATTTTGCTTGGATCTGGTTACTGCCAAGCTTAATATGTCGATATCTGACCCACCAGAATGTTTGTATTGAAGTAATGTAGACCCAAGATCATGAATCATCCTGACAGCCACATTTTGAATTCTGAAACAGATAATATTACGTCTCAAACTTTTAGGTATACTATTACCCCTGTCCTCCTGATCATGCTTCAAAAGCCCTTCACGGTTCCTCCTCCTCCTACACTTTCTTACATACAGAAAAAAGGTTTTCAATAATACTACCTTCTTCTCCAGATCGGGGATGGGATTGTAACAGCCAAGAAAGATGTTCGACCCGTTGAACTCGGCTAGAATATCTAAAGCAAGATCAAAGCAACTAGTGCCAGTGCTGGAGGAGATGTGATGCGAGTGCAGGTAATCATATAAAGAAAAATCAAAGCAACCAGCGCTAGTGCTGAAGGGCGGGGGATCAAAGCGCTTAGCGATGCTAGAAGTGCTGGAGCCAGACTGCAGATAATGAAGTAAATCACAATCAAAGCGCTTAGCGATGCTGCTGGAGGGGATCTCCATTATGGAGTCTTGTTTTCACTCTGATATCTTCTATCTGGTTTAGCTGCTGAATAATAGCCATCAAACAACAGGCTGGACTCTCTTCCTCCTTCTTCTCTTTTTGTTTTTTTTTTGGAGTAAATATAGCAGCAAACAGAATCTTCTTGCTATAAAATTGCTGCTAGCTTTGGCTCTAATTAAATGTTTATAGAGGTACAACTTATTTAAAAAATTGTAGAATGCAACTCAAGAAAGTGACTTTGTGCTTCAAAAAGAAAATCATGTTCTACTATTAGTTGAAATTTAGTTGCTCCTTTTTGTATGAATTGTATTGTTTCCTAAGAACACTTAAAAATGTCGATGCAATTTTCAAATTGTTACGTAGGTTTTTTTCCTTTTACCCCTTTTTTTTGGATAAAATAATATTTCTAGGAGCAGTAATAACTAAATCAACTATTGTACTGTAAACTACTCTCTCCATTCTTATTTAAAATCTCCAAACTGTGTCCCTTTTATTTGTCATTTTATTTTATCATGAAAACATTTATAAAATTCTTTTTAAATTTACCCTCATTTAAACTATCAACTTTCTTAAATTAGAAGAGAGTAAATTACATAAATTAATTATAGAGAATAGGGGTGAATACAAAAATAAAGAGTAGTCTTGACAAACCAGTTAAAATTTTTATTTTATTTTCTAACCATTCACGTGGGATATGGTACAGCAGCAAATATATAGAAAAGTGTGACCACATTTTCCCAGAAATTTCTAATCATGGTAATTGGAGACAACTTACTGGGGTATCAAATGGGGGAATCACTCTGTCGGGGAGAAAGTAGTAATCATATCCGTCCCTCATTTTTAGTGGTAGGCTCCGCACCCCTGTGGTGCTAATTGTTTTTGACTACTTTGGCGGGAATTTTGAGGAAATGTATGAGTTGAACATGGTGCTTCAATTAGCAGAAGGACAGCCAATTTTCTCACCTTAGTTTTGGGACGACTGTAAAAGTATTTTATAAATGACCAAGCTAAGACTAAATTGGACCATTTGCACCCACCTTTTTTTTTTTAATTTCAAATCCTTTATCCAGATTTGTTGTCCAAATTCTATGTCCAGTTTATCATGACGTCGTTTTTATTAAATTAACAATTTTATTAGATAAAACGACGTCGTTTTAAATTGAACATGAAACTTGAATTGGAAACTTAGACAAATGATCTGAAGTAACTTTCTCTAGGCTTACAGGATACTTGAATTTAGATTACTTTAGTAAGCATCCTTTACGCTTAAAACCATTTGGCATCGTATGTCTCTCCCTGTCCCTCAAGTCCCTTCTGGCTTCTGCTGCTTCCCTCTTTGTTGGAGTATTTTAATAAAATATTTAACTTTTTAACTTAGAATTAATTGCTTAAGTTGCATGAGTTATTTGGAATCTGTGGCATTCGGATGACTTTAATATTGTTATTATTAGGGATTGAACCTATTTCGGTTACTAAAATTTGTAACCTATAATACTAATTTAAGTAGCCAATAATTCTCTTATTATTACCATTAAATAGTAAGTTTGTAACTTATGATTTGACTAACTATTCATCTATATATACGAATGCTGTTAGCGATGGAAATACTAGTAGCCCTCTATAACTAATGCTTTTGTCTCGCTTTCATCACCTATATATATATATATATATATATATATATATATATATATATATATATATGGACCTTGATATAGAAAATGCTACTAATACTAGTGCAACTACTTCTAGCAATATTTTGAGACCTAGAAGAAAGAAATAATATTTTTGCTCTATTTTTTCTATCTCATATTTTGGCAAGTGAAAATAGTGTTAGTAGAACTATACTCTCTTAGTTGTATAGACTAATGATAGTGACAACAAATGACAGTTGGACTACTGTATTTTAGGAGTAACAAGTTAGAAAGTTTGCTACATGGGAGTTGATTCTTCTACAAAGATTTGGATCACCTTAAGCAAAGCAAGATATATCTGCTTGAACCATGCACATTTATGCATTATTACATTATTATTGTTAAATAGTTTATTATAATTGATTTTGCAGTTGTTATAACTATTTTTATATTTATTGTTGATTTTATCTATTTAACGATTGTATTTTTATTCTAGCAGAATAACAATTTTAAGATGATTCAAATCAAGATGGAGTTCAACTTAGAAGTTCCTACTAGCAATTCAAATTACTTTTTCAAATCAATGGAGTTCACTTCAACTGCTCAAAAGAAGATCACAAACAATAAGACACATGAAGCGAAAAAGAAAGTTCATGAAGAAAAAGTCAACAGGAAGTTGTTGAATTCCATTGCTAGTATTGTAATTACTTTTATGGTTTCTATAAAACTTCTTACCCTGCTACCAAAAAAGTTTTGGAATGCTTTACAAGTTAGAAAATGCAGCGTTAGAGAAGTAGATACAAAGGAGATCAATTTGCTGAAAAATTACAAACTTACTGCTATACTATACAAGTTGCCACCATGCATTCTAGAAAAAATTTCAAAGGTGCCTTGTTAACAAGTAAAAAATGAATTCCTATCTCTTCCAAAAGTAATCTACTTACATACAAAAGGCCAAAATGTTGAAAATAAAACTCAAGTAAAACTAACTAAAGGAAAAGAAAGAAATTATTACACAAAGAAGGGTAAGCAACTTAAAATTGGCTCTTGTCAAATTCCTAGGGATAGCTTGGTCTATTAAATAGTTTATGTATAACCAAATTAACTTGAACAAATTTGGTTTATGTGATATGATCATGTTATTGGAGTCTTTCATTTGATAAAAGAAATTCATACTAGTTGTATGCTCCTAAATTATGCTAGCATGCAGGTTTTACTCCATATTATACTTCTCAAAATGATGGTCATGATCAATTTGATTATTTACTTGAATTCAATTGTAATATATGTATAGTCATTTGCATGTCATAAAGTTATGACATATAGTGGGAATCCATAATTATTTCTTCACTGATATGCATGCGGCTTGATCTTTGACTGAGTTTAGTTTAGCTCGAGACAGTGGAAGTCCATGTGGTGCTTCTTTTTTTTCTTTTTTTTTCTTTTTTTTTTTTTTTGACGACTTTAGACAGAAACTTGAGGAAATCTATGAGCTGCACGTGCAGGTTCAATTAGAGTAAATAGCAAAAGCACAGCCAATTTTCTCACTTTCTTTATTCCTTCAATCCTTTTTCTCTAGTTTTACTAATTATTGGACCAGAAAACCTTAGCCACAAAAAGATTCTCCGTGATGCCACACAAAATCTGAATTGCATTTTATGCACTGTAAACAAACTTTGTCAAACTTCAAATCTCCTAAAATTCGAAGTTCTTGGTGTAAATCCTCTTATTCTCTTCGCGCTTCTTACATTCCACTGTTTCCGTGTTAGAAAAAAAATTTAAAAAAAAAACTTCAAATCTTTACCTGCTTGGTTGCAAATTTAAGAACCCAATTGAATTGCTATTTTCTGACGTTTTTGTATAAGAATATACTATAGCGGATTTAATGTTTGTGAGATAAGAAGTTGATTAGAAAATGTGTTCATGAAAAATATAAAAAATTTTTAAAGAAAAATACCAATCCAAACAAGCCCAAATCCTCTATCATAGAACTTTTGTCTATTTTATTCTTCTTCTTGGGCTGAGGAAGTTACATTGAACTTTGGAAAAAAAAAAATAGCACTTTTGTATTAAGATTGTTACTATTGTTATTATTCTGAGTCAGAAAGAGTTGATTCTAAGGTTAAAGTGTCTTTTTTTTTAAATCCTTTCTACAAAAGCTAATGAGTTTTAGTCCGATCTACCTGTTTCTATTAAAACTAATTTCTTGGCTAATGAGCATTTTTTCCTTCTCTTTTTATTGTGACCAATTGCTGTAACTCTTAATCTTACGTTCCATTAACAATTTAAAGGCTTGTTCTCAAATCCTGGGATTTTTGTGAGATTTACAGAATGCATCTTTTTGAGAAATTTTTTATGATCTATTCAATAAATTTTGGCTTTTCCATATTTTTTTTCCTACGGTAGACTTTACATAGTCTTTTTATTTTCCTTGTTACTTTTGCTTAAGACTTGTAACTTGCACTTGGAAATAAACCTGCAATTTGTTTTTGAAATATTATTATGGTGGACATTAGGACCATATCATCAGACATTCTAAATAAGTAATTGCCTTACTCTCTCATCAATTATATGGACAAATCACCGCACATAAGACACATAGACAAATACGAATCAGGTGAAGTTTAAAGGTTATAATTAGGTCGTGCTTTAGCCTTCTACAAATAATGCTTAGTAGTTAGTTCCACTTGGCCGGTGTTCTTCAATTGCATACTAAATAAATACTGAGCCTTTGTATTGGCCAGTTTGTCTATAAATTTGAAGTTTGACTTCAGTCGATCAAATTCTGCCTAGATCTCTAATGATATATATATATATATATATATATATATATATATATATATATATATATATTAATTTTATACACTGACAGCATATTGATTTTTTTACACTATAGTTTTGGATGAATGATGTGAATAACTTGAATTTTAAGTTTAAATTTATGTTATGTGGTATAATCCAAACCTGTTAATGTAAAAAAAAAAATTATACACTGATGAATATATATGTATAAAAAAATTATCCATATATATATATATATATATGAAAAATATATATGACAAATTGTACAATGCTTTATATCACAAGCATTTAATGGTTATACACGCCCACTTTATTGGGTCAATTCAAATTTCAAAAGCCCAACTCTTTTTTTTTTTTTTTCCGCAACGATAAAAATTTTTATTGAAACTAGAAAACTATACGAAGCGATCAAAGGATCCTCAAATACGAGCTAGTGCAACTTCATTGCCGAGTAGAGGATAGACCCTCTCCTCATCACATGGAAGTCTTAGCGCATAAATGCTAAGATTATAACTTAAATCCTTAACCTTGGTATTGTCAAAACAAAAGGAGCACATATGAAACACATTAGCTAGTTGACTTATATCTTCAATCAGCCGAGTGATTCTTAAGTTTGTTGGACAATTAGCTTGGATCGCAGCAACTAACTCCTTACTTTTGATTTCCACTTTGACTCTCCTCCAGCCTTGTTCCAAAGCTTTACTAGAGCTAGTCTAACCGCCTGCCCTTCGCCTTGAATTCGGAATGAGGTTTGTTCAGAATTGCCCATTCTCGCCTCACTTGATCACCCCAGTTTAGCAACAACTCCAATCCCACATGGTTAAACTTCCTTTGTCTAGCTATGAAATCTTGAGCACCATGCAGTTTTCATCTGTACTCTCCTTCTCAGACTTGTTCAGCTTCATCTGTTTCAGTGTTCTATGTGGATTGTGTCTTTGAGCTGCATCAAACTCCTTCCATTCTCTACATGCTTTATCAATCACTTTCAGCTCCTCCGTGGATTTCCTTTCAAATTCCTTTTTGTTTCTGGCTTTCCAAATTTGCCACAAAATATTGACTGTCAAAGCTATGTGATCTCTACCCTCTTGCTCGCTTCTTTGCTTGAATGACTTGCCCACCAATTCTTGAAGCATGCATGATGTTGTAACCCATCCCAAAGAATTTGCTAACTTCCATATGATCTGAGCTTTTCTGCATTGAAACAAAATATGCTCAACAGTCTCAATCCCTTCTCCACATTCACAACAAACTGGACTGCCATTTTGAGTTCTCCGAAAATATTCTCTTGCTCGGAAGCATGTTATGGATACATTTCCAAATAAAAATCTTAAGCTTGTACTTGATGTTCATCTTCCACAGTACTCTCCAAATCTGATTGTTGGAATTCCCTACGCTTGACTCTCCTAACAGGTCTTGATTTTTTCCTACTTTTCTTGCTTCCTGCATCAACCTGTGATAGTTAGAACTCACATGGCCTTGTCGACTATAAACCCATATATTCCTGTCTTCTCTTCCCGATATACTTACCGGCATATTCAGGAATCTTCCTCAGATCTTCTTTGTTGAAATACGGACCGCTTCTATCCCACCTAAAATTTACTATCAAGTCCTCAACGCCACCACAATCTGCTTCTGTAGGTTTACCCGTTGAAGATTCAAAAATCCATCTATCATCCCAAATTCTGGTATTTCTACCATTTCCTATCAACTTCCAGGTTCCTCTCTCCACTTCCTCCCTTACTGTCATTAAGCTCAAATCCAAGAGGAATTTCGGCACCTTGCGCTGAAAATCGATTGATTTGGAAAATACTTGGCTTTCAAAACTTTGTGACCAGCAGATTTGAATCATTGAAAATCCTCCACACCTGTTTGCCAAGCATAGCTTTGTTAAAACAGATCTTTGAAACCCAATCCCATTTCTTTTCCTTTGATAACATGGCCCAAGAACACCGCTGCATCTTTTTCCTCCCCTTTTCTTCTCCCCACCGAAATTAGCCATCCATGCTGTGATTTCTTTACAAAGTTTGGATGACAATTTAAAGACGACATAACGTAGGTTGGTGAGCCATTATAACCTTTAACATGACTTCTTTTCCTTTGGACTCACCGCTTGTTCTTCCACTTTGTAATCTGGTCTTTACCTTCTCTTTAATAAAACCAAAAACTTGACTCTTATCCCTTGTAATTACCATAGGTAAGCCTAGGTATTTCCCTTGAGAGGCTTGTTGATATCAGGGATTTGACCAACCTCATCCCTAATGCTTTGCTCAGTATTTTGTGAAGAACACCGAGGACTTTTCCATATTCACAAGTCGACCTGACCCTTCCTCATATACCTTCAAAATTTGCTTGAGTTTCTGGGCATTTTCCTTATCTGCTCGACAGAAAATTAGTGTATCATCAGCAAAGAAGAGGTGTGTAAGTTCTCGACCATGCCTACAAATTTTCAGGCCCTTAACTCTCTCCTTCTGTCGCTTTAGCCAATAAGCTTGAGAAACCTTCTGAACAAATTAGGAAAAGATAGGGTGATAGAGGATCACCCTGTCTAATGCCTCTAGAAGGAATAACATACTCCTTACTCTCCCCATTAATATTGAATGAATAAGAAACTGTGGTTAAACAGCTCATTATCCATCCCACCCATCTGTCATTGAACCCCATCTTTTCCATCATTGCCTTCAAGAAACTCCATTCAACCCTGTCATAGGCTTTAGTCATGTCCAATTTAACTGCCATAAAACCTGTTTTCCCTTGCCTTTTATTTTTCAAGAAATGCATGCACTCATGAGAGATAATAATGTTATCAAGAATTTGCCTGTTAGGAACAAAAGCTGACTGGTTCTTGCTAATGCAGCAATTAAGAACTCCTTTCAATCTATTGGCCAAAATCTTAGAAATAGCTTTGTAAATCACATTTGTTAGACTGATAGGTCTAAAATGTTTCAGCTCACTAGGATTGAGAACCTTAGGAATCAGAGAGATAATAGTATGATTCAAATCTTTTAGCATAAAACCAGAGTGGAAAAAACTTTTTATAGCATTTACCACATCCTGCCTAACAATTCCCCAGTACTTTTGGAAAAACAAAGAGGTCATTCCATCTGGACCTGGGGCTTTGTTAGGATTCATAGAAAATATAGCCTCTTTAATCTCTGTTTCATCAACTGGTTTTACTAAAGTCTCATTCATATGGGCAGTGATTGATTCTGGTATTTCAGCTAGGATCTCATCAAGGCTATGATGGCCCGAAGTGGTGAATAAATTCTTGTAATACTTAGCCACCTCTACCCCAATCTCCTCCTCATTATTTGTCCAAGAACCATCTTCCCTTTGCAGACTCTGAATTTTGTTCCTTTTTCTTCTGCCTTTAACCACGGTATGGAAAAATTGTGTATTCTTATCTCCTTCTTTCAACCACATCACTCTAGATTTCTGACTCCAGAAAACTTCCTCCTCTCTGTAAGCTTCCTTCAATTCCTCTTTCAGAGTTGTGATTCGAGCTCTATCCTCCTCTTCCACCCTCTCTCTACTTGATTCAATTTCTTGCTTGATTTGGTTAATCTTCTGTCTGGAATGAGAATTAACCCCCTTCTTCCATTTCAGTAAAGCAATTCTGCAGGCTCGGATTTTTTTGGAAACCTTAAACATTCTTGAACCTTCCACCCTTTGCTTCCAAGCCTCCTCAATAACATTTTGCATTCCTTCCTTTTGAGTCCATCTTTTGTCGAAGACAAATCTACTTTTTCTCTTCCTATGAACTGGCTTTGTGTCCAAGAACAGCATAGTGTGATCTGATGCCAGACTTTCCAGGTGTTTGCATTTGACATTTTCAAACAAAGCTTCCCATTCTTTACTGCACAGACCTCTATCCAGCCGTTGTTTTATCTCATTCTTTCCCCAGTTATTTCTCCAAGTCCAAGGCTTTCCCTCGAATCCGATGTCTACCATTTCATTATCCTCAATAAGCTTTCTGAAATCTCTAAAACTCCAGTCTTCCCTATCTCTCCCTCCCCATTTTTCCTGGTTAGAAAGTATATCATTAAAATCCCCCATCACTATCCATCTACTTCCCCACAAAAATTTCCTTCTATTTAAAACTTCCCATTGCCTTCTCCTTACCTGATAATCACAACTTGCATAAATCCCCACAAACCACCAGTCAGTTCTTGTCTCTGCATCCTCTATTAGAATCTCAATTGTGAAAGCTGTTTGAAGAATAGACTTAACTACTGTCTCCTTTTTCCACATCATAACCATACCTCCAGCCTTATTAATAGCTTCCACCACACAACTCTCATCGAACTTCAAAATATTTTTCACCTTTTCCATATATTTCTGCTGATTCTTTGTTTCACTAAGGAAAACCAGATCTGGAGAGAGGAGGCTGTTAACCTCCTTCAGGTGGGGAATTGTCAAGGGGCTCCCCACTCCTTGACAATTCCACACCAGAGCCTTCATTGAAGGTTTGAGGCCCTTAAGGGGTGGGCCTCCTTCCCTTCATAGATGGCCAAAATCTGATTCCCAACTTTCTGCTTTTTCCCCCTTTCCTTATCTTCCTCCTCAACTTCAGCCTCCCCCATCTCTTCATCCCTCAGCTGCCAACTTCTTTTCCCCAGGCCTTCAATACTTTTTCCTTGTACTTCTTGCAGGGGTTGTCTTTCTTTCCTTAGAGAATTAGGCAGCTTTCTGAACCTCTTCCCTTCTTTACTTGCAATCCCTTGTTCAGTTTCAGCACCATCCATTTCCATATGATCGTTCTTCATTTCAACAATCTCAAGAAACCTTACCGTCTTCCCAGCCTTGCCTATGTTTTCCTTGTTCCCCAAATTCTCCTTAAAATCCTCTTTATCACCTTCGGATTTATTCCTCTCATTCTTCATCTGGTGTCTCACCATACCACTACCTTCTTCCTCTCTTTCCTTTCTAACTTCCATCCTTGAGGCCCTGTTTGTCATTTGCCTAGTTATCATCTGTCTTCCATCACTCATTTCCCCATCCTCCTTTGTAGTTCTTATGTTCTGATCATGCATAAGTTCTTTACCTCCCTGCTTGCCTAGATTGCCAACTTCTTCTTTTTCCATCTCTTTCTCCTTTACCCCACCCAGACTACTCTCTCCTTCAATTACTTCCCTATCTCCCCCTTCTTTTTTATTTTCCACCTCCTTTCTCAAAGGACTTCTATTCTGTTTACATCTCTCCTCTTGTGTGACCTTCCTACTATTTTGAACTCTCAACCAAGGCCCGTATTGATTCGGAAGTTGTCCTTTGATCAAATCTATTTGGATCTTGCAATTTCTTTCACTGTGTCCAACTAGCCCGCACTTATAGCAAAAATCAGGACACCTCTCGTATTTAAAATTGATCCATTTCTTAAGGCCTTGCATCTGTACCATGGTTCCTCTCATCAATGGCTGTCTTAGATCAAAAGTCACTAGTAACTTCACATGTTTCCCTTCCTTTCCTCCACTTTGTGGTAGAATGACTTCTCTGACTTCCTCAAACACGGACCCTATCTTTTTTCCAGCTGTCTTCGAAATCCAGTGCATAGGAATATTCCAGGCCTGCACCCAAAGGGGCACAAGCTGGAGAGCTTCATCATTTTCTTCTATTCCTTCAACCCACTTACTAAGTGCCAGAATTTGATTATCCATTATCCATGGCCCTCCCCTCAGCACTCTTTCCCTTTCTTTACCCTCCGGTATGAAGAATTGAAACAGGTTTGGTCCTAATTCACTCACTTTCAACCCCTTCGGATAATTCCAGGCTGATGTTACAAAGCCCTTCACCCCCATATAATTCACTATTTTCTCACCTCTGATTTTCCCTATCAAACTGTCCTGACATTCTAACACCACATCATCCACATCTCCCTCCTCCAACTGAGGTCCTCCTTTCTCTTTTTGGGTTAAAGCAAATTTTTTGAATATTTCCGCCAATTCTTCTGCCATCATAGCACTTTTAGATAAAAGCTTGTATTCTAGAATCAAACACCTCAAATCAGCTGCTTTAGAAACCAGAAGAAAAACAGAGACAAAAGACAATATTATCTAGGTAAAAACCACTCCTACAGGCAAGAACTAAAACAAAGATGCAGTCATGTGAGGGCAAAAAACAAAAAAACAAGGTTTAAGTTTAAACAGTAAAGAGCACCTGCTAAAGCCCAAACAGAGTTTTTCATTCCTTTCTCCACTTTCTCACCCCTCTTCTTCATTGTCAACTTCACTACCTTGATCTTCACTTTTTTAGTTGTGATCTTACAGCTCCTTCACTTCTCAGCTTTAACCATCCACTTTGCTCTCCCTCTGTTTAGCTCCCAGGTTCGTCCTCGCCAATTGCTAGTAGAAGAGACCAGACAGCATCAGTGCTAAATCTATCCTTTCTTGTTGCTTCTTAATTTCGCGGTTCATCTGTGTTTAAAAAAGTTTGAAGTTTTTTTTTTAAAAATTTAAAGCTCTCACTTTTAGAAGAGAAAAGGCTCTCACTTTAAGAGAGAGAAAGGGCCCCTACAGAGAGAGGATTTTTTTTATCTAAAAATCAAAAGCCCAACTCACAAGGCCTGCTAAGGCCCATTTGGGTAAAAATTTTGTTAGCCCTCTAACCCTCCACTATAAATAGTTAAAGTACAATATCAATTGTTTTAGGGTTAATCACACTTAATACCCTTAAAGTATACCCCATTTCTCAGTTTATCCCCTAACCTTTTTTTTGTCTCACTTTATTCCCTATTGGACAAAATTACCCCCTGTTATTTTAAACTCTTATTTTTTCTCTTTCTCTCTTTTTTTTTTTTCCTTTCCCCTTCTTTCCTCCTTTATTTTCTTTTTCTCTTTCTTCTTTCTGTAATTCTTTATTTTCCCTACAAGAAACTTCACCTTAGTGATTGAAGCTAAAAAAAAAAGGAATTGCAAAGATCTATCTTCTCTCTAAATGATGATAAAAATATTCAAACCACTTCTCCAAAATACCATTTTTTTAACCTTTCAGTTCTTTTGCTTGTTCCCCTTTACATTTCAGTTTCTTATTTTGTTCTTAAGAAAATATCACAAGATGAATTTGAGACCTAATTAATAATCATTAATTACAATTTGTGATAAATAAAATCATTAGAAATTAGCTTTTGATGCCTTTTAAAGTTTCATCTAAAAATTCAATTACAAATTCAAGATAAAATTTTTCATTGAGATGAAATTTTCTATTGGAAAGGATGGAAGAGAATATAAGGAAGAAAGAAGAAAGAAACGAAAGAGGGGGAAAAGGAGAATGGAAAAAAGATAAATAAAAAGTTAAAATAATAGAAGGGTAATTCTGTCCAATAGGGGGTTAAATGATAAAAATTAAAGATTAGGGGGTAAAGTGAGAAATGGGGTATACTTTAAGGGGATTAATTGCAATTAACCCATTGTTTTATTATGAACTCCCCTAATACAGTTTAAGGTAAAATCCAGAGCCCACCCTTCCCCAACCCCGCCCCAATGATAGAGGCAAAAGTTAGGAAATTCTCTTATTGTTCAAAAATATCCACGAAATGTCTTTGTGATTCAAACTAATTTGGAAATTGACCTTCTACCTTTTAAGTTATTTGCAAATATAGTACACATGATTAAAAAATTAATATTTTGTCCTGACATTTTTTTTTTCTTTCATTACTCTTTCCTTACTTTTCTTTATTTCATTTTAGGCATTTCTAAAATTTGTAAAAATTATTTCTTTATCCCTATCCCTTCTCTCCACCATCACCCTTGCAACAAGTTACCACGACCACCTCCTACTCTTCCTCCTTTTCTTCTCTTCTTGGGACCAAATTGTTTCCCCTAGAGAGAAGGGCAGCAAGACACGTTGGGAATAAAGAGGGCAACGGGAATGGAGGTTGGGAGGGGAGAGATAAGGAAAGAACTGAAAAAGAGAAGGAAGAGAGAGAGAGAGAAGTGGTGTTATGGAGGGAAGGAGGTGGTGATTGGTAGAAAAAGAGGGAGCAAGGGTGGGGAGAGAGAGAGGGCACCAAGGTGGATCGCACAAGAATAGATTGGTGAGGGTGAAGAGGAATGTTGGTAGAGGAAAGAAAAGAAAAAAAAAAGGAATAAAAAAGGGAATAAAATAGTGGAAATAGATTTTTTCTGTAAAAAGAAAAGAGAATAGTAAGACTAAAATAAAATATAATCTCGTAAATAATGAGGATAGCAAGTCATAAATCACCATTCCATTACAATTTAAATCACGAAGGGATCTTCTGGATATTTTTAAATGATAAGGTGCATTTTTTTACTTTCAACAATACCACAAGTGGGTTTTCTAGATTTTATATTATAAGTTATGCATAACTTTTTTATACACCATCAGTGTATAACATGTTTTATACCAATAGGTTTAGATTATATCACATAATATAAATTTGAATTTGAAATTCAAATAATGCACACCTGGCATACATCTAGAGATGGCAAATGGCAGGATAGGTGGGATTTGGACGGAACTTAATTGGGATTGTAAAATATGAGCTATACCCAAATATAGGGGTGGCCACGGTTCCAAAACCGCTGGTTCCGGTTTAAAAACCGACGATTCCAATTCTACTGAAAGGTGGAACCTGAACCGGCCCTTGCAGAAACGATTCCGGTTACGGTTCTTAAACCTCCAGTTCCGGTTCAATTACGGTTTTGATTCTTTCCAATTCCGGTTCCGATGCCACACAAAATCTGAATTGCATTTTATGTGCTGTAAATAAACTTTGTCGAACTTCAAATCTCCTAAAATCAGAAGTTCTTGGTGTAAATCCTCTTATCTTCTTCGTGCTTCTTACATTCCACCGTTTTCCTGCTCGAAAAAAAATCGTCAAATCTTTACCTGTTTGGTTGCAAATTTAAGAACCTAATTGGATTGCTATTTTCTGGAGTTTTTGTATAAGAATATACTATATCGATTTGATGTTTGTGAGATAAAAAGTTGATTAGAAAATGTATTCATGAAAAATTTAAAAAAAATTTAAAAAAATACCATCCAGACAAGCCCAAGTCCTCTGTCGTAGAACTTTTGTCTATGTTATTCTTCTTCTTGGGCAGAGGAAGTTACATTGATCTTTGGAAAAAAAACATAGCACTTTTGTATTAAGATTGTTACTATTGTTATTATTTTGAGTCAAAGAGAGTTGAATATAAGGTCAAAGTGTCTTAAATTTTTTTTTTTAAATCCGTTCTACAAAAGCTAATGAGTTTTAGTCCGATCTACCTGTTTCTATTAAAACTAATTTCTTGGCTAATGAGCATTTTTTTTCTTCTCTTTTTATTGTTACCAGTTGCTGTAACACTTAATCTTATGTTCCATTAACAATTTAAAGGCTTGTTCTCCAAATCTTGGGATTTTTTGTGAGATTTACAGAATGCATCTTTTTGAGAAATTTTTTATGATCTATTCAATAAATTTTGGCTTTTCCCTATTTTTTTTTCCTACGGTAGACTTTACATAGTCTTTTTATTTTCCTTGTTACTTTTGCTTAAGACTTGTAACTTGCACTTGGAAATAAACCTGCAATTTGTTTTTGGAATATTATTATGGTGGACATTAGGACCATATCATCAGACATTCTAAATAAGTAATTGCCTTACTCTCTCATCAATTATATGGCAAGTTATTATGTAGGACAAATCACCGCACATAAGACACATAGACAAATACGAATCAGGTGAAGTTTAAAGGTTATAATCAGGTCGTGCTTTAGCCTTCTACAAATAATGCTTAGTAGTTAGTTCCACTTGGCCGGTGTTCTTCAATTGCAGACTAAATAAATACTGAGCCTTTGTATTGGCCAGTTTGTCTATAAATTTGAAGTTTGACTTCAGTCAATCAAATCTACCTAGATCTCTAATGATATATGTATATATTTATATAAATGATTAATTTTTTATACACTGACAGCATATTGATTTTTTACACTACAGTTTTGGATGAATGATGTGCATAACTTGAATTTCAAGTTTAAATTTATATTATATGGTATAATCCAAACCTGCTAATATAAAAAAAAATTATACACTGACGAATATATATATGCATAAAAAATTATCCATATATATATATATATGAAAAATATATATGACATGCGTTGCATCACAAGCATTTAATGGTTATACATGCCCACTTTATTGGGTCAATTCAAATTTCAAAAGCACAGCCCACAAAGCCTGTTAAGGCCCATTTGGGTAAAAGTTTTGTTAGCCCTCTAGGCCTCCACTACAAGTAGTTAAAGTACAATGTTAATTGTTTTATTCTGAACTCCCCTAATACAGTTTAAGGTAAAATCCAGAGCCCACCTCCCCAACCCCGCCCTAATGATAAGAGGCAAAAGTTAGGAAATTCTCTTATTGTTCAAAAATATCCACAAAATGCCTTTGTAATTCAAACTGATTTGGAAATTGGCCTTCTACCTTTTAAGTTATTTGCAAATATAGTACACATGATTAAAAAAAATTAATATTTTGTCCTGACTTTTTATTTTTTTTTCTTTCATCACTCTTTCCTTACTTTTCTTTATTTCATTTGAGGCATTTCTAAAATTTTTAAAAATTATTTCCTTATCCCCATCCCTTCCCTCCACCATCACCCCTGCAACAAGTTACCACTACCACCTCCGACAGTCCTACTCTTACTGCTTTTCTTCTTTTCTTGGGACTAAATTGTTTCCCCTAGAGATAAGGGGCGGCAAGACACATAGGGAATAAAGGGGCAGCGGGAATGGAGGTTGGGAGGGGAGAGATAGGGAAAGAACTGAAAAAGAGAAGAAAGAGAGAGAGAGAGAGATGGTGTTATGGAAGGAAGGATGTGGTGATTGGTAGAGAAAGAGGGAGGAAAGGTAGGGAAAGAGAGAGGGCAACAGGGTGGATGGCACAAGAATAGATTGGCGAGGGTGAAGGGGAACAGTGGTAGAGGAAAGAAAAGGGAAAAAAGGAATAAAATAGCGGGAATAGATTTTTTCTGAAAAAAGAAAAGAGAATAGTAAGACTAAAATAAAATATAATCTGGTAAAAAAATGAGGATATGACCTGCTACCTGTAATCACAAGTAGCAAGTCATAAATCACCATTCCACATCAATTTAAATCACGAAGGGATCTTTTGGATATTTTTTAAATGATAAGGTGCATTTTTTTACTTTCAACAATACCACAAGTGGGTTTTCTGGATTTTATATTATAAGTTATAGATAACTTTTTTATACACCATCAGTGTATAACATTTTTTACACTAGTAGGTTTAGATTATATCACATGATATAAATTTGAATTTGAAATTCAAATAATGCACACGTGGCATACATCTAGAGATGGCAAATGGACAGGATTTGAGCGGAACTTAATTGGAATTGTAAAATATGGGTTATACCCAAATAGTCTCATATTAGTCATGGGATGAATATGGACGGAACTAAAATGTATTATGCCCATTTTGAATCTTTGATCCGGCACAAATATCCAAATCAGTCCCATTTTATTTATTTTTTAAGAAAAGCTCTTTTTCCCTCAATCAAATATCTCAATATTGTTTTTCTTTTTATATCATTTAGTGTATTTATTTAATTTTGTAAAAGTTCTACACTCTTCTTTATAAATTCTGTGATAATTTTTCAAATTAAATAAATTTTTCCAAATACGAAATTTATAAAAGACCAACTTTATATAAGTGAATGCTTTTTTTTGGGAGTTTGTGCTAATTAGATAAAATTCTATTGATCACCAAAATTCATCTACTCATGTATGTTATTTTATTATTTTATTCTTTAACCTTCGGGACCTAATCTAACAAATTTTTCAATTCTAAGGGACTTGCTTGGTCCTTCATCTTGTACTAGTATTATGCCTCCTTAAGACTTCTATAGCGCAAACCAGTAACACCGTAACTGACCAATCTGCACTATTTGCCCTAAAATCCCATGTTACAATGGATCCATCAGGTGTGCTGTCAAGAAGTTGGACAAACCAAATCCCAGTGTGCAACTGGATTGGACTGAAATGCTCCTCTCTCCACCAAAAAGTGGTGGCCTTTAGCATTTTTCATCTAGGCCTTCAAGGTAACATTCCTCCACAAGTAGGAAACCTCTCTGTTCTCAATTCAATCGACATCGGAGGCAATGATTTCCAAGGCAACTTGCCTCAGGAGCTAGTACATCTGCAGAGACTAAGTTATATCATTTCAAGTTCGACAAGTTCAGTGGAGAGGTTCCTTCATTTCTTGGTTTTCTGCCTAATCGTTAATGCTTATATTTGGCAAATAACAGTTTCACAGGTACTCTTCCAAGTTCCCTGTTCAATGTGTCCACATTGGAATAATGAGAATTCCTTATAATGAATTGGAAGGCATTATATGGCTGAAGAAATTGGTAATCTTGGCAATTTGAAGTTCTTATATTGGCAAGGTAATAAGCTTATAGGGTCTATGCCGCGGACCATTTCCAGCATTTCGTCTTTGCAAGTAATTGCTTTGACCTACAAGAGCTTATGCGGTAATCTTCTCATGAATATTTGCACTAAGGTACCGAAGCTTCAAGCAATTTATCTATCAAGCAACCTATAATCAGGCCAGGTTCATTCATGATTCAACAATTGCACGGAGCTTCCCATTCTATCACCGTCCAACAATAATTTCAGTGGACAAATACCAGGAGAGGTTGGAAATTTAACAGTGTTAAGCGGACTGCATAGCGGATTTAACATGTTTGAAGGTATGTTTCTTCATGAGAGTCAGCATGTATTTTATCAACTTATTCTGAAACCGTAATTTCTCTTGAAGTTTACTCAATTTGCCACAACGGCATATAACTATGTTGGTGCATGGTATCAGCTTTACTTTTTAAAATATATCTAGCCTTTCATGCTTGTGATTTCATAACCATTGAATCTTGCAGAAACCGTTCTTGGTTCTATAATTGGTGACATGATGGTATAATGACCTTCTTTTTCCTCCATAAAAGGATATTAATGTTCCTGGTTTAGATTTGTGGAATCGTCTTTTCTTTTAAAACTGCTTGACTTGTGATTTTTTTCACTTTATATGCTTGACACTCACAACTGCAGGTGCAGTTCCACCAGAGATAGGAAATATCCTGAATCCAGAGGTGTTGCACATTGCGAATTGTTTGCTCAATGGTAACTACTGACTTGCACTCGAGACAAATACTCAGTTTCAGCCAGCATTTGCTTAAACTAATTTTCATGTTGGCAGGACAGTTCCAGCAGAAATTGGCAATCTTCAGAAATTAATGATTTTTCAGTTCACTTCGAATTTCTCAAGTGGTCCGATTCCCAAATTTATATTCAACATTTCAACCTTGACAACTATCTCATTTTCCATGAATAGCCTTTCTGGGAGTCTTCCACCCTAATATAGGCAACAGCTACTGAATCTTGAAGAGTTATTCCTTGGAGCTAATAAACTAAGTGGAGTTGATCGACACAATCTCAAATCTTACAAATTTAACTTACTTGGAACTCAGAGAGAACCAATTACTGGTTCAATTCCAACATCAATCGGTAGTTTGAGATTCAACATGTTTCTACAAATTAATAGAAACCATTTTACGTCTGATTCTGCTTCACAATTCAGCTTTCTTAAATCTTTGACAAATTGCAGAAATTTAAGGGTTCTAAGTATATCAGAAAACCGTTTAAATGGTCCACTTCACCCTATCATAGGCAATTTTTCTAGTTCTTTTCAAAACTTTTATGCAAGTTTATGTGGAATTGAGGGCAATATTCCACACATGAAATTGGTAACCTTAGTGGTCTGTCAGTCTTGAGTCTTTGATAACAATAGGTCGACTGGACCACTTCCAGATACATTCAAAGGGTTATCAAATCTTCAAGGATTAGATCTTTAAGATAACAGAATCCAAGGGTCCATTCTGAACTATCTGTGTACTTTGAGGCATTTAACTATAGCACAGTCGAGCAGAAATCAATTCAGGGTTCAGGTGCCAGATTGCTTTGGAAATATAACTTCTCTAAGACATCTTTATTTGCACTCCAACAAACTGAATTCCACATCCCCAGCAAGCCTTGGAAGCCTGAAAGACTTGTTATATTTAGATTTTAGATAGGAGCTCAAACTCTTTCTGTTGGAAATCTGAAGGCTGTATTAAACATTTCCTTAGCAGAGAATGAATTTTCAGGTTACATTCCAACAACACTAGAGGTCTCCCGAACTTGATCAGTCTCTTATTGGCAAGTAATGAATCACAAACTCCTATCCCAGAGACATTCAGCAACCTGTTTGGTTTACAATTATTAGATATGTCTAATAACAAGCCCATAGGCGAAATACTACATCGTCGGAATCACTCTTGCAGTTAAAATATTTCAATGTGTCATTCAATGAGCTACAGGGAATGACTTCATTAAATGGTTCTTTCGCCAACTTCACGGATGAATCTTTCATGTCAAATAGAGCATTCTGTGGTGGTCCTCCTTCATTGCACTTTCCTCGTTGCACCGTCTATTCACCACGCGGATCAAAGAAAGAAAAGTTGCATCTAGTGACATACACTCTGATACCATCAGCATTGATGATTATCCTCGTCATCATTTTGTTGGCTATCTTGAAGAACAGGAGAAAAAGGCAAATATCTCTGAAGTGGAGTTGATCCCCATGACTATGCATAAAGGGGTCTCTTACCGTGAACTTCAGCAGGCAACTAATGACTTCAGTGAAAGCAATTTGATTGCAACAGGGGGTTATGGTTCAGTTTACAAAGTGGCTCTGGATGATGGGGCACCATTTGCAGTAAATGTTTTCAATTTCCAGCTAGGAGGATTCAAAAGTTTTGACACGGAATGTGAAGTTCTGCACAGTCTTCGCACAGGAATCTTGTTAAAGTCATAAGTAGCTGCTCTAACCCGGAATTTCCAAGTTGGTGGAGGTGAAATTACAGCACAAACAAAGACACTCGCAGCAATTGGGTATATTGCACCAGGTAACTAAAACTGCTACAAACTGAACTTGGACTGATGCACCTTACTATTTTTTTTAAGTGTAATTTTGCTTTACGTCCCTATGTCTTAATTGCTGTGGTTGACAAAGATGATACGACTTTGATACTATCTTTTTTCATGTAGCGTATGGATTTGAAGGTATGTTATCGACAAGATGTGATCTCTATAGCTTTGGTATTCTGTTGATGGAAAGCTCTACAAGAAAGAGGCTAACTGATGAAATGTTTCGCGAGGGTCACGGATTGAAGGACCGGGCGATGGATGCGCTACAAAATTCAGCAACCCATTTCATTGATAGCAACCATTACTCTGGCTGACGAAAATGCAAACAAAAAGGTGCAATGTGCATTATCAGTCATGGAATTACATGAGGTGCACTGCTGAATCACCAGAGCAGCGCCTAGACGCAAGAGGTCCTTTAGATGAACTCAGAAAAATATAAGTTGTCTTTTTCTTGCAAATTAAATTTAAGAAGAACAAATGGACACATAAACAATCACAAGTGATCTGCCTTTTGGGCGGGTGTAATTTTTTCATTTGAATGCATCCTTACCAATGCAATGTTTTGGATGATATCTTAAATCCGGAACAACTAGTCGAACCAGTAGGAAGTTGGAAGTAGTATACCCTCCTTGGTTTACAATTGCTTTGTAAGTTGTACACTGGATAGAGCTGTGGATATTCAATCGATATTAGATTGCAGCATAGTCGTACAAGCCAGTATTCACATAGCAGCTACTCCAGTCGTGCATGACTAGTTGACAACATCAAGTTGAGGAACTAATATGATATTCGAACTGTTGACCTTAAAAAATCCCAAAGAACTATTGCTACAAGATGCATTCTTAGCAGGCACAGACTAAATGGCCAGGAAAAGTACTAGTAGTCTATTCCTTCCAATAGTTAACTTTGTTCCATCATTTACTCGAGGCTTTTGTACAAGTACATATTCAGTCTTTAATCTCTGAGCTCCTATGAGCAACGTATAAGGCTATAAGGCTTTTGCTTCCACGTACATCTAATTGTCAAGGACAACGAGTGTTTTACAGTGACCAAGTATACAGTAGTACTGAAATAATACAACACAACCCGCTCCTTTGCGGAATGAGAAGGGCAATCAAAATTTCACCGAGCAAGAACCATGGCCACACGTATCTGCCTATGCTTGACTCCTGCTCATGAGTCTCTTAGAGTGTAACAGGGGCTTCAATTCATTAGCTGCAGGGCCGACAATTTTGGCAGAAATGATTACAAGTTTTCCTTTTGCAGGTATCACAGGCATTTCTATCTATGCTTGAATCCAGCTCATGAGTCTCTTAGAAAGTGACTGAGGCTTCAATTCATTAGCTGCAGGGGCGACAATTTTGGCAAAGACAAAAAGGCTTACAAGTATTCCTTTTGCAGGTATCACAGCCATTTCAGTGTCTAGTAGCTCCACAAACTACCAACACTCCCATGGCACCAGTCCCCCCAGCTAAAAATAGGAAATATCCAGAGGCATCGAGTTCAGATCTAAGCATCTTGCCTGCGTATGGTATAGCTTCGAACTTGAATGTACTCAGACATAAATAGAATTCATTATATTACATGAAGGAAAAGCAAACAATTGAAATGAGTGGCCTCATCCACATAGAAGAAAACTTGGACATTGTTCCTTCGCAAATGTTCACAAGCAGACAGCTAAGGTTACTACAACGGATGAAGCTATAATTGCTTTAGCATTTAGTAATGCTGGCCATGCATAGGCACTTTTCAGACCAAGGATTTAAGTCTCACCGACCTTGACATCCCTGATAGCGACATCATTTTAAAAAAAAAACTAAAAATAAAAGATTGAAAAAAATAAAACGGAAAGAGATCAGACATAAAATCCACTTATAAAGCCTCGGTCCAAGAGGAAAAGGCTACATGTAAATGTTTGAGTAAATTCATCTGTGGGGGTGCAAGCATAATTACAAAAAGAACATCAATGCTTCCCAATTCTTATAGTTGCTTCAAAGACACAATCACTAAAATCCAAGGAGCAGTGCAAAAAGCATGCCTGGACTCTCATCCCTAATCACACAGTTTTCACACTTTAAAGCATAGGACTGCCCACACACAAATGAAAGAAACAAAGTAGCACCTATGTTGCAAACATTCAGATTCATTAACAAATCGAGAATAAATTTAAATGCCACAAGTCAGACTACGGACGAGAAGGTGAGTTACAAAATGTATCGAACATATAACCCAAGGCATAGCCAACGATGCGAAGTAAAGGAACAAAAAGTCATTACTGACATCTATTCGTTAAAGCTTTTGCAATAAGAATAAGGTTTTGAACTATTAAAATCAGTCATCAAAATGAACGCGCTCCAACAGCATTTGTCACCAATGCAATTCACATTAGATATTATCAAGAACTCGCATAAGAATATTCATCTACCTCATGTAAACTTATACATTCGTAAAAAGACACTAAAAACTTCACTGTAGATATGTGCACTTGTATAATAACAACACATTCTTCACCTGACTTTCACATTTCCAATTCCCACTGTTTTCCAAAACCTATCAGGAAGGAGTCCCTTTTGTATGATCTAACAAAAAAAAAAAAATCTAACTTAATCGTAATTTCTCTCAGCAAAGAGGATTACACATGCTTATACCTGATATTAACAAAATCCCAGTGCAAGAGACACCGAAATTTATAACCAAAGAAAAATATATTAGAATTAGTGTCCTACATTTAGACCCTTGTAGTCTCCAAATGTTTGTAAACCTTTTGAATAAGAGTTCAAACAAAACAGCCCCCAACCATCATGAAATCAGCAGAGCTTATTGAAAGATACACACAAGTGTACTTTCAGCCTAGTTAATTAATGAATTGTTGTTGCTATTAAAAAACTTAAAACACCCAAAAAAAACTCAAAAAGCAAATAACTGAGAACCTCCTAAATTCCTCCTTTATACCATTTTTCTCTTCCTCTTATTTTCCTAAAATATCCAAAGAAACATTATGAACTGCTGATATGAACTCAACAAAGGAGATTAAAACTCAAGACCACTGGAAAATAAGAGTGGAACATAAGCTGTTGGTTCTGTTAGATGGCATAAAGAATGAGAGCAAGTTGGTGGCAATCAGTGCTTAGCCAAGGACCACGAAAGGAAAAGGATACAAGAATGGAACACATTCTCAAGGTAGTAGCTACCACACACAACATAATAAGGTGGTGAAAGGTTGGATAAGGTTCTAGCAGCATGACAGAGAAGCAAAACTAGTGGAAACTGAGATCTTATATATGGATCAGATCCCTTGAAGCCACTATTGAGGTTGACAAGGGATTAGCAGCTCTTAATCCAAGAGAGAACAGAAAGATGCTGATAGCTGTGATGGGGACTTTGGAATGGCAGCAACGGAAAGGTGACGAAGGTGGTAGAGGGAGGGCAATAATGAAACCAACTGGCAGTGAGAGGAAGGCAGAAATATATACGATTTGCTGGACTGGTGGTCACATGTTGCCACGAGTCTTATCAAAAGTTCTGTATGAAGTCAAAACATCAATGTAATTTTAGACCATCGTTTAACTCCTAGTCAACAGCCGTTCTAATGGATCATTCAATTTAGTTGTAGAAAGGACACTGAAATACGCATATCCAATTAATAACTTCTTTCATGGATGGACCAGAAAAAGGTAGTCAAGGGAGAGAAAAGAGTTTGCACTGGCTAACGCAATCTCAACATAGTTGCAAAAGCCAAAATATACCACAACATAACTTAGGGGTTTGGTGTTAGGGGAGTGGGGGAGCAGATTAACAACAAATTAATGACTCAATTTCATATTAATTTAACAGTTAAAAAGAGTACCAGAACAAAATAAAAAATAAAAGCTCAAATCATCTTTTTCTAATTTCAATATTAGACATAAAAATACCAGTAACAACTATAATTACTATTAGAGAAGAACACTACTGAAAGAAACATTCCACAATCCAGTAAAGTCACATAATACAGCAACTTCCTCAAGTAAAACCAAGAACTAGCCTAACTCTAACAAATATCAAGTAATGGCCACATTTCCACAAGGAGCAGATAGAGTGAAGCAGCAACAGATGTACAGCAGTCCATTTATCAACCAAAGATATCATTGTCTTGCAATCACTGAAATCACCACAACCATATAAAGCATTTGCTCCCAAGCTCTCAAACACCTGAACAGATACCCATGCACCAACTCAATCCATTAATAGAATTTCAAACATAAACAAGTTTGCCGACATAATTGAATTGCAAAATCTACAAAGAAAAGGGGAAAATGTTCAGCATGTGTGCAAATGAACTTATATCCAGAAAGATAAAAGAGAAGAGGATGCTATATAAATATGCACAAAGAAGCCAAGCTTCGAACTCAGAAGCAGCCTATAACTACTTTAAGAGAAAGACAAAAGAGATGTCCAGGAAGAAATAACAAGAAACTTTGCAAATATAGTTAATATATTTATTGACACATGATTCCTTAGTGACACATAGTGTCCTGACAAGCGGCGAAGACATCAACAGAAGTAAATGCAAGATTCAAGGTGTTTTCAACAGCTTAAAATAGCTATAAGCAGCTCATTTGAAATTGTAAAACAAGTTAATCTTAAAGATTGTTGAAAACCTAAAACTTGTGTATGTTTTGAAAAGCTTAAAGCTATATAAAAAAAGCAAACCAATGCCTGCTTTCAAAATCAAACCTCATTCACAAAAAAAAAAAAAAAAAAACACACACACACACACACACACACACACACATATATATATAAATTATGAGCTGTGGACAAAGGCCCTCATAAGTTAAAAATGAGTTTTTTAGTACATGGCTTGCTAGAACAAAGAAAATAAAATTTCATGTGATGCATATTCACTCACCTTGCCAGACATGGGACTCCAACAAGGGAAAACTACACTGCAAAACAACAAGACAGTCAGCACATAAAATGACCAAACTCAAAGCTCAAAAGGGCGGATCAGAATGAAAATCAAAACAACTTGACAAGTACTTTCATCATGATTTTTTTAACTACTAAAACTACAAAGACATGCCGATAATAACCACAAAATAGGTGAACTCACTCTTCAACAAGTCAAAACTTCACATGCTGTCCAAACTAATGACAGAAGGTTATGAAAGAAATTACTCAGATGCACTAGAAAGAATTGGAACACAAGTCACTCAATCTTCAACCACATTGAGATTCCAAAAGCAACTACAAGCTTTACTTTTGCACCCTAAACAATCAACCACAGGTAAAGGCAGAAGGGCAGCATTTGTGCCCTGATAACCACTGGCAAAGCAGGATTATTTCAGGCACTAATAAAAGAACAATTACATAATACATGCAAAACTACTAGCACAACCAATCACTCAAACATGCATAAAAAGAGATGGGGAAAAAACTTAGAAGGACGCAACAAAAGCCACAAAAGTGCCCAAAAAACCAAGCCAAACATTAAGTGATTGAATTCAAGGTGACTCGGATAGTGCCACATAACAAATCTAAATGACTAGTAAACAATCATAACGAGCCACAGAACCAGTTAAACAGGAACGCTTGAAAGATGTAGCTGAGGAATAGAAACCAACAACAACATGAAGCAGCATGATAAAACAAGAAGCACCAAATACAGAACAAAACACGTGAAAAGAAAAGGAACAAGTGCAAGACCAAACACTGGAGGAAAGGCTAAGACAAAGAAGAAAACTACAAAACATATGCTTAATGATTATCCTTCATAACAAACTATAACACTAAGAAAAAAAACAGTAAACACTTAGGAAAGGTAAATAACTAAATGAAACCAATAATCCGAAAGTAAATATCACAAGAAAGAGTTACCTCAATAGTAAGGTGGCATGCCTTGGTACATCCCACCTGGTGGAACCCTAGGTCCTCCTCCTGGCTGGTTTATCTGTGATGGGTAAGACGATGTTAAAGCATAATTCCCACCATCAGCATACCCTCCAGATGTTGGCATCCCACCAGAGGTGGGAGGCATCCTGTACCCTCCTCCAGGATTATTCAATCCACCAACACTACCATACTCCCCAGACCCTGATCCTCCACCACCACCGTATTGTCCGCCGCCCTGCCCATATCCCCCAAAGCCAGTCCCTTGCCCATAACCCCCAGGCCCACCAACCGCAGCAGTCAACTGTGGAGGCTGAATCATCCCTGGCTGTTGCTGAGGCTGCGGCGGCTGCTGCAATCCAGGACCAGAATACCCTCCATATGCCCCATATCCACCGCCATGAACCCCATAATTCCCATCACTGGAAATTCCTCCAGGACCGGCATTCGGCATGCCTGGCATTCCACCACCAGGCCCAACATTTTGGGGCTGCTTCATCTTTTTATTATCAGTAGCCAATTTACACACCACTACATGCCCATCAATAACCTTGTTTGGCTCCATCAATGAAGCTCTCGCTCCTTCTTCCGTCTTGTAAACAAAAAAGGCGAAACCTTTGACCTTTCCAGTCTGCTTATCAAATCCAAGTGGGCCCTCCTCAATCTCCCCATACATTGCAAAATGGCTCAACAGCCTCTCAGAGGATATCTCAAAAGGAATATTGCCAACATAAATCTTCCTCAAAGCCACGTCAGATGATTGCGAATTCCCTGAATTACCTGCCGCCGCAAGCTGCGTAACCGTAATTCTCCCATCGATTTTCTTATTAGGTTCTTTAAGCGCTAAAATAGCAGCATCAATATGTTTAAAGGTAACAAATCCATACCCCTTCGACTTCCGGTGTTCTTATCATTGATGACGATAGCTTCATCCAATTCGCCGTAAGCTGAGAAAACAGCTCGGAGCTTCTCGGTGTTGGTTTCCCAACCAAGGCCACGAACGAAGAGTTTCCTCTGAGCCGGGTCGGAGTCGGCGACATCGCGCACGGCTTGCAAGACATCTGGGTGGCGGATGATGGCAGCCCGGATGATGGGGAGGAGCTGTTCCTTAGTGAAAGGGTCGAGAATTTTGCTGATGTCTTCCGGCGATAAAGGGCTAGGGAACGGTGGCAGGGTCGCATTGGGGTCGGCCATGAGGGAAGTCGGCGCAGGGTAAGCGGCGCCGTTCTCTTCCGTTTTACGCTTCTTGGAGAGATCCATGAGATTGGGAGAAACGGATAAAACCCTAAGTGAGAGAAAGTAAACCCTAGAGAGAGAAAGTGAGAGCAGGGTTTGGCTTGAGAGAAACCCTTCGATTAGTAACAATTTTCTGAGGCCGTAATCACTAATAAATAGAGATATTTTCATACTCAGAAACAAATTAGAAAAGCCGAAGCGGTGAACGTCATTTTCTTACCCAAGGAGGACACGACGTCGTTAAATGCAGGTCCTAATAAAATTCAAAGGCTAATGAGATAGAAAATGAGTCAATCAGTTGAATATCTCATATTTGAGTTTTGTTCGTTAAGTTGTCTGTCAATACACTGTGTTCATTCCATAATATTTGAGCTCCAAATCTATGTTCATGTTCAACTCGTTAACTAGTTCAAGTTTGAGTTTGAACTTGACTCATTTAACATAAACAAACCATTCAAGAACAGACTTGAGATGTTCGAATTAAGCCCTTTTCTCTCACAAAAGTAATACAATCTACCTATCTATAGTATTAAAAGGATGGATATAAATAAAAGTTCGTGACGCCGAGTTTATGACTAATGAGTGTGGAATATGAATTAGAGCACGACTAAACCTAAATTTTGTGAAATAATAATTAAGCCCATGTTCATGAGCAATAGTTTAAATTTGTGAATGAGCTTGTGTTTATTTGATTACTTATCAAACCAAAATGTTTGTTCGAACTCGACTATAAAATTTCAAACGAGCCATTATGGAACATGAACGAGGCTAAAAGAGTTAAGTTAATGAGCAACTCCGCTCAATTTGCCTAACAGCACCACTTCCCAATAGGAAGGATGCAAATTAAAATATTATAAAGGAATATTAGACACTCTATTTACCATAATGACACTAATGCCCACTTGTATTTATAATTGCTAAAACACTGCAAGAAAAGATAGCAAAAATGTCCTTTACAAGGAATTCATAAGTACATTTTTAAGATATAAGTAAGATTGTAAATACATTTTCGATCGATTATTTGGCTAATTGCATATTCTAATTTTGAAAATCAATTTTTAATATTTTATTTACATTTGTATTTAAATTGTAGTTTTAATAGTCAAAAAAAATCTAAAATCTATAATCTATAAAAAAAAAAAGTAATTTCGCTAATTTTGATTATTCAGTATGATCACTTTCTATAATCGATTTTAAAAAATTCAAAAGTGAGAGTAAGGCTCGAGAGAATATAGCAAAAGTGATTTATAGAGAATTTACAAGACTTTTTTTATGGTAAAAGTGATTTATGTAGAATTTAGAAGTATTTTTATGGTATTAGTAAAGATTGATGGATCTACCGTCCATGATATCTAGATTCACCTTCCAAATTATACAAAGCATTTCAGTACTTCTTTTTTGGGGACCAAAAACAACAATTTATTTTCTCGATAGATAAATGAGAGAGCAAACAATGTATATAATATGTATATAATTATGACTGTGTGGTAGATTTAGCTTTCACATAAATAAAAAAAAGGGCATCACTACAATATAGAATTTCTATTGCATAGGTTTGATACTACATTATTGCAATGTTGTTGTAACTTATTTTAATTTGATACACCTTTTTTGACATTAACATGATTATTGATTTTTTAATGTCTAGTTGGTTGAATTGAACAACTAGACTAAGATTATGATTATATGTGAAGTTAAATTGCTCCACTTCAGAAGGTGATTAAAGTATCAAACCGAATGATGAATCCATCTAAGCATTTGCAACCTTTATCAAGGTGACTCAAGTGTGAGCACAGCAAAGTAAACTCGTCCCAATTAGTTGGATTCTTTTTCTTTTTATAAAAAGCATATTTCATTAACAAATTGTTGGAAATAGTTTAACACCATTTGATTTACATATTCACCTTAATGGTAGGTTGAACATGCAATTTTGATAAAAAAGCATATTTCATTAACAAATTGTTGGAAATTGTCCAACACCATTTGATTTACATATTCACCTTAATGGTAGGTTGAATGATAGGGTGCATTTTAGTTGATTCATTGTGTTAATATTTCCTAATTATTTAGACTAAAATTGCATTAGTGGATGGATCACTGAGTTTTGTTTTTGGTGGTTAAATGCGTGATTTTGTCTAAAAGGTTTTAAAAAGCTTTAATTCCTGGGCACTGATCCGGACAGCCGTGCTTAATTTGGATGTGCATGGCTGAAGTGTCCAGATTCCAAGTACAAGAGGGCAGTTTCCAAGAATTGAGAATTCCAAATTTGAAGATGTGCTGGAATTAGTGTCTTGTTTTCCTACTTAGTAGTTTAATTGTATTAGGAAATTACTTTACTATTTGCATTAGAAAAGTAAGAGTTTTATTTCTTTTTTTTTAGTAGTTTCCCAATTTTCTACTTACTACCCACCGTTATTTGAGGAAGAGGAGAGGTTTTCCTCTTGATTGGAATTCTTCCCTTGACCAAAAACCAGCCCAATGGAGAGTATATAGGTAATAGTAGTAGTGATAAGTGTAGTTCGTTTTTTCCTATTGAACACTTTGACTTAAAACCAACAGTGAAGCATTGGTTTTCCTTTCCCTCTTTCTCTCGATATTTTCCTTTTTCTTTTCTATCGCCATTCTTCTATTTACAACAATTCACACATGGCTTTGACGACATATATTGCAATTTCTTGTGGAATGTCTCACGCCATGCGTATAAGTTCTTGTCTAGTCAAAGATCAACTCAACGACGCAATCCAACATATCCAGATCTAATCGATTTGTCATTTGTTCGCTTAAATCTTTAATATTTATAATGCTCTCTCGCTTTTATGATTATATGATTGTTTTGTTAATTGGATGTTACGAGCTCGATATTCATATTAACTTGATAATCTACCGCCAATTTAATTTGTCAACCAATTGTTTAGTAAATTAATATTAACCAACGCAAAATGAATGTTGGGAACGTGTGATCTAATCTAAATGAACCCGGTAGTGTGTTTGTTGGTTAGGTTTCGACTCTCTAATTCTTAGTTCAATTGAGAAATTAAATCCCTGGCATACCTAGGGTTGTTTTAATTGGTATTTAACGCTGCACTTACTTACCCAAAATCTAAGGAAGAGTTGGTCATTTGAGGTTTCACCAATAACCAGCCCAATGAATTAAATGAATTAACTTGCATCATGATCGCTACTAATCTATTTGTCATTTGTTCTGCTTAAATCTTTAATATTTATACGTTCTTTGTTTTATGATTATATGATTGTTTTGTTAATTGGATGTTAAGAGCTCTGATATTCATATTAACTTGATAATCTACCGCCAATTTAATTTGCTGAATCCATAATTGTTTAGTAAATTAATATTAGTTGGCAACTAACATGTATGTATGTTGAGGAACGGTGATCTAATCTAAATGAACCTCGTAGTGTTTGTTGGTTAGGTTCGGCCTTCTAATTCTTAGTGCAATTGAGAAATTAAATCCTATGGGCATACCTAGGGTTGTTTTATTAGGGTATTTAACGGCTGCACTTACTTACCTAAAATCTATGGAAGAGTTGGTCGCTGAGAGGTTCTACCAACTATAACCAGCCTATTAATGGTTTAAATGAATTACATCGATGATCGTATATGGACCTGTTCCAGTAGTTGGTTCTTTCATCTGCAATCCTCATTCTCATTTTAGTTATTTGGTTTTGTTATTTGATTTTTTTAATTATTCTTCATTGTCTCAAAAATCCCCACTGTATTTGAAAAGAAACAAATTTTTCCCATACCCGAGGGAGACGATTCTACTCACCCTTATACTCAAAATTTATATTTCCTGAGTAGGTATTTATTATTGCCCTGTATACACCGTCAATTTTACGCCTGGACCTGTGCCTTGAATTATTTGTTTTTTTGAGTCATCATCTTTTGATTTATTTTTTCCTTCTTTATTTCTCCTTATTTTTCTTACTAGTTGATGGCTGCTAATTTTCAATATTTTGGTGATAGACTGGACTTTGTTCCTAATTGGTTTAATGAAAGCTCTTCTATTAGTAATTCTCATTTAGATGATTTGGCCTCTCTGTGCAAAGTTGAGTGATGGATGTAACAAGTTAACATTTGGAATATGTCCGCATCATCTAATTGACATGTGCCCACTACTTCAAGATGACATGAATGCCCAATTGTGTGATGTTGAGTATCCCAAAATCTATCTCCACCAATGTTTGATCCTTATTCAAATATGTATAACCAAAGATGGACTACACCAACTATAGCTATGCAATGAGGCCAACATCTCAACCTCCTCACATGGAGGAAATTCCTTAGAAGATCTTGTCAAGAGTTTGGCAGTCACGCCAATTCCAGCCAGAGACGAGGTCTAGCATGCAAAATCTGAAAATCAAAATAAGTCAATTGGCAAATGAGTCAATCATTTGGAGTCTTAGGTGTATGGGAAGCTACCGCTCTCCCAAAAACTAACCCTGAGAATGTTAGTGCCATAGATGCAATTGAAGAGGAAGTTAAAAATGAAGGATCTCAACCTCAAATCTCCAGTGGAAGAGTCCGAACAATCTCTATGGTGATATCTCTCCATCCTCTAACCAATGTATTCTTGAATTTCATTCTATATCTCCCTTGATGAAATTGGCTTTATTGCTCTGTAAGAATTTGAGTTTCATGACAGAATAGTTTAGGAGTCATGATAACTACTAAAGTGTTAATTGGTCACGTATGGAGGAGTGAGTGAAGATTTGAAATTGTTATTTGATTGCTTAGTGCCACCCACTAGTCAATGGAAGAAAAGAGCTCGTGTGCATAAAGATTACTCAACGATGAAGGGTATGAAGATTATGTAGAGAAGAAAGCAATGAAGCAAGCACCAATTTTATCCCTCCCCGAAAAGACGCTATGTCTAGCCAAAGACATTAAAGAAAGGCGCCACTGGGAGGCAACCTAAGAATTTATGATTTTCTTTATTTTAGTATTTTTGTGTTTTATTAAGCAAGTTTCATTTGAAAAATAATTGTGTTAGGTCGCCACCACCATGGCCATGCCAACCTTAACGCTAATGAATGTAATTCTCACCGATAATCGGCGCTGCACTAGTTTAATGCGGCTCCACGCCAAGTGGTCATGCTTTAAAGAATCAAATTTCGCCACCTAGTGTTGTTGGACTAGTTAGCGTCTATCGCCTTTATGACATGCCTAAGGAACCTCAATTGTCAAAGTTGGATGAAGGGCAGGTATTTTGGCATGTCCACGCCTTAACCAATTGGATCACCAAAAAAAAAATTTTCCCCTTCCATTCTCAATGGTGTTCTTATTTCCAAAAAAAAAAAAACCCGAACCCCATCTCTTTCCTTTTCTTTCCTTTCTTTCTTTCTTTCTTCCTTATTTCTTTTTCTCCAGCAGAACAAGATGGCTCAAACTTATAACAAGATTTAACCATTGGCTCACACCTTCTCCCTCTCTGAGCCATAGTTGGTTGCACCCTCCATGATTCAGTTCATGTCTCCCTTTGTTCTTTTACAGCTTTATTTGCTACACACAATGGATTTGGGGGGATTAGCTATGTTTTAGTCCTTGTTTTGCATTTTCTTTTCTTTAGTTCTTTGTTTTAAACAATGATGAATGCAATCAGAGGGGTCTAAGTCATAAGTTCATGCCATAACGTTTACTTTCTTGATGATGGAATTAATTGATGAATATGTTGGATTTGACATCAATTCTTTACCACTTGTGAGATTTTTTTGGGCTTGATTGTGATTCTCCGAATTTGCTCTATTCTTTCATTTGTGAGTGGTCTTCCACATGGTTTGTCATTCTAGAACTTGTTTTGTTATGCATGTCAAGATCACGTCAATGAATTTGGTGCATTAAGATGACAATGGCACTTAGAATTAGCCACTTTGACTTTAGAAAAAAAATCCCGCCTTTATTTTATCTATACCCCTAGTGAACCAATTTGAGCCTTTAACCCGCTTGTTTTAAAATCACATTTGTTAGCCTAAGACATGTTTTAGACATTCTTTTGAACCCAATGTTAAAGAAATGCTTGAATTTCAAAGGTAATGAGGACTCAAGTGTTATTTGCAAGGCAATAGATGAGAAAACAAGTGTAGTAAGTTATAGAAAGTGTTGTTTGTTTCTTGTCTTGAAAAAAAAAGAAAGAAAGAAAAAGAAAAAAAAAAGAAAAGAAAAAAACAAAAGAGAGGAAGAAAGGAAAAAAAGAGGAAATTGAAAAAATGAAATGAAAAAATGAAAATGAGAAAAGAAAGAACAAAAAAGATGTGGTGTTCTTGTGTTGTGGGTGCAACCAATACAAGCTACATTTGTTCATTGATAAAGCTAAGTCTTCTGAGTTAAAATTTGTAAAGAAATTGTGCATTGGGATGTTATGGCATTTAGCATTATTTATTAACCCATTAATCCCTTTATCCAACCTTTACCCAAACCCCATTACAACCCTAATGAAAGTCCCTGATTTTTGTATTAAATTGATTGAGTATGAGATGTGATATACGAGCAAGCCCATGGTAATGTCATTCCATTGTGTTGAATTGAGTGATATGCCATATCCCATACAATTTGAAGTGAATGAGTGTATTTTCTAAATTTCTTGTGAGGTTCTCCAAAATTGGCATATTCTGATTTTAATGGTTGTTTGGGAAGTGTGAAATTTCATTGGTGAAGGACTTAAGTGATTAATATACATCTTGGTTGTTTTTTGAGTTGGGGTATGCTTGAGGAGAAGCATCATTTTAGGTGTGGGGGAGATTGATAGTGCATTTTTGATTCATTGTGTTAATATTTCCTAATTATTTAGACTAAAAATTGCA